>BQMF02000002.1:2400000-3000000 GCA_027922465.2 Turritopsis dohrnii
TTTCATCTACAGTCAACATAGTTCAGTATAGTTGATCCATGTAACGAAGGAAAATCAAATCCAATATACTAAGAAGCTAATAGGATCTGACAATAGCATATTAAATTCAATCATTCTTTAAGTTATCCAACGTCAGATAGCCTTTCATACATAATAAAAGATGTCATTAAAGTGTGTTTGAACATGAATGGAAAGACGGATAAAGTAAACACTTTGAATAGAAACCGGAATTTGGACAACATTCATTTAACAATTTCATGTGAGTTCATATAAAGTTTTATGGCAATTTTTAAGAAAATTCATTGAGTAAAAGAAATGGAAAATAAAAGTAAGAGAGAGAAATAAAGATAATTACTTATTGCTAAATGCAACTTTTTAGCTTTTTGATGCTCCCAAGCCTTTTATCTCTCTGAATAAAAAAATACATATGGAAAAACAGAGTCATTTATTGTGATTCTATGATTTTAAAGCTGGATCTACATCACAGGCTGAATTGGTAAATCATAATGGCAGATCTTTATGCTGAATAAGATTATATTTGTGATCGAGCTAAAGGCGAATATCCACTTTGAATAATTATCCGCGGACCGGACCGGATCGGTTCGCAAAACAGTGGACCACGTGAAAATATTACGTAATATTACTCTCGTGTTATCAACTATCACGTGACTTCATGCTCTCGACCATTTATGGATTATACTATGTTGGTCGAATAAAAGATGTTTTGGCGCTTTAACGTTTTTTTTCTGTAGGTCACAAAAATGATGTTATATAACATATGTTTTACAATAGATTGATGTAAACAAAAACACCACATATTCAAAATTGATTTAGTCGTTGTAATGATGTCAAATACATTGCATCCGGCGGGAAGACACAAAGAATCAAACATCAACACAAGTTTTGTAAGTTCAAAGTGTGGATAACCTAAAGCAAACAGATCGTACATTTATTAAAATTTATCGAATTTATAAACCTTAAGGTGGATTTCCATAGAGCAGCAAAATGCGCTGTGGCGATAATATCGCTCTGGCGCGAGAGAAAACTCCGACGCAAAGTAGAAAAAAATCAACTTTGCGACGGAGCTTTTGAGCGACAACCAATCAGTTTGCTTGAAAGTTAAATGATTACGTAACCTCGCGGGTGATATTATCGCCACAGCGCATTTTGCTACTCTATGGAAATCCACCTTTAGGTAGATATAAAAATGCTCAATTTAGAAACATTCCATCCATGTTTCCTGAGTTTTTGTTTAAAGCACCCATGCGTGTGGTTTTCAAGATCTTTTGTGTTTCCGATTATTCCCCTGAGAAATCAGAACAATAAACTGAATATTGCTAAGTAAAAATATATATAAAGATATGAAATAAGCAGCGTTATACATAAAAATGAGGCAAAACTTGACAAGGAGGCAAGGGAGGCAGTGCATAGACCTTTTAAAGGCAAAACTTCACAGGAATTGAAAATAGTTGCATACATTACCTTCTTTCTGATTTACAAGTCCAATTGTCTGTCCCAGGACTGAAGATTAATACTGAATTTTCTTTTGATTGTGGCTGTACTTATAAAGATACTTCAGTACTCTTGCTGATTTTGGCATAAATTAAGACATCTTGACGTTCCCCCAATATATTAATAACACCTGATTGACTAAATATTTTCACAAGAGTCGTTTATTGATGATTATAAAATAAACGTTCTCAAAAACATAAACAATAACAATAACAATCTTGGTTGTATGGTAACAAAAAAATCTTCAAGATCTTTCTTCTTCATCAAATCGTATTCAGACAGTACTACCCGTTCACACAATTTTTTTTTCTCAAGAGTTCTTGTGTTCAAAACCACAGGACCAAGTAATCGCGACAGAACAATGTTAATATCAAATGTTTATACGATTTGTTTTCATTTCATTTTTTGGTGGTAAATATTGACATCTGCCTAATGGAGTTTAAAGCTAAGGTATAATTTGTAAACAAACAGAATGGGTCGAACGGAAATGGAAACATAGTCGTCACGAGCAAAGGTGATGATTCATTGACGCTCAAAATGAGTGCAAAAAAAAGGTACAAGGAGTGGTTTGACACAGCAAAACTGTTCGAGTCCATAACCTGAATATACACAACAAATATTCAGTCATCATTAAACTATTAAAATGATGTGTTGACCTTCCCTGACAAAGTACAAAAACATTACACTATGCAGTGCCCCCGGGAAAAAAGAGGCTCCAAAGTATTTAAAAAGATATACTCATTTGAATGTCGCGGCCTCCTTTTCCGATGGGAACCTGCATACCTATTCTCATGAAGTATCGTGCACTATGATATACCATAAGGGAGATTCGTAAAACCGACGAGCCTGTTACACGAAAAAAATCAATTACTTGTGTGAATTAAAATAATAAAAAGTTACTTTAGAGATTTAAAGCTTTTTCTTGTATCAATAGAAACATCATTATTTTGCACGATTATTTCAAGTGTTGATGTGAAGTTTCTAATGACTTTGTAGGGAAAAATTCACGAACAACTCTACAAAGTTGTATATAATTCCAGAGGCGTAGCCAGAGGTCAGTCAAAATTTGTGGAGGAGAGTTAAGTCATTTAGGGTAGAAAAGGAAAGCGTGCAAGTAACCTAATCGCCACTTAACATTGAAAAGAAATATCATAATGTTGAACTCCTCCACTTTTTTTGACTGACCCTAACTACGCCTCTGTAATTCCCTGCAAATCTATAGAAAAATAGTTTCGTGTAAACGACACATGATTTTTCCGAATCCTGCTAATTATGACCTCTGGTTGTATAGCGTATCAGCGAAAAGGGGTTCTCACCGAAGAACGTTAATTTGATTCGTCTTACGCACTATTATACAAATTCTTCTAGCTCAACGTTAGTTTTCAAATGTTCAAGTACATCAAATATATCAAATTATTGTTTCGATTGTAACTTGATTCAAATGAGCATGAAGACCATGTTTAAAAAAGCCTAAAATAGCGTTAAAGGTTTCTAAATCTGGAGTGAGGACTAGAAAATGAAATGTAAAGATTTGACACCCCATTTTTTGTCAAAAATCGACGTTCTTTGAAAATTTGACACTAAAGTTTTTTCTTCATATCTCTTTATAGAAACGAACCAAGTTTATTGTATGTTGCTTCAAAGTTAAGGCTGGCTCAAATGCATCCAACATTCCCAGCGGGCGCAAGACGTCTTTGAAACGTCTCATTTTAATTGTAAAATGGTCGTTTGCTTTTCAGATCATTTTGCGACGTCGTAGGGACGTCTGAAAACAGGACATCACAATTGGGATCCTTTTACGATCAAATAGCGACTTGAAAAAAATTTTCAAATTTCATTCTGCAGTCATTAAACAGTATATATCGAGTAACACTAACATGCTTATATAAAATTTAAACTCGTATCGAATTCTGTTTATTGGTCGTGTGAGGGATGATGTTGCGACGTTTTTGGGACGTCTCTTTGCAGATTCAATAACGATCTTCGAAACAATTATAAACTTTCAAAAGCAATCAGTCTGCATAGAATGATTTTATTGTAAATGTTTTTAAACGTCTTGACAACAAGCAGCGGTGGTATTACGGTTGCGAGTTCGGCTGGCACATGCGAGGTTCCGGGTTCCGGTCCGCCTGTGGCCTATCACAGTTTTGAAAGAGTAAATTTAATAGTCCTGCAACGTCGTAACGACGTCGTTGGGATGTCATTGAGACGTCTCAATGAAGATGTGATTGGGACGTCTTTTGAGATTCCCACTTCGCGACCATTTCGCGACGTCTTAGGGACGTCTTGGAAAGACGTCTTTGTGCCCGCTGGGTTTCATCCAACATTTTGAACGCGATGTCGGATGAAATGTTGGATGAAATGTTGCATGAAATGTTGGATGAAATGTCGCATAGAAAAATCGTGCAGACGTTTCATCCAACATTTTACCTTAAGGGAATTAATTTTTGCGGGAATTAATTTTCGCAAACTGTCGGATTTATATTGTTCTGGAACAATAGTCTTTATTATAAAACAATGGGACTCGCGAATCACATATGGTCATTCATTTGACAATTCAAAATGGCAGAAGCAGCAGACGTTGCAACCATGATGGTATTAAATGAACTTGCGGATTCGGAAGACGAAAAACCAAAGAGAGGAAAAACGAGAAAATGGGTCAAAAGACGAAAAGAAAGAGGTGTTTTCACAAATATTTTTCAAGAACTAATACTGGAGGATAGAAATGAAAGTCATGAGATTCTCTTTACATTAAAATTTAATTTACTCCTTAAAATTCTTGTAGTTTTCAAGAAATGTTTTTTCAAACACCTGGACTTTTTTTTTGGCGTACCCGGTCACAGCGCAAATATTTGAAATTAATTGCGAGGAAATGTTAGTGTTATCCTGAAATATAATAAACAATTCTATTCTAGTCTAGTCTGTTCTAGTCTGATAAAACCCCACCGCTTTCTTCTTTACCAAAGCCAAAATTTTCTTGATCTATACGCATACGCACTTTTTTTATAAGAATGGTGTTTTTTCGTTTCATGATGAATATTCTTTACTTTTTAGTCAAACTCATCCTAATATAACCTTAAGATATTCTTAAGGCCGTACCTAACTTTTCGTGCCAAGAAACAAAAGAAAAAACCCAAAAGGAAAAAAAACAACAAAATAACAAGAGGCCTGCGGCTGCGAAGGGCAGTGCGCGGGACAGTCTGTTTAACTGTTAAGTTCAGAATGAACCGCACCTCACGAAACTTTCCAGCGGTAATGATTATTTTCGCGGGCGTAAAAGTGCACAGCGTGTGTTGGAAAGAAGATGTAAAAAGAGCCAGGTGTCGCAAAACGGTAGCAGCAGTTGTACTTAAAGTTATGAAAAGTTACTACAAAGTCCTTTGAGGCTTGTTTTTTCTTTATATCCCACTGGTGGAAAACAGGCGTAAACGATAAATATGTTAATATGATTAGTTAGTGTAAATAGGGTCTAATCATAAAACACCAGAAATTAATTTTTTAAAGACAAAAGAATCATTCATGCGGGAGCCGTATACAGTCGATTTCTCGATATCTCAAACTCTCAGGGGACCGTCAGAAAGGTTTGAGATATCGAGAAAGGGGTAGGAAGTTACTTTTGCTTAGATTCTATGCCATTTTTTTCCAGCGTGGTCAATAATTCGTTTTTATTCTTAACCCAGGTTGTTGATATTGTGTTCTTTAGAACACCATACTTTTGGGCTACCTCTTTTTTAGACATTCCTTTCTGCAAGTCTTTCAACGCCTTACATTTTTCTACTACAGATTTGTTTGTAAGTCTTTGCTTCATGTTTTCGCCTTTAAGTAGAGATAATCAATTAATCTTTCAAAAAAAAGCTAGATTCATGTACTTTTTGAAAATTCAAATTTAGAAAAATGGAATTTTATCAAAACATTCAAAAATGCGAAAAAAAAGCTTGGAATTTCTGGAGGTGTTGGGGAAAGTTCGAGATAACGAGAGAAAATCAGCCAGGGGATCGGAAATGTTGCTCGAGATACCGAAAAGTTTGAGATATCGAGGTTCGAGATATCGAGAAGATTTGGGCCCAAACAAGAGCGTAGTGTCCAAGGGATCGGGAAAAAAGTTCAAGATGTCGAGTATTCAAGATATCGAGAGTTGACTGTATTATTTTTATCAAAACATTTGTTAAAGGAGGGTTTACACGTAAAAGTTTTTTAAAAATTTTTCTTTTAAGCGAGTGTTTTAATGCTTTAAATTTAAATTGTAAATCAAAAAGTCAACGCGGTCATGAATAATTAATGAGTTGAGACGCTAAAACTTGACTTTTTAGTGTACAGTTTAAATTTAAAGCATTAAAACACCTGCTTAAAAGAAAAAGTTTTCAAGAATCTTTAGGTGTATAATTTCATGAAACCAAAAATGAATTCAAACAAATAACTGCCTTCTTGAACTAGATCTTTGAAAGTCTTAATACACAAAACAGTGTTATAGCTAACAAACGAGCTAATAAGAAGTTTTGAATTGATAGGCTTTACTAACAAGAACAACAATACAAAAGTAAAAAAAAAGTGCTTGTCTATCCAGTTTTCTGCAAACTTTCATTATTCATTGGTCGGTTATTTAAAAGTACGTCCAACCAGATATCAGTTGTATTGGTGTTGATGAGATATCACTGCTTCATCATTGTTTCCACTGATGTAAATAGTGCCTTAGTAACTAGGCTTGCGCGAGCTGTTTAGCGTATTTAGGCCAGTGCCATATACGACACCACCACCACCGGACAAACGCTGATTAAAAGTCAGTGCGTGCACTGCCCTAACAACAGCATGGGAGAGCCACGTGAGAGAATAATTACGAAAAAAATAGCACCTCATATAAAATAAAACAACTTCTGACAAAATAAATTTTGATCTCACAAATTTTGATCTGGCAATATTCTTAAGATATTCTTAACTTTTTGGCGAATTTCATCTTGAACATTCTTATAAAGCGTATTCTTATATAAAAAAAATACGTGTAATCGCTCCTACACACGAAATAGTTGAAATGAGATCGAAAGGAAGGAACCATACCTTGAACATCATTTTAGCTATTTAGAAATCTGATTTTTGTGTTGTACTCGATAGAAGATACATGACAGAAAAGAAAGTCAATAAAAAATCAGAAAGCACTTGCAAATTATCTATTTTTGTTTATTTTTGTTATTTTTTCCCCGTCAAATATTCTACGAATCTAATCGACGCCTCATGTTTTGACAATAAAGAAAGTGAAGAGGTTCAAATACCTCAACAACAGCATTTATTTCATTATGACAGTAGGTGGTAAGCATTTATTTCATTATGACAGTAGGTCGTAAGCATTTATTTCATTATGACAGTAGGTCGTTTTCATGTGGGAGACTATTGAAGAGGCAAGGTAGTCAACGTCCATTCGAATTGTCGTTATATGTAATCATGTTGTTTACGCCGATAATAGTTCTTTTTCGATAGCGATACTATCATTATATTTCACACTTAGCAAAAATCTGCTTATGTTGTAATGTTTGAAATGTCGCGAAATGATTAGATCGATGTGCTAGATGCCTGGATAGCAGATATATGGTTGATGAGTTAGGTAGCTACCTCTGGATGGTAGGTTTACAAATTTTCAGTCTAAACGTCAATGTTCCGTCAAACTTTTAAGATTCGTTTCTTCCAGAGACATATTTGACCGTTGAGCCGGTTCGAAAACTATTATGTTAAAAGCAATTCTGTGGAATTCTGAACCGGCAACAAACACCAAAGAAACAAACAACATGAAGGCTATAGAGAGAGCTTAAGTAAAAAAATTGTAAATTTTCACCAAAGCTTTCATCTTCTTGCATGAAATACATATGCATAACTCCTACATAACTATGAAGGCTGTCTGACCGAAATGTTATCATTCGGATGATTTTATGATATTACCTCGATACTACCTTTTTTCATTCCGATGTGCTTATTCCTTATTAAGATTCGACTGCATATGTACATTTGACTTACTCTCTACAGGGAGAGCTCGGCAATTTGTGTACTATCTAAGATATTTTCATCTCTTTATTTCGAACTTTCCTTATCTCGAACACATTCTACAAATTCTACAAATTCGATTTTACTACATGCATTACTATGCATATTTCGCATTAGACCAATGTTGTAATATCTTTGGACGTTAATCGACTACCCAAACGCCAGTAGCAGATGAAGGAATAAACTGAATCAAAATTCATTGTTTTTGTTTGTTACGTACTGTTGGTCATCTACACGCTTTTATGAGAACCAGTTTGGCTGTTCTTATTTTTGCACACTGGCCTTCGGACAAGTTAGAGCAATGCTATTCGTATCTACGGCGGTAAGTCAACTTATAGTTGCAAGTCGAAGGGCGGAAGAACCAACCATTACGGATGGAGTCCCAAGAAGTAAACACTCCCGTTACTTACTTACTTTTGAGCCTTTTTCAGCCTGAATTGCTCTTATTTTGTTCCTAGGTTTAAGAACACAGTTTCATATTTCAGCCTCATTTTGTTCTTATTTATAGAGCTTCCAGTATAATCTTTTTAAAAACAACTGTTTAAAAGCATGGTTGCTGTCGGTTATGATCTGATATTAGTATACAAGGTGAAAAAAAAAAGTTTATAAATAATTCACAGTGTGAGAATTCTTATGAACTGTTCTTATCATGAGTTGTTCTTATTTTTTGAAACATTGGTTTGAGCCTCATTGATTTGTTCTTATTTTGATCTTACTTTTCGGCCAAACCTGAGGCTCGTGTTCTTATACAATTGTTCTTGTAAGAAAAAGAAAATGCGTGTATTAGTCACCGAAGAATCTTAAGACTCAGAAAATACCTGAGTGCTTCCACGAGCTTGTTTATAGTTCAGCTTATTCACAACAGATAAAGAAAAAATATTTGCGGTTCAATCTTATCAACTAAAGAAAACATTCGTAGGAGTTCTTTAAAACTGTTTGTTAGGTCCAATCTCAAATGTGTATACGGTATTGACACGGTGATTGACATTGAATGCAGTCTGTCAATAAGGCATAATCAAATCTATGACCAAATGAACTCAGGGTGTTTGTAATATTATTTCCAGGCTGTCCGATGATAAAGGTCTTTCGTCCCGAAAGATTATGTTTTTAAGCAAATGAAAGTCAGATATGTAGAATAAGCATTCTTTCATGTAAATCTTAAATTTATTAAGACCTGTCTTAACCTCGTATTTAGCCTCATTTCATTTTCAGAACGTCGAGCATCCCAGGCTAAATTTCAACGTAAGCCGAATCACAACTTACTATTAAATTTCTTTGCTAATTGTGCTAGAGATCTTTCTTAAAGCTTTTGAAACTTTTCATGTTTATACGTCGCGTTTAAGCTTAGTTGACCATACAGACCTCGACATAGGTTGTATTCAGCATATGACATTTATCACAAGTGACGAAAATTTCCAGAAAAGTACCAATAAGCTATGCCTCTACAACTTCATGTCAGAATGACACAAAAGGCCTTGGTTACGAAATTGATAAGTTTAAATTTTTTACATTACGCAAATGAATAATTATGAAATTTGAAATAGGATATCACTTGGTTTTGTACTTGCTAGATTGAAAAACATCTCAAATTTCATTTTATCAAGCAATTTGTAATCACATGTTATTATACAAACTGCAAAAAGTATTCCCTTGTAAATAAACAAATTGCAACTTATAAAAACTCTGGAAAATAGATTTCCTCTCAGAAACCTTATGAGCACCCCCTGCAAAAGATATAAAAGTGAGTGAGGTGATACTACTGTTGATATCAACCTTCACAATTTTCAGAACCTTGATTTTTCTACTTAAGTAAAACTTTCTTATGAAAATGTTTACACTGAATGTGATCTTGATGTGGTCCGTCGTGGCGTGAGAAAGTCCTTCCGTATTGCTTAATCATTGAAAGACCATTCAGTGGTCAGTGGGGTGGAGATGGTTTTTCCCATTCTTTACTTGACGTTTTTCCTTATTTGGTCTGAAATTTCAGAATTATTCAAGATTAATGTAAGCAACCGTTAATCAACTTTCTTAAGGGTTTTACATGAATTTCAAGCAACCTTCTTAGGAGACAAAAAATTTGGATTGCTTATAAAAAAAATTTAACATATATTGCGTTAGGTTTCGATACCAGTTAGGGCTAAATATGAATAGCCTACAGTTGATTCAAAAACTTCAGATGACTCAAACGCGCATGATTTCACTGCCAGCGAAAACAAAGAAGGCGTGTTTATAGCTACCATTTTTGTTTTTCGTGACAGTAAATAAACACGGAAATAAACCATCGATTTGTGTTAATTTTTAAGTGATCTTTTAAAATCCTGTTTGATGAAAAACGAGAGGCAGTTTTTCATATATTCTTAAAATCTTGTTTAAAAGTATTTACTATGTGACATTTTAATGTCGTGGTAGTTGCAAACTTCTGTGAGACTGCGACAACTTTATTGAACAGCATTCAATATCATGCTATATATATTTTTTGTGATGTAGCAATATTTGAGTACAAAGATTTGTCTACTTCAAAGTGTAACCAGCAGGCGGACAAATGTGTTGAAAATCACTGCGAAGAAGTACATTTCTATAGAAAAAAACACACTTTTTCAATGAAAAAACTCTTCATCGCAGTGATTTTGTGGATATTTTGATATAATTGAGTAGATCTAAAGACATTTCAGCCAAACTTAAGAAATTTTTGTTCCCCATTACAGTCGTCATTTAAAAAGGGCTTTAGATATTTCATTTTGAGTTACTTTTTCACTATCTATAATTGACACAACAGCCATTTCAACTTTATTTAATCTGTCATCATTAAGTGGATTTTCCTCTACCAAATTTCCAATGTCAAGAGGAAATTCATTTTGCATCCATTTCTGTAATTATTCGAATTTTTAGCTAGAAACTGATTGGTCACTATATACCTAAGGAATCGCTTTAGAATCACAAGTGCATATCATAAATTTTCACACGGTATAACGTTTCATTTATTTCCTCGTGTAAATTAGCCCTTATAAGTTAAAATCCAGTGAAACGTGATACCGATTTGGTTGTAAAGGAATGTCGATATAATTGTTTTCGATAGCAAAATTCAAAGGTCACAGAATTGAGTTTTATATCCTTTCTCTTCCGATATGTCCATAGTAATATGGTTCATTCTTTGTTAAATACTGTGAAACGTTTTTTACACATTCCAGATTCAAAACTTTGAAAATTAGCATCGTCTTTGAATGTCGGTTTGCGTTTAATTTGAACTAGGTATCAGGCCACTAATTATTCTAGGAGTGAAAGACAATCTCTGATTGTATTTGCATGTATGGAGATGTTAAAGATACCATCTTTGATCTTAGGTTGCCTGACGTTTCAACAATTTTCTTAAAAACCATTTGCAATTTGCTTTCCATTCAAGAATATTTCATGGTGATTGAAACACATAGTTTCCACTGATCATCTTCAACATATTTCGTTCATCTTCAACGTATTTGTCACAGCCTCCTATGAAACTTTCCACTTCCCAAACATGGACATTGGTTGGCATCAAAACTTTCAAGCAAATAGACACTATAACTCCACTACATAGATGTTTGTAAATTGTTAATTTCTGTACGGACTTGTGTATTCACTTTATAAAGTTGATTTTCAATGTAAATGTTCGTTAACTAGAGGTGCCCGCCTTTTATAGGGTGCAACATGGGTTTCCTCTACAGAGTTCATCTGAGACAAAAAAAATTTATAGAGGTGTCTTCTTCAGTAAAGCTATTTTACTTTTTTGTATTCCCAGAGTTTCGATTTCATTTTGAATGAGTCATAACTTCATTATTTATTATAATTATAATTAATCTAGTACTGTTTTCATGGGATGATGAGGCATTGCTTGTAATGGAAAAGTCTTGGAAATACATGTCACTCATGTTCTTGTGAGTTATCTACCAGATCCTGTGTCTTTATGTAAAAACAGGGATAACAGTTATTTAGGTATTTCACTCATTCATCTGATCTTTTCTTATCCATACAAATACAAACAGGCCGAAGTGACATGGATGAGACTGAGCCGTCTTATCTGACTTATCAAGATAGCATATATGTACATGTGGAATTCACACAGGATCGATAAACTGAATACTGAAATTTCTTTTGCTGTTGTTTATCTCGTTATGAATGAAAAGTTGAATGATGAAAGTGGCATGACCACTGTAGAGAAGACCATACCGGTAAAACTTTGTATCAGGCGAATGAGTGCCGCTGTTAAACCTGCTTGAAAGAGAGATTAATTTCCAATCGCAGATGAGCTCATATGCTAATTTAATATTGCATATTTGCATATCCGTTTTCCGTGATCGTAAAACTAAGTCATGACACCAATAGCGACAATGTTATTCAGCCATTCGGAAAGAAAGAGAGGCTGTTTCTTATAATGTGGCGAATGGTGCTAAAAATGGAGAGGATAAAAGAAGAAGGGTAGAAGAAGAAGAAAATAGTAATACAGTGGAATCTCTATAAAGCGGACACCATTGGGACCTGAAAAAAGTGTCCGCTTTAGTAGGGAGATGGTCCGCTTTATAGAGATTCCATATGAAATTTAATATTTAGCAAAAATAAATCGAGAATGGTCTCTAATATGGTTTGTAAAGTTAACAAGTTTCATAGGGCAAAGAAGGACACGTTTAATGCAATGAAAAACGTTTTTATTCTAAAGATAAAAAGTCAAATGCTACTATACTTGAAACCAAAAAAAATCATGGCGCTGGCTACGGACTCGAGATTCCAATGAATTTCAAATTTCTTGGAACTGCGCCAAAACCATTCAGTGGGCAGAAAATGCTGTGAAAAAAGTTATTCAAAGTATCGAAAAGGGAGTAACACATTTGTAAAAAGTAAATATTCCAAGAAAATATACGTTATTTTACTTGAAAAATTGTTTTTGTATCTGTGTCTTTCTAGCAAGCAAAATTTTGATTTTTCTGAAGAGGATGATCACGCAGACCATTTGATATAGCAATTTCCGCGCTATGTTTGCTCAAATAAAATGTATGCATGTAACATGCGCACGAATAATCACAACCGATGTTGTTGTTGTTGTTGTCGTCATAGATATTGTAAACACTTGATAATTAGCAGCAAACCCACGTGAACTCGATTTATTCCTAGATAAAAGCATATTGTTCCGGCTTCTTAATCAAAAATAACGGCGTATGATAAAATCTTTCTTTAGAAGGAATTTAAAGTCATTCACATTGTACCGATGACGTATACAATCAATCGCTAAAGGCATTACTAAAGGACAAATTAATACGATAAGTATCCAAGCAACAGTATGAAATGTTTATTTCCTAAGCTTTTGCCGCGTCCAGGCGCAACCCATACAATTCACCTTATACTACACGTACCATTTATAAGAACATGAGACTTGAGTTTTCATAAATTCGTATGTCTTGTCTCGATTCTCATGTAAACACGCTCCTGTCTGAAATCAGGTATATTCAATTATTGACCCGGTCAAAACATGACATTTAAACAAAGTTGTAAGTTCAAAGTTTAAAGGGATTATATCCATTTGTTTTATCCCCACTCTCTTTATATGACAATAAATTGAAAATGATAATCATTAAATAGAAATATTGGATTAAAAGAATGCATAATTTAACAAAGATTGAACTAAGATCGACTATCAGCGTAAAAAAGACAGAGTGGTTGAGTAGTTGATGAGAGTGGACTCCCACGTTTGTGTGAAGCATTCGCAAGGTAAGCTATCTTTTCTTTCTTCTTTATCGGAATGAAGCAAGATAGTTCGATACAGAACTGGTAAAGCTGCTTCATCATTATTTCAGCCGTTTCATGCGGAACAGGCAAATAACAAAGACTCATCTATGTAATGTTACGAAAGCCAACAAAGATTATGTTATTTCAAACCCAGGGCTTCTGCTGATATTGAGAGCCTGGTTATGATGTCCAGCAATAGCTGCGGATCGAGAAGCGATTTGACTTGCATAAAAATTCTGGAGAAAAGTGTTTTCAAAAGAACAGCCTCATATTTTATTGCCGATTTCTTTTTTGGAAATTTTCCTTTCTAAATTAAATGCAAGTTTGTGATGTTATGAAGAGGAAAAAAAATCTTTATCGTCCTACTTTTTTTAGAAAAGAATAATATGGATGCTCTGTTCTATCTTCTGGTTATTACGTCGTCAGTAGCAGCGTCACGCGCCGCCTCCACAATCGCCGCTGACGTGGAAAGTGCAAAAGACGATATTCGCCAAATTATCATCGACAATGCTATATTCAGAAATCCCAGACGACAAACGAAGCCTGAATATCCCTTTATCGGAGGTTTTGTCCGACTGGCGTTTCATGATTGTGTCGGAGAAGGCGGTTGTGACGGTTGTATTGATCATGGTTTACCCGACAATAAGGGGTTGAAAAGATATACCGAAGCATTGGATGCAGTGTATGATGCGCAGCACAAGAACAACATGTCACGAGCGGATTTTTATGCATTGGCGTCAATGACGGCTTTGGAGATGGCGACAGATTACGACATTGTCGTCGACAAATTTGACGGCATGTCTCGGTTTAAAGTGGGAAGAACAGACTGTACAAATTCTCCCAATGAAGATAAAACAGGCAATTTCCCATTAGCCGAATTCGATACCGCTCAAACTCTAAAATTCTTCGATGAAGAATTTGGGTTTACGCCCCAAGAAGTAGTGGCGTTGATGGGGGCACATACACTAGGGCGTGCACGCACCGACGACTCAGGTTATGAAGGGAAATGGGTCAAAGGCACATTAAATGGAACAGATATAGTTGAAAGTGATGTCTTGAATAATGAATTTCATCTTCAATTGCGAGGACCCTGGGAGCAGATGACAGTTGCAGACTCTGGTAAAATTCAATGGCAAAGACTTGGTACAGCTCCCAATACGGAGAATGATGGCAGAAATCAACCAAACATGTTCTTAAATAGTGATATTTCATTGGCTTGGGACATTAATCCTGTTGGTAGTGATGGGAGTGTTACTTGCAGAGTGGCATGCCAAGAGAGTGGTTGCTGTCCACGTGCTTCAACGCATCAATTATGGAGAAGATACACAGGTGATAATACCAATGCTCTGTGGTTGTCAGAATTCACTGACGTATTCCTGAAGATGATTGAAAAGTCTGATTCTATCTTAACACCCCCAGAATCCAGTGCGGTTGCCAGTAGCGATGATTCAATGCAAGAACTTATCCAGTTATTAAACACAATTGAAGAAGATATCGTCAACTTAAAAGATGACTTCCATTGACCATGTAAACGTCCTAAGAGGTAGTTCATACGGTCGAACGTTTGCCTTGTCTAATGTAAATCAATCGACAATACTTTTACTTAAGAATGCAAGAGCTTCCATAAGTACAGGTCATTAGATTTACATTAGACAAGTTCGACCGTATAAACTACACCTTGCACATGTTAATTATTTTAAGAGCAATAATTTTTACTTTTCCACTTGCATGCACTTATTTATTTATCTATACCGATCGCCTGCAACACTGGATTGTACAAACTTTACCACAAGAAAGAAACGCATGTCTTTCCTGATAAAAAGAGTACAGAAAGATTACAGAAATCATACAGATGATAGTGATAATGATACAGAAAGAATAAGACACCCTTAAACTTCGGGGGTATAGGCGACTAATGCAACTGGTTCGAAGACGATGTTTCCTCTGAGGCGGTTTTTCACTGCCGGCTAGTCGCCATACAGGAGATTAAGTGTAAATGATACGTTTGATTAAGTGTAAATGATACGTTTGTGATACCAACCAAGACGAAAGAACCAATTCTTCCATAATTGTTGTTTTCTATTTTTGTTTCCCTGACTGTTGAGTTGTCTTATGAGATAATCTCCACGAAAGAGCCAACAGTTTTTTAGTTTGTTTGAGCGCTTTGTTAATAATAAAAAGCCGCTCGCTCCCAGACCATTTTTTAATTGTTCTATTTCTGTTGACATCAGCATAGTGCAACACTCAGGTCTACATATATTAGTTCATTATCTTTAATTATGGTTGCAATGAGACTCAGTAACCACCCAACATGAGGTCTAAGCTAGCCCTCGTTCTCAGGGTTTTTTTTGTCTTTTCTTCACCACCATCCAGATGATTAAACTTCAAATCATTTCAGAAACGTTTGTGTTTTCAAGATCCTTTTTACTCTGCTTTGCTAATCTCCATATGGGCCCTAATTTCCGCGCTGTTGATACTATCTAGATTTCAGAAAGCATAAAGAAACAGACCGTTCCTGTAATTCAGATACCTCCTTTATACAGCATCCAATCCAATAAGAAAACATGATAACAGAAAGATTTTATCTTTTCACAGTGGTTCAGAACAGTATTCAAATTATTCCACGGCAAGTAATAAGAACAATGCATTGTGGTAGTTGTAATTTTTAAAAAAGAGATAAACTGAATTATGGGAACGGAGAATTCTAGCAGATAACAAGCAATCCAATTCTTCCAGCTTTTCACGAACTTGAATTTCAAAAGATTAACACTTCTACAAAACGCATTCGCTACACAATAGACCTTTCCATAAATTACGTTATTACAAACATCAGCTCGTTACTACGCTTATGGATTATTACGTACTTTAAACCTTGATAAAAGAATCTGGTGAAAACTTTTTCCCTGAAGAGTCGTTTCTCTTTGCAAACAGCGCAAACGTCATTAATATTCAGTTTGAAAACGAGACTTTGCTTGTTGTGACGTAATTCATGAAAAGGTCTATAATATGCACTGAAACGGTTATCGCTCAACCTCGTTCCCAAGGCTTCTCGCGGCCGTCCGTATATCAAAAAGGCAAAAAACCCTCTGGGAAAGTGGTTGGGTGATCGTTTTAATTTTTTCAACAACTTTTGAATTGCCGCCGCAGCTAGGCGAGGATTGTGAAGAAAAAAATAGAAAGAAAATGTACATTTAAAAAAAAAAAAGAAAAAAAAGAAAAAAAAGGAAAACACAAAAGTCTGCATTCTGTATACTTCGAAGGTAGAGGAAAATTCAAGTAGATTGAACCAGAAAATTGAACATTTATTTCATAGTATAAATTTGACGACAGTTACTAGTCATTCTATCCATTTAAAAATAATAGATTATTTGCGAAAAAAAAAAAAAATCTTTCCATATGACAAAACAAACAAATGTATATATACAAACAATCTCAAAGTTCGTCAAGCAATATCGCTTGATACATTTTAATGTGAACTTGTACTGAAACGATTGGTCATTCCTTAGCAACAAGAATAGAAACATAGACCAATATCATTACAATCAAGTGTCTGGAGGAACGCTGCATAAGATCCTCACAAACGGTTTCTTGGAGAAGTTTTTATAACGCTCAATAGACTGGCCAATAATTAGTTAGTTGAAAAGATACAAAATTACAAAGCATTCGTTATATTCACGATGGCCAAACAGCACTAAAAAAACTATGATTTTTCAGTAACTTTCGGACGACACTTAGTACCCAATTCCTTTAACGAGAGTATTCAACAAATTGGTGTCATCACCTTTTTTCGGTCTAGTTTGTGTAAGAACATACGATCACTATGAGTACACGGTCAAAACGTTGTTACTTCTGTCTGGTTTGACGAGACAAATTATAACGTAATGCCTCGTTTGTTCAAAACGAACATCAGGGATTTTCAATCAAAGAGATAGCATATCTAGAGATCGTATCTTGTGAGGCAGACATACGTTTCGTTCGAAAGCATCTCGATATCCCAGAGTAAAATGACAAAGTTTTCACCGGCAAAAAAATGAGATAGCCAAGATATACACGCACCTGTCAGGTTATTATAATACTTTCTTGGAAAAGACAAACTTTGTGCTACTGGCGTCACAATTAGAGGGTTGTAGGATTAATGCAGGATTTTATATTGTTCGACCAGCAAAGTGGATAAAAGTGAAAGAAATTCTTAAAAATTCCAATCATAAACCTTGGAAATAAAATGAGCGTATTGTACAACGCATGCACGTTTCCGTAGAATCGATGTGTCGAGTATTCAGAATCGATAGCATGAAAGTGTAAGTTGCTTCGTCAGTAACATCACGTGATGACATCGAAAATTGTCTAGGTGCAGAAGAAAAGTTTTAACACACCGTATTTCCTCTATTAACTGCCCGGGCACAATTTAGTGGGGCGCTTATTAGAGGAGGGCGCTAAAAAAGAGGGGCGCTTAAAAGCGAAAACGCGATAACAAATATTAAAAGATATTCACAAGTTTATAAGGTTGTTGATGTTCCCAGACAAATCTCACGAAAACCTTTGAGAACAATTGTTAAAAAAACCCCAGAAGATTTCAGGGTTCTTTGGAACGAAAGAAAACTGGTTGTAAAAAACCCAATGGATAAAATCGTCAAAAAGTCACTGCGATGAAGAACATTTCTATTGAAATAATGTGTAGATTTCTATAGAAATGCACTTCCTCGCAGTACTTTTTCAGCAAGATTGCCCACTGGGAGTGTGTATACGGTCCCAAAACAAAACGGAAAGGGTTTTTCAAAGCCTAACTTTATCGAAATTGTTGTTTTTAGTGAAAAAATATTTGGAAGGGAAATCGATCCCTGTGCAATTCAATCTGCATTCTCTGTTAAATTTACAACGCATATTTAAATAGATAAAAAAAACTCACCAGGATGTAGGGTGCATGACTAATGATTGCGTCGCTACAATGGAATTACAAAAACTGTCTGCATTACTGTCAAATGAACCACCTAAAGACATACAGCGGCAGAAAAGTGAAAATTCGTTGCTGGGAGAAACAAGATATGTTCGGACGAAGGAAACAATTCATCCACCCACCTTCATTGACAGCATTTAGTAAAACCTCTGCACTAGAGTCGAAAGTCGTGGGCTCACTCACGTCATCATTTATCAAAGAAAAACTAGTACTAGAAAACGATGAAGACACTGGCGGCGTGCGGCCATTATCTATAGAAGTCGATAGGTCTGTCGAAGTTGAATGAAGAGTATTTGTCATTTCTAATGTGGCAGAGAGATTCTCCACTGAAAGATCGTGATTGGAAATGTCAGGAGAGTTTTCCACTGATGAATTGTGATTGGAAGTGTCAGGAGGGTTTTCCACTGATGAATTGTGATTGGACGTAACCGTTAGGTTTTCCACTAAGAGCTCGCAATCGGACGTATCCGGAGGGTTTCCCAGATTGGAAGTATCATGAGGGTTTTCCACTGGCAAATCGTGATTGGACGTAACCGCTAGGTTTTCCACTGAGAGCTCACAATCGGACGTATCAGGAGGGTTTTCCACGGATGAATTGAAGTCGTGATTGGTCGTTTCAGGAAGATTGTCCACTGAGAGATGGTGACTGGACGAATTATTAGGAGGGTTTTCTGTTGTAAGACATTCGGAGGGGAGCTCGCAACGACTGCAGCTGGTATCGGTAGTACAAACAAGGTTTTCATCAGTGATTTCTCTAGTGCTGCTTATCCGTTCTGGTGCAGACCACGTCCTCGTGAAAGAAAACTCGTCACCACTCTCCTCAACCGTAATGTCATCGCTATTGTGGCTGTTCTGTAAGATTTCTTTATCATTAGTCACGTGTTCACCAACGGATTCTGTATTAGTGGTCAGTCTTACCACTCTTCCGTCCTGTTCTAGTACAGGCATTAGTTCAGAAGCGTTTGAGCAATCAGTCTTCTCTTTCGACAATTGTCGTTTAAATTTGTGGTCGATGTTGGCGACGTTCGATGCGATCTTGTGTGCAACTCCTGACGTCAGCGTGTCGATGATTTTCGTCACAGAAAAGCGAGAAGCACGAGCCGGCTTCGATTCCACGCTCTTTTTCACAACAGGCTCGGAGTGGGAACGAAGTCGTCTCTCCGGTGCTAAACCATTATCAATATCTATGTCTCTTTGCACAGTGGCTGGCTTAACTTGGA
Organism: Turritopsis dohrnii; assembly: GCA_027922465.2. NCBI lineage: Eukaryota > Metazoa > Cnidaria > Hydrozoa > Anthoathecata > Oceaniidae > Turritopsis > Turritopsis dohrnii. The sequence goes on from BQMF02000002.1 coordinate 2,419,465, forward strand.
TAGGTTCTTTCTTGTTGTCCGTGAAACGGTCTGGAAATGTGATCTCCTTTAGATTCTCGGCCGGCGAAAACGGTGTGATTTCTTGACGCAGGGATTCTGGATGAAACACGTCGTCAACAGATATTGCGTCACTCATCTCAAACGATGACGTGTGACTCAGTGTCGGCTCGCTACTGATTGACGACGACGAACTAGAGAGGTTTTTCCGCGCCAACTGTTTATTGCGGTAACATAAATTGTAAACATCTACCAGAACACCCTGCATGACTGATTCCATGCCCTGAAACAACCACATTCGTAACGACAGAAAACATAATAATGATGTTTAACAGGAAAGATGCAACAACACAGTGGTTGCTTGCCAGTTACAAAGTCCATGTTTGAATCAACAAGGGAGGGTGAGGGAGAAGGGTGATTTACAACCAGGAAATAAGAAAACAAAAGGAAAGAGAAGAATAAAACTGACTAAAAACTCATTGTACTACTGCCTCTAAGAGTATACGTACAGGTTCCTTTTTCATCTCCTTATCCAAATCGAGTCTTAATAAGGACGTATTGACTTTGAGGGCCATCGAAAAAGCCATCAAACCAGCTGTCAACACGTTATTTTCTCTTATATCGATTCTTGTTATAGTCAAACTATCGGCTAAAACCTCTGCAAGGGCCACGGCTCCTAGCGAATAGAAAACAACCGTTATCCGTAGACATCCAATAACCATGGTAACCAAGTGTGATACTTGTCTGATGAAACAAGACAATACCTTACCTTCGTTACCCAGCTTTGTGTTTAAAAAGCCTAATTTTCGAAGAGATTTGTTTTTTATCAATCCGCTCTTTAATTTCTGTAGACCCAGATCCCCGATGCGATTTTGTCCAAGATTGAGGGCTTTTAACGAGGTTGTACGAACCTAGGACAGAAGAAAATAAATTTGGATTGGGAAAGCAAGGCACCCAGCGAGAACAGGTTTAACAATACGCATTAATTTTGGAATTTTGGAAAGTTCCATAGCGTGTCTTCGAAAACAATCATCATGATGAAATAAAATGGCCTTTACGAGAACTTCAGTTTTAAAGGCAAAATATTTTCTTACGAGTCCCTCACACAAATACCCCATTCCTTCATGTGTCAGGCCATTATTCCACATAATTAACGAGCACAAACCACCAGACTCCTGTTCCGATTGGTCAGCTAATCCATTACCAACATGTGCTAAACCAACATCCTAAGAATAGCCGAGTAATTGACAGTAATCTCTCGTCTGCTCTTGGAGAGATAAAAAAAACAAACAAAAACAAACAACGTGATTCTGCAAAAATGATCTTGCTGAAGTCCGTAAACAAATGTTCCGACCTTCATCTGGTTGTTCCTTAAATCTAATAACTGCAACGTGGTATTGTATGTCAACATGGCGCCAATCGGTGGACCATCACTCGATGTTAAATTGTTATCTCCCAGGTAGAGCTCTTCTAATACTCGATTCGATTTCATAGCCGTCGCTGAAACGAACACGAGACGGCGGTAAAAAGAGGGGAACCCAGTTGGCAAAATTGTTAAAAACCATTGCGATGAAGAGTATTTTCATTGAAATCGTGTGTGTATTTCTATAGAAATGCACTCCTTCGCAGTGATTTCCCAACAAAATGAGACATCCATTGTGCTCACATAAAATAGCTAGGAGATTTGGGGAGTGTCGAAGATCGTAGCTCCTAACTTACTTAGAATTAAGAGAGGCCTGCCAGACAGAAACACTCCTTCCAAATGTAGTATTTTCAGATTAGGGTCAGCCTTCAAACATCTGCCAAATGTCGGCATAGTCATGTCGGTAAGAAGTGTCCGACGGGCGTCGAGATACGTCAGAACATGGGTTTTTCGTAGCATTCTGCATAGTGACTGCCAACCACGCATGCCAATCTTAGGATTGCACGCGATGTTGAGTTTACATGTGGATTGATAAAATTCAACCATTTCCAAAATAGCAGTTGCACCCTATAAAGAGAGCACTGTATGTAAAAAAAAACAAGTTGAAACTATCACATACCCATAACTTCAAAATGGATTCACACTCAAATATATGCATAACAAAGGCTCGCCATTTTGTTTTCAAGCACATAAAGGTATCTTCAGTTACTTACATCTTCCTCGAGGCTGCAATTTTCCAAATCTAAGTTTTCAAACTGAATCCTTCGAAAAACTGACTCAAGTGCTTCGCAGGCACGGACGTCTAGTCTCACACCTAAAAATCAAATAAAAGGAGAGCGAAATTCAATTGAATTCCATTCAATGTAAAATCAAAACGTTTCATTTCCTTCCTAATTAAAGGAAGTTCTAGATTGTAATGTCCGGTTTCGCACGACTGTATGTAATGTAGTTAAAATTTCTATTGTATCTCCCATGAAAAGTTCCAGAAATGTTCCTTCAGTGTCATTGAGAAGGCGATATTCAACTGTCAGTCACACTGACGAAGTCCACTAAATCATGCCAAATATTACGGTCTTATTCCTAGCTTCCAACGTATTGAAGTTTTAACTTGGTTTGTGAGTCAAGTATCAAAAACATCAAAAACATTAGCTCCCCTTACCAAACTTGGAAGCCTATTAAACAGATATAGCTGCCAACAGATGTGTCAATTGTAGCAGCAAAGGAAACTTGATAGTATTATCATCATCATTGAATTAATTATATTCGCTTGAAAACTAACTTATATTGTGCTCGTATCAGTACCATATTTGCTTTTCTTCACATGTCCGTTCCTTTCACAGCTGTTTGCTTCTTCTTAGTCTTCTTCAGTGCTTTTGGCAGTTTCTCAGTTTAATGGCAATTTGAGCCTTGTGTTTGTATATTATGAATTATATTAATGATGAAATAAATCAAACACAAACAAATTGAAAAGGTATACAAAGACCATAAAAGAATATAACATTCCAGACTTTGTTAAAGACCACCAAACCAAATCATTGTATTGTCTTGAGCAAAGTTACATATATTTGTGAAAGCAAAAAATCTGTTTTAAAGACGATGATATTAAAATACTTGAAAATAGCCAAATAAGAACACACCCATTGTGAAAATATTGTACATAATACTATCTCTTGTAATATCCATGATATTTTCGTCTTCAACTCATTTAAGCAACAAAAATTCTTATCTCCAGTAATTTTGAGAAGACAATAATTGAAAATTTGAAAATCTACTTGACATCTGATCTGGCCAGTAAAATTTAACATTTTGACAGTGGAAGTCAGACAAGGTGGCGAACGGTGATTGGAAGATTTAGAAATCATACTTTTGGAAATTTCAATGAACATATTAAGGAAAGTCTTTTAAACAAAGAGATTTTCACTAGACAAGATCAATGTAAAACAGACAAGTAACATCATTAAAACTTACACCCAGGAATTCAGAATTTTCATGTGACATTAAGATACAGTAAAACTAAAGTTTTTACCTCTTAAGACAAGGGTTTCTGATCTCGTTGATAGATCGGAACGTTCCTATATCAAACAAAGAAATTGAAAATTCTTTGGAAACATTCCCACTAATTCCTTAAAACCAAAGAAAGGTTTTGATCAACAACGAAGTAACTGTTAGTTTCTGAAAACTTTGCAAAATAAATCCACATAATAACACAACAATTCTTGACAATTCTAGTCAAGATCCTCACCTGTATCTGCTTAATAACTTTATCGATAGGTTTGCTCCGTAATTTTTGACAAGCATTTCTATAAAAAGAGATAACTTCACCTTTGGATGGCGTTCGAACTAAAAAGGAAAAATTAACATTATACTGAAGTTCATACAGAAAGCAGAGACTTTTCAAAATAGTAAATATCTACATAATAATTGATAGATTATTGATAGATTTTGCCTTTTTTAGTTGTGTAGGAATATCTTGACCTGTAGCATCAATATAAAGAAACATGAGATATATTGCCTTAAAAATTTCATTATAATGTAGACAAGACTCAATGAACATCCAGGAGTATCTACTCATGACTTACGAAAGCATTTTACACAAACGCTTCATAAGAAATAGAAGAAGAACCCCTTAAAAGCAACTTGACTAAATTAGCTTGGAGTTTCTATAATGTCCACCTGAATAAATAATCCAGCATTTAAAACACGTAGAAAAAGTGCAAAGAAAACTCGTAAAACAAATTTTTTGAAATTTCACAGTGAAGTTATTTATTTTCATATTGTTTGTTTGTTTGTTTGTATTTCTAAATTATATATAACATACACAATAAATTGATCTTTCTTTTTGGGGACACCTAAAGTTAACCACTCACTTATACCTGTTTAAAATGATAGACCATCAATACTGCTTGGCTGATAGGTTCTCAGTATGTAACTTCATAACGCATACACAAAATCCATTTATAACATCTTACAAAGCTCATGAAGTTCTTTACAAAAAATAAATGGACAAGACTATTAAAAAATTATAATTAATTCAAATATAATAATCATAGATCAGATTAAATTAATTCAGGATAACGTAGTTTAGTTACAGCCTTAACAGTACAAAAAATGAACTTGGGGTAAAAAAAATTTCTGATTTTTATGATAATGCTATCCTCTTGTCGTACTGGATATACACAATGATTTTCATCAATCTAATATTTTACATGATAATCTTGAATATTGGTTAAATCCTACTGAAAAATCATTTACCTTTTGATACTTCAACTTAAAATATACCTGGTGAGTCAAAAAAAAAGTACCGATGTTTCACAAAAAATATCTTTCGATTGAATAATTATGAAAGATAGTTATTTTTATTTCTGAATAGAGGAATCCCCTACCTATATTTTGGTGTATCACTTTTCTAATTTGGTTGAGTAGAAAAAAAAGTTATGGACAAAAAACTGGAAGCGGTCCTTGTAAAAATCTTTGAAAATGGACAAATAAGCCGAGCAAAATGGCTCAAAACATGATTTATGTTTTTATTGCAAACCAGAAGGGAATGTAACACATACACAATTAAAAATGTGCTAAAACTTATTATTAACTCTCAATAATTAAGTTAAGTCAATAGTTTAAACTTTTTTCAACATTTTCTTAAAACTTTATTCACTGAAACTTTCTATAAAGACTGTCTTGTAAAATATGCCGCAACTCCGTACAACAAAGCATTTGCGTATGCATTCAGTTTGCAAGGGTAAATATTGCTAAAGAGGTAATTACACAAACTGTGTCTTTTCTTTCAATCCCCATAGCATTTTCATTAACATTAACATGTAATCAAAGAGTCTCGCAGGAACATTTTCTTCGGCTTTTTCGTATTTTCTCTTAAATCTTCTCTTTAACGAGGGCTCGCTGAATTTTCAATATTATTAGCAACCCTATTAGTTTAAGCTAAGTACCCAGTGATAAGAAAAAAAAAGATGGAAGCTTTATTTTTGAAACTTAGCTACAAATATAAAAAGTATAACTCCTTGGTCACTATCAGAAAGAAAAGGAAAAAACGTGAACATTTAGGGTATTATTGTAAACATTAAAGGTTGTAACAAGTCATGGCAGAGTTGACCATTTTATTACATGTGATATTGAGGAAATTCCTGATTTGTTTGTTGATTCTGGTCACATTCATTATGACATTGATCTTTTGACATATAACTCTTTTGTGTTATTTTTCTTTTTGCATGTAAAACCACATAGAGGCGAGAGCAAGAGCATTTTTTAGGATTATTATAGTAGCATGTGGTGTAATGTCAGTTTTTTTGTCATCCCAGGGAACCATTGTATTGCATCCCCAATCGAGTGTGGCGCTTTTGGGGAAATATCTTGAGAACCAATAGCGATGCCATTTTTTTGGGATGATGAAAAATTTGGGCCTAATTTATTTTGGGTGATGCGGATATGACATCATCAAAATCTTTTATTGACGAAATTCTGTAACCGTTGGTTGTATCGAAACGATCCCATACATTTTTTTGCTCAGTTTTTCGAGCTCTACAATGTGGGTACACTTTTGAGTCGCTATTCCTTGATTTAATTTTTTAAGGGATACGTATACGGGAAAGGTTTGACACATAGTTTTTGAAGTTAGACTTGGTAAAAAGTTTTATATGCTAGTGTGTACATATTTTGGAAAAAGTGATTGGATAGTCAGAGAAACTATGGTCTACAATGACCTTTTTTCTCATTGCTTACAGTCCAAACATACACAAGACTCTTAAAAAGATACAAAAGAGGATTGACCTATAGGTTTTATGGCAAAAATAAATCTTTATATTTCAATAGACAGACTTTCATATACACAATATACTCTTTCATAAGGTGTTTTCTAAATGACACTGTATATAAGGTATTCGCTAAGATTGTTATCATTAAGAAAAACCAAAGGAAATGGTGTTAACTACATGGTTTTCCATACATTTAATGAACATTAACATTTAGGGAGCATAATATGTTCTAAAATCACCTCTTTTTCACAAATTTTATATCTAAGTGACTTTCACATTATAAATAACAGAATAGAGATCCATAAAGGAAACATTATAAATTGGAAAATGAAAAAAAAAGGTATACCATCTCTCCACGGGTCTACAGGATCTATATACTCTGTCACACATTCTCCAGGTCCAGAATGAAGAAAATGCACAAATTTTTTGTTTTCAGAGTTAATATACTTTTCATTTGATTTCAAACAAGAAACTAATGGCTGTTTTGAAGGGTATGGATATCTGGTTAACTTCTTTTCAGTTTTCTTCGAATTAGGCATTTTTTCATTTTTAAATAAAGGATTAGTGGATATCAAGCTAGAGGGTGGTAATGTTATGGTTTCGGGATTCTTTTTGTTTACTATACCATCATCCACCAGTTCTTCTTTCTCTAAACAACATTTTTCACTGCTTGAAAGTGGATGGAATATCTCTTTATTGTCCTTTTCACCATCATAAATCACATAACTAATGGTGGAAGCATCTTGAAAATCATTTTGAGGTTCCTGATGATGTAAATACAATGGTTTTGGTGTATCTGCTGATGACAGTTCAACGACGGCAGTTGTGGAATTACCAACCGTCAATGGCCTGTCTAATGTTAGTTCTTCTCTGCCTTCTTCAAGCACATCGTCTAAATTCTCCATGGGAACAGATCACACCCAAATTATAAATTAAGTAATGACATATGGGTTATTTTGTTTCTTTTCACACTTGGCAACTTTAAACGATGATGAGTTTTTACGCTTTTCGCAAGTGCCATTACTATGCCAGCATCTTTTTTGTTCACACTCTCTTAATTGTTCCACTAGTTGTGGGTTCTCCTCTGGTAGACAATTTTGATTAACTCTATAATGCTTATACAGTTTATATATTAAAGGAATTAAAGTGATACTTATAATATAAAATAGTTAGTTTTTACTTTTTTTAAAAATGGTTCGTATCAAAGCAAAAAGGATCAGTGATGGAGAGATCCTTGCTGGAATGTTTTTTCTTGTAAATATTCGGTTTCAGTCCCTTTTGAATATTCTTAGAACTAAAAGCGCCATACAATCACTTTCACTTTTCCTCCAAACGGAATTTTTGTGGTGTAGTAAATGGCAAAGGTAAGCTTCACATTTTTTCCTCTGTAGATGAAACGAAATGCCTAAAAATGTCATTGAGAGTAGTAGCAATTTTTTTGCCTTTTACATGCTCCTTCAAAAGTTCAATGGAAATGTTTTTGTATTGTACAAATACTTGTTGAATTTGTTGCAGTAATTGACCTAATAAAAAAATACCTTATTAACTGTGTATACATATTATTAAAGCAGATAAAAACCATGCCAGCATGTTAGAGCTGCTTAATCACAAACAATATGATGCACAAAATTTCATACAAAGTAAATTTAAACATTCAGATAGGTGTTGACACAAAATGCATCATATTCATTCGAATTGAGCGAACATTAAAAGAATTTTTGGGCAACATCTTTGAAAGTCAGCATGTTGTCAAACATGCCAAGTTATTAGTCAAGAAGTATGGTAAGTATGTGGGAACAGTTTTCTGCTCTTTGGATCACTAAATTATGTTGAACTGAAATGAAATGAAGATATTGATTTACACGCTTTTTGTTATAAGAACAATTTTATAAGAACATGAGCCTCAGATTTGGCCGAAAATAAGAACAAAATAAGGACAACCTGAGGCTCAAATCGTTATTCCAAAAATTAAGAACAGCCTGAGGCTGAAAAAGGCTCAAAAAATAAGAACAGCCAGCCTCAGGTCAGATTTTACTGGTTCTTATAAAAAAAGGGTGTATATATATATGTGAATTACGGGATAAATAGAAGTGAATTTTTCTGAGGACAGTTTTTTGTGGCATTAAAACACCTAAAATCAAAGTGAAATATCTATTAGCTTTTCACCATTATTTTGTATAAAATCTTGACCAAAGATAGCTCTCATTATTTTTATGGATATGAAAAAAATATATATTATTTACAATTTCAGCTTGAATGCCTCTTGTTCCTAAATAAGAACACTTTGCAAGATACTGTCATATTACTGCTGTATTCATGCCGTAAAAATTGAAGACAGTTCCCTGATCAAATATTTCACAAATCCAGGATAATGTTGGATATATTATATAAATGCTTGGATAAAAAAATAATGTATATACATATGTAGATGTGTACATATCATCTTTTAGTGTATCAAATCTTTCTTATATGTTTACATTGTGTTAAAAAAAACTATGTTTCGATTTTCTCTTCGTCAGGTTTTAAACCTTTAAAACTGCTAATGCTGCTCCTGGAACGAATATGTTTACAATCTTATTTTTATAATCGCCGTTGTGCATCCCACTTTTATTTTAATTTACGGTCAACGTCTTATTAGTTGCACGTAAAACCACGTAGAGGTGAGAGACACATTTTTCACGATCATTCCAAAAGCATGTGGCATCTGACGTCAGTTTTTTTATTATCACGGGGGAACCATTGCATTGCATCCCCAATCGAACGTGACGTTTTTGGGGAAATATCTCAAGAACCAATAAAGATAACTGATTTTTTGGGGGGTCCGCGATACAAGTGATGGGATGATGCAACATTTGGGCCTAATTTCATTTGGGTACTGTGGCTATGACGTTAAAATCTTTGATTGATGATATCTCTGCAACATTTGGTCATAGCGAAACTCTCTCATACACTTTTTTGATCAATTTTTTTAGCTCTACAACATGGGTATGTTTTCAGTTTCCAATTTCCAACTTGAAATTTTCTTCATGGGGTTCACACACGGGAAAGGCAAATTTGATACATCCTTTTCGAAGTTAAACTTGGTAAAAAATTTTTACCTGGGTGACTAGTTTTAATAACCAATCCTTTATACTACTTTTGAGTGATTATTATCAATAATCTGCATTGTGTTACAGTCAATTTCTTTATAAGTGCATGTAAAACCATGCAGAGGCGAGAGACATTTTTTTCACAATTAATATCAGCAACTGATGTTGGATTCTGTGACCATGTGGGAACCATTACAATGCATCCCTAATTGAATGAAACATTTTTGAGGAAATATCCTAAGAACCAATAGGGATAACTAATGTTTTTTGGGGGTCTTGGGGGTGACTAAAAATTTGGGCTAAATTATTTTGTGAGGCAGGGCTGTGACGTCATCAAAATCTTTGATCAGCAATATCTTGGTAACGGCTGGTTGTAGCAAATGGATCCCAGACATTTTTTGATCAGTTTTTCAAGCTCCACAAGATGGATACTTATAAATACCCTCCTTATTGGCTATATCATTGGCTACAGAGTCTCAAGAGTCACAGGATCCTACCCAGACACTTCAATTGAAATACGCTCCTTTGCAGTGATTCCTCAACAAATTCACCCACTGAGTATGTTGGGCGACATCACCCGTTGACGTTGGATCTCTAAGCTACCTCTATTAGCCTGTTACAACTTTTGAGCCTATTATATTTACCTTTTGACAGGGTTGTCAGTCTTCGCATTGTTTGTTTCAATTTTTTGTTATTTTCAGTTCATAAACTTATAACATATAAAGGTGGAAAAATCAATACATGTTAGCTACTGTCACATAATGAAAAAAGTTTCATTGTACAGGTTTGTCTGAATTGCATTTTAGAGATGATCGATTTTGGAATGAAAATATGGAAATGAAGTCAATGAAATCCAAACTGGACGTAAGTGGGAAAATAACCGAAGCTGAAAGTAAAAAGATAGTCGGAAATGATCATTTTAAGAGTGGAAACTTGAAGCAGGCAATCAAAAATTATCATGTAGCGTTGTTGTATTTGAAAGACATTGAAAAGATGACACCTCTGGATAAAATGTTTGGAAAAGAACCAGAACAACTAAGCGACAGTCAGTTGCAAAAAGTTCAAGATCTACGAGGTTCCTGTTTTAATAATTTAGCAGGTCAGTCTACCATGGGTTGTATGTTGCATGTGGATTTTTTTACATTCTTTTAAATTTTTTTGCTGGTCAGTGTGACACAGTTTGAGAAAAAAGTTACCCTTAATTTCAGCCTGTTTGCTGAAAAAGCAAAATTACGAAAAAGTTATACAGTATACTACTCAAGTAAGTGAATTAATCGCATAAGTTTTTAGCCAATAATTTCCAGTGGATGTTTGTGATATTTGTGTGTATTTTAGGTCTTAGAAATAGAGCCAAGAAATGTTAAAGCTTTATTCAGACGTGGCCAAGGTCACTATTATAAACAAAATCTTGAAAAGGCAGAAGAAGATTTTTTGACGATAAAAAAAATTGATGAAAAAGGTATGTGTGCTGCAGAATCTGGGAATATTTTCTTTTTTTTTTTATACTTAGTACTCTCGAGTCCAGAATACAAAGGGGTGGTGGGAATAAGCGGAGTTGGTGGAAGTTTTACTCAAAGTAAGTAAGTGGAGTGGCTGGATATTTTCATGAAACTTAATAAATGGGGTGGGTGGAAAAATGGAAATATTTCGGTTTTTATGAATACTAATGGTAAATTATGTTCTTTTATGAAGGAAAAAGTGTCTGAAATAAATACGGTGCGTGGAAAAATTTCCAAAAACAAATAGTTGGGGTGCGTGGAATAAGAACGTCTTTGGTGGAAAGTTTCATGAAAAAAAAATAATCGTCCCGGGACCTCTATTCCGGACTCGAGAGTATAATGTTTAATGATGCTGAAATATTAGTTAGTAAACACACCCAATAATGGGAGATTATCCCTGACAGAATCATTTTCTGCTTTTTACTGTTTTGGTTGATGTAAAAGCGACTTGGTTCCTGAAAATAGCCTCAGTACTTATAGTAGTTGACCGTTTTTGAAGACAATGCTGATGCTGATTTTGTTTCCATAGAAACATGCGTGGATAAATTTTTGCCGCTGATCGAAAGTGCCAACAAAAAAGTGCTGAAAAAGGAGAAGGAGCTCTACAGGAAAATGATGAATGCCTCTTGAAGGGAAATTGTAATGTGTTTGAAACTGCTGTTGATAGAATTATAATATGTTGGGCAATTTACATTTTTAATCTTTTTTTTCTTCTTTTTATATCGATGATAGGATTTGGAATTGCTGAACTAGAATTGTTTTCAGCTTTTACTTTATTGTCGTTCATTACATGTGCGCAGTGTCACCGAATGCGGCCGTTCGAAATGTTCGACGTCCTGCTGACGTCACCTGTTTCTATGGTGTTTTTTGATCAAGCCAGATGCTTTCTTTTTTATGATCTGGATGATTTTGTCCTGTTCATTTTTTGGTACCCGCAGCCACATGTCCTGCAATTCTTCATCATATTCTTTGATGTCTGTGAAAATATCACTGATAAACTCTTTGATGATTTCTTCTTCGAGTTCTTTCTCACTGGCGTCGCCAATTTTCGATATGGCGTTTGCAAGGCGTTGTGGCGTTGTATAAGGCATTATCCTTCCCAACATGCTTTGTTGCGCTAACAACAACAAAAAAATCAAAGGTCACATATACGCAAGCAAGCCCCATTTTCAGTAAACATTCAATTTACATATTCATTTTATTACGGAGGTAATGCTATTATGGAGGCTAACGAAAAGCTAAGGGTGATATACTAACCGTCCTTTTTCTTGTCTTTTGTGTTTGCCGGTTGCCTAGTAACTTCCAAGAATTCTCTTAATTTGATCTTGACTATCACTCGGGTTGCTTCGTCTTTCAGTTGACCTTTAAGATTTTTTATTGGTTTTACGACTACTCCTTCAGCTTTGTTAGAACCTAAATGTGAACAATAACAACAAAACATTGAGTTCCATTTTGATAGAAATGCTTATTTGGTCCTTCTGCAAGCTTACAATACTTGAAAATTCTCTGTACGTAGGTGAAAGAGAAAAGTGATTTTCGTTTTTACTGGCTCGCACTGTACTGTTTTCAGAATAATTTCAGAATGGTTTTTGCATAAATTCGGGAAAATACTTTTTGTAGATTTGAATTCGGAATTCCTTTCTTTGTGCATTCGATCAAAAGACGGGAAGAAATGGTATTTTATGAGTAAATACTATTCGTAAAAATATTTATGGTTTATTTACCGGAAACTCGAAATTAAACACAGTGTTAGCTATGGAGAGCTGATATTATGTCACTGAAATACATCCTCCGCATTCAAAACTTTCTACTATAATGTTCTATTCGTTAATGAAGAAAAGAAGTGTTGCTTAGCAACTACAAGAATTGTAATTGGTGAGTTGTTGTTGATGTGTAATAATAGAGATTCGTAAATAGACCTTCAGTGCAAACGGGTGTTATATTCATCTAACCGACACATGATATTATATACCTTTCTCTAGAGGCGGTAATCCCAATATCTTAGGAATTGTAGAATCGAAACCCAGTTCAAAATTTAAGGCCTCTTGCATTGTACCAATGTGCAGTGGTTTCAAGTAAAATATCCCACAATCCTCAAATATTTTCATTGCTTTATCCGCGTCAACATAATCTAGACATAAATTATGTAAAACAACATTAGTATGTAATAATAATGTATGCAAGGCACTGAATAAATTATAAGAAATTTTAAGAAAGATTTGTTACCTTGTGTATTAGGCTGACTTGCTAGCCTGTACGATATATCGAATGCACACCATTCTTTATTCGGGCTATATTGTATCTGCGGTTGCACGCATTTCTGTTTTGGAGGGTGAAGATTTTTTCCGTCGACAACATACAAGCCTGAGAATAATAAATCAATAGATCCACAGCTTTACAACACTATTTTGGGCATGGGGGGAAAAACATAACTTCTTAACAAAGTACCTCCAAACAGTTCTCCATATACTGTCACTTGTGTCACGACCTCACCGTCAAAAAGTTTATACACAGAAGAAAATAGCTGTCTCATCTTCTCCGGGTATGTCCTCATAAATTCTGCATTGCGAAAATCGAAAAAATTTTCGTCATCGCTTAGAAAATCACGACGTCGGGCGACACGAACGTCATTGCCGTCAGTATGAAAACTGAAATTTGCTCCGTGGATCTTCTCAGTAACAATCCATTTCACTTTCTCAAAATCTTTGCTCTGCTGAAATTTTGAAAAATCATTACACATTTTCTCGTACTCTGTAAACTTCATGTTTTTTGTTATTATTATTATTTACAGGTTACAAAAGTTTTTTTAAGTAAATGCTACTCCAGTCATACTTCAATACAATTTTCTTATAAAGAACTTTTCTCTGGTTTTGTATTTATATGGCAGAAATGTTGATGAAACTATTCGAGTATGTGACGAAAGTTCTTTTGCTTTTCACCGGCCCGTAAAAATGGTGTAATATCAAAGCAGGAAAAGAGATTTTATTTTCATATTTGACGACCATTTTTAAGAATTCATTTTAGCTGTTGTAAGCACTTTAATTATTTACGAATGACGTAACAAAAGTGTTCTCCTCCACTGTCCACAGTGGTTTTGAATGAAAGTTTTAAAGTGAATCATTTTCTCTCGACGGCTTAAAATGACGTCATGTTTATGTTTTTGTATAACATAACATTGATAGCTATGAATTTGTTAAACATACTTGTGAAATACAATTTCTTAAGTTATGTTAAGAAATGTAAACCTTATATACTCCCACCTGATATCTTGTGATGTCAGAATTGACACTAAGCAACGAGTAAATAAAATAAAGACAGGAAAACATGTACTTTTTAGACCATGTTTCAACTCCATCGGATAACTATCGGTTCCATGAAAAAAGGTAATCGAAAAGGCCTTTAGACGGCAACAAAAAAGGTCGGTGATGTGATAGTGCGCATGCGTTGTTTAAAAACATCCAGCGTCTTTGTAATTTTGTTTCGGCTTTCATACGGGGTGCGTGTTAGGACCATCTTGGTATCGACCTACGGTAGATACATCCAATAACCAGTACATTTTGCATGCTTTTTTCTTCCGGATAGTCCCAAAACATGCATTTGTTGGCATCCAACGCTCCCGACTATTTTGAATCGGAGCGTAGACTAAGAAACAGATCAGAGGATTGTCCGTGCCACGCAACCTCGTACCCAGGGTTTCTTGCCGTCTGTTAATCGAAAAGGCAAGAAAGTCATTAGAGCACCTAGTCCTCTTCTTATACCTAGAAGCGGACCAAAAAAAAAAAAAAGCGATCCGATGTGACAGAAACACAGAAATGATCATCGTACTCCACGTGTTCTTGTTAGGTCTACGCATGTGTAATGACTCATTCTTTGATCTGACGAAGAAGATACATTCACGGATTTATTTCTCAATGGTAAAAATTGATACAAACCTTATAATTCACACATATCCTTACACGATCCTTTGTTATGAGAATTACAAACTTTACGGCTGTTGTTGAAAAGTCTGTCAAACAATTATGTATTCATCACAAGTTAAAAGTCCCTTTATCCCTGTCTGGTTAAATGAGGTTATGATTTGATGCCTCGTTGAACCAGACAACTTGCATGTCTGCATCTCGTTTGACAAACACATTAAATGGCACAAAAGTACAATTCCAAATCCCGCCGTGTGCACAAGGGTCCACCCAAATTAATAGATACACGCCAGATAAAAAAGATCTGGGAAACAACTTCAATTCCATATAAAAATAAATCGTCAAAATGTCGCTGCGATGAGGAGCACTTTAATTGAAACAGTGTGTATATTTCAATAGAAATGCACTTCTTCGCATTGACTTTCAAATTTGCCCTCTGGGGAACACCTTTGATTGATACCAGCAGAAAACTCATCTTATGGACATTTTGATAACCGTCTGGCAATCTCTGGTTCTTTTCAAGGATAAAACCCCATCCACACGGTGGTGTTACGGTGGGTTTGTTCGATCTGTGATATCGAAAGCCATTGGGGGCATAAACGGTTTCTTCATGACAAACTGCAGTGATTTAACTAACAACAACACTCATTTCATTCAACGTCGGTCACTCGGTTGACTCACTAGTCCGGTCATTCACGATTTCAATACCCATACTTCGCGCTGAATGAATGAGGCACTTGCAAACACCAACAAGCGGTGTGTTTTTGAACGATTCGTCCTCACTTTTAATTTTCGCGATCTCGTATATCTGTTTCAATGTGACTGAACCAACAATTTCTCGAACTGGAAAATTAAAGATTTGAATATATCAACCAAGACTAATGTACAGACACCATCCGTCAAAGGTATTGTTCACTTGAAGGGCTATAGGCCGCGTTAGAGAGTTCCAATTTGGCTATTTTACCTGGTTTAGCGGAACCTTTTTCCACACCAGCCGCAGCAAGTAGGAAGTAAGTGGATGGTGGGTGGTTAGTGGTGAACGAGAAATTACGGTCCTAAAATTAAAATTTATTAGACAAGATGAATTAAAAGATGTTGAAGGCCAGCTGATGATCGTTAACATTTTTATCTAGTTCAAGTGTTAATGACTAAACCTCTTTTCCTCAATCCTAAATTCCCCAACCCATCTTAAGGTCAGATTTACACGAAGAGATTTGGCTTGGCTTGTCTTTATAGCTGCGTTTGAATGGCGACCTGACCTGGGTCAAGTCACTTTTACAACCAGGGTCAACTCTTTTTTTTCGTTCCATGTAAAACCAAGTCAAGTAAAGCAAGCCAGCATTCGAACGTTACCCAGGTAAACGGGCTTCAGATAATCACGCACTAAGACTCATAACGTAGAGAAGGGCGAAGAGAATGCTACCTTGTAAGTGATGGTTGTTGGAATAGGTATGCCAGTTTTAAAATCTTTCGTTCGCTCGTTGAACTCCTTACAGAACTGCATGATATTCACGCCCCTCTATGAAATACGTACATCTTTCACTGAACATTTAAATACATCAACGCCCAAGACTAGCAAAAAGGGGCGTTCAAAACCAATTCGAGCATTCGAATTTACATGAAAACTTGTCTTATCTATCAGAAATAAAGTTCGAAAATGGCAAAAGATGTTTGCCTTACTTGACCAAGAGCTGGTCCTAGCGGTGGCGATGGCGCTGCTTTTCCCGCAGCAATGTACATCTTTAGTACTCCAGATAACTTCTTCGAAGCCATGGTAGCTGAAGACCCAATCGACCAATATGATAACCAGTGGTGATTGTTCTTGAAGACTAGAAATCACTCTAAGTAAATCAAATAAGATTTTCTTCGACTCTAAAGATTTTGAACAAAATGTTTTAATCGCTGTTAATAACATTTATAGATGATATGGCATAAACATGTTGTATGATCCGTTCAGAACGATAGCTCACAAACAAGCATTATCTCATATTTTCTAAATAATTACACGTGAATCAGGATTTACAACTTCACCCTAATAACAACTCCATATAATCATCTTCATGTTTACGCCCCAACCAAAACTTAACTGTCAATAGCAATAACTGCTACAGAAATATTTACGCCCAAGTCCCATAAATAATCCCAAGCAACGCCAATGGGAAAACCACATATGCGAAAGGGCGTACTCTTAAGGTTAGCTTGTGATCAACTTCCATGCTGTAAAAATGACCGACACCCAGAATTATTGCACCGACTGCCGTTACTGATGACGATATGTAATTCCAATAGCCGGCCGACAAGACGCATTGACCGCATAAGCCAAGAATAATCGATAATTTCTTCATAGATTCACGTTCCAAGCGGAAAAATGACGACAAATAAGGGATGTTCTTAGAGCCATAATATTTATATATCGAATACACGGCATGGATCCACAACTGCGCCATGGCACTCCACAACAAGTCATGTTTCACATGAGAAAACAAAGGCAAAAACGCCATACAGAGTATGGACAACCCTGACAACGACACAGCCTTGTTCAACTCCGCAAATGTCTTATCAATACCGTCGGAAAAAGTGAGGACCCGAACTAAACTCGACAGTTGAAGCTTCCGTTGGTTCTTGTCGTACATCGTGTAGAACAGCAGGAAAGCCAGCAGCGTAAGTGCCGATAGCTCCACAGCATTTAACTGGCGTAGTATGCCAACCACCAAACTCATAGTGACGATTTTTATTTTTTTCTAAAAAGGAAGATGATTTTCTCACTTCTTTACCACCAAACGTCACCGCTCTCTGTCACATTCTCGTTTTCGTTAGCACGCAAGCGAGGTTCATTTAGGGGCTGGAATAGTGAGGACATAAAGGTCATCTGCCGCAACAACATTCTTGTTTCCGAATGTTTGCTTGGCTTCCTCTAAAAGAACTTCCACTGTTTGGCTACCATCTTTAATGTCTTCCTGTATTCCTTTGTAGCGTTGACTGAAATGAGTAATGACGAGTTTTTTAGCGTTAATGGAGCAAGCAAACGAGCCAGCCATCCCTGAAAAAAAAAAAAGCAGATTCCCTTTACTTTATGAATAAAAGCCGCCATTTATAAAATATTTTTCAAATAAAGCACAAAGCTTTTCGGGTAAAACCATTTTCACAAGGGTGTATAATAATACTGTAATTATTCGACTAAGCGCCCTCGCCCTCGCGACACAATTTGATATAAACGGAAGTGCTTACTCCAAGACTTTTTAAAAGTATGATGGCTGCCTTACAACATGGACAATAGTAGAAAGCGTAGGCGGTTTCAAAGTTTCCAATAAAATTAATATTAAATAAATACGCCCCGCATTCGAACAAGCGCCCAACTAAAAATCTCTTGAATTGAATAACAATATTTTGCAGTCTAGGAGCGAAAGATACGCATTTCTGTTTTTTTTTTTTGTTTATTTGTTTGTTTGTTGTTGTTTTTCTCAAGTTCAAATCTTCAAAGCTACAATCAATCTGCTTACCTGCAGAAGAATGGCCATGTGATATCGATTTCTCTTCGTCAGCATTTTCATTGGTGGCTTCGTGTACCAAAACATCAGGATCGATAGCCATTTGTCTCATTCGTTCCGAGTTACAAGTATCACCAAAAATGACAATTTTTCTTCCTTTACGAGACGGACCTACACACTCCTCTGGTGTGACCACCCTCCCATCATCCAGATGTACTTTTTCGCCAGACTTTAATTTACCAAATAGCGGTCCAGCCGGGACACCCAATCCCTTTAAAATGCTGACATCCAGCTTTCCAGGTAAATCGTTTTCCTGGACAACGTAACCCAAGCAGGGAATAGAATGTTGTAACGTCCCAGCGCTAACCGTGAAAAGATCGTCAGAGAAAATGCTATAACAACCCTTCTCATCGGGACAGATTTCGGTCCCGGCAATTTCATTTGGATGCAATGGTAGTTGAATGCGCGAGATGTCTGGAAGTTTTTCCCGAAATCCATGGTCTGAATGAACTAACTGAGTTGAGTAGAAATCTAAAAAAAAGAACAAGTAATCCACTAGCACTGTAACAGAACTGCAATATGAATTTTCCAACTGAGACCAAGATACCATCATCAGTATTTTAGCTAATGATGAAACGTGGACACGTTTCGAAAAGGTCTTGTATCTTACTTTTAATAAAATTCAAATATAACCATGCTTTTCTATTGTGATACCTGTATAGTGTGAAAATTGATGTTTGCATGTAAATCATGTTTGTACATGGACTTCATCAAACAAATATCATTAATAGCTCTCTTTCGTTTTCAACACTGGAAAGTAAGATGAAATTTTCACTATTTAAAAATTCAAAGTTCCGTTCAAATAATATTGACATTTGCAACGAAATTTTATACCCTTTCTAGAAATAGTGGTCATCTTTGATTTACTATCAAGGAAGTTATGAAAACCCACCCTACCCTGATAGGACGGAAGCATCATTTCATGTACAGAATACGTGAATGGTAGATTCGAATAAGATAAAGTCAACGAACTTCTGACGAAGTTCCTCAAACCAACAGGTCCATAAATATCAACACGCTGCTGCTCTGTCAACGAATTGTTGAGACCAATTGTACACAACAGTCCGGGTAAACCAAACAAATGATCGCCATGCAGATGCGTGATAAATATCTTTCGTATCTGACCAGGTTTTAATGAACTTTTCTGAATCTGTATCTGACTACCCTCGCCACAATCGAACAACCAAATGCCTTTATGATGACGAAAGGCTATACATGATGAAGATCTCTTTGGTGATGGATAGGCGGAGCCAGTACCAAGAAAGTGTAATTCCATGTTCATACCTGTTTCCTTTAACTGAAATTGAAAACCTTGACAAAGAAAATTGACCTTCAACAAGTAGCGCATACAGAAACCATCAAATTTGTAGAAGCAAAACAAATGCTTTGAATCGATCTCTTTTTTTTCAGTATAAAACACATTTCTTAAACAAGCAAATATTTATATGACCTGATCAAGTAATTCATGTTTGTTTCATGTGAAAGTTACCATATCATTCTGGGGCAAAAATATCTCTTGACTCTCCTCCCCGTTCATATTGTGTCCACTTCAAAACATGCTGTAACCTACCCACTGGACAAATTTGTTGAAAAATCACTACAAAGGAGTACATTTTTTTAAGAAATAAATTACTTCTTCAATGAAAATGCAGTGATTTTTCGATGATGTTGTCTATCAGTACCACAAAATTCACGCTTATGTTTAATTTCCAATGAACAAAACACTAGTCACATAAAAAAATAGTTGAAACAGTCTGGGTCCTTTCCTTTAGGATGGATTTAGAAATTATTCTCTCATACAGATCTTTAGTCTCTATTCCAACAATCTCTCCACACAAGATCTACTATTTTCAAATTATTCATAAATACTATCATTACAATCACATTTTTCATCTAAAACAATTGAGCACCGAAGCCAAAAACTTGTTTAATCGGTCCCCAAAAATGTCGTTTCCACCCTTCCTCAGTTTTGACAGTGTCGTAATCTGGAACACCAGTCTGACAAAGTTTTAATATAGTGCAGTCTGATTTTTGGTCGAGTTCTATAGTCACGATGGAATGCAGGTCTAAATTAGAGAAGAAAATATTATTAAAAAATTCATGTGTTTCATTCTTTTTTCGTTGAACGTTTCAACTTATCATAGATTGATCGTAATATCATAGATGATAAAATACCTGATGGCCAGTCTTTGAACCTCCATTTTTCGACAATCTTTTTATTTTCTACCTGTAATCGAATTGTACATTAAAACAGCTCAAAAAAAAAGGACAGGAGTGCTTAGAAAGGCTTATCGTATCAATAATAAACTTTGATGCTTTTCTCCTTGCTTCTTTATCTTTGACAAACACTTATTACAACACTCATTTCCGCAAGTTTTTCCCACAGCTGCAGGTGGATTCAGTATGACACTAGTGAGGAGGAGGCTTTGCCTCAGCTGTGGTAACTTTTAAAATTTTGTGGATAAGATAGGAGATATAAGAAAATCAATAAAAAGATTTTAGAGCTAAATTGGCTACATCAACGTATTACATTTTGAACTGGTTTTCTTATGAAATAACGCACTCCTTATTAAAAAAATATATTCCTTGTGTGTATATCAAAAGATATGTAAATAATTAGTACTCTTGTATAAGAGTTTTCTGTCAAATTTCATTCATTTCAGTTTCAATAATTTTCTCTACATCTTTTCTGTCATTTTTCTGTCAAGTTCTTTAAATCACATTCCTTGGAAATCTGTTGAAAAATGTGCAGAAAAATGTTTAGTCTGAGTTTTGATCATGCTTTCATATCATGATCCATCTCGTGCAGAACCTGACAGTTGAATGTTTTCCTGTTAAACACAATGAAATCTTAAAAATTAGCATATCCTGTGCTATTTTATCAATAAAAGACTCACAAAACAAAAGTTTGATTATAATCGACCGAACTGGCGAAATCTCTTGTGGACTTTCATTAAAACTCCATATCACTTACTAGCTCTGTGTAACATCCTGAAATGTTACCATCCATGATGGAAAATTCACCACCAACAGTTGGATTTGAGAAACATTGTGATCTAGTGAATGCTGACAACCTCTAAAAGATTAACTACTGTTTATAAAAAAGACTCTGCAGATATTTCAAGTAAATCAACCATCTATGGGCCAAGCTTAAGCTTTCTCTCGTACGGAAATGGATATTATGTCAAACATTTTGACGGAACTAAAGTCATGAAAAATACTTAAAGTACTTAATAGAATATCAGAATCAGAATAGGCATCATAAATGCAATAAGTGAAAATCTAAATTAATGCTAACATTAGATGACTATGAGCAGGTGGAGAGACATCTACATACAAAATTTTCTTTATAGATCGGAAATTCATAAAAGTTATAATTCAAAACCTCAGGCAATGTAAGTGTTGCAAAGAGTTCGTCAGCTGTTGTTTTGAATTCCTCCGTCAGATTCAATGAAACATGACAAGTCAGTTTGGATTGCTCTGAATGAAAAACAACAAAAACTATGAAATACAGGAATAAAAACACAATACGTTTCACTACTTAATAAACAGCAGCTGATTTACAGTTGAACCAAATACTATCAAAGTTTTATACTTACTTGTATCATTCACGTTCAAGTTTTTCAGATCAAGCCGTTCCTTCAACTGCAAATTACAAAATGATACAGAAAAACAAAATGATACAGAAAAACACAAGTTTTTAGGATTTGATTTCAGCAACAACACAACTCGCCTACCTTGTTTGATTTGTTGTCCAAATCTTTCTGTCCATTAGTGGTTACGTCTTTTTTGGTGGGTAGAACCATACCAGTCGCATATTCTAGTAATCACAGTTTATTTTATTCAACAAAGAAATAGGCTTTAAGTTTGAGTAATGGAGTTGACATTACCTTGTTTTAAATCAGCTAGGTATTGTTGACATACTTGACGACAAAGTCTTATACCATCTTTCCGAACCAACTGCTTGAGAGCTTCACTGTTTTTGGAGTCATCTTTAGCAGTTACTTCGACCTGCAAAAAACATATGCTTGAACATACTCATATAATTCTTGAATAACATGCAATTCACTTGGTGAATAGTGGAAAGGTTAAAATACACTAAGTAATTTAATCATGAATGGTTTTTACACAACTTCTCACTGAGCTGCGTTGGAAGAAAACAAAATCAACATACATAACGTATGATAATGTGCATGGGGGCTGAGAATTTTGAGTTCTTTTCCAAATCAGTGTCTAATCTTAAGATTTTATCTGGGTGTCATGCCGGGGCATTGACATCATTGGTTTTAGAATTTTTGGTGGCCCGAAGGAAATTTTAATGGCCTGACAGTGGCAGATCTAGAGGTATGTCGAAATTTGTGTAGGAGAGGTATTTCGACATACCTCTAGATCCGCCACTGCCTGATATTCAATAACTTTCTACAATTTCATTTAGACACACTTAGAAAAATGCTTACAAAATAGAAAAAAACAGCTGAAATGGCAAAGACAATCATCAAACTCAAATCTCTTGTAATGGAAATTCTTTAATCATATAATTTATTTACTTTTTTTTCGCCTGTCCAATCGGGCCACCACAACACTGGTTTTCAAAACGTTTGGTGGCCTGAACCAATTTTTGACTGTCTCAGACAGTCGGGCCACCACTAAGATCAGACACTGTAAATGAATTCTAAAAGATATCAAAATACAGGTTTCCTCTGCTTGCACACTTGCTGCAATCGGTCAAAACGTTATGACTAATCTAATTAGACCACTTTGTAGAATAAAATAAATCTATTATCTGGAAACTTTTTCATCTGAAATAATAATATTCATTTATCATTAAAAATGTAATTTTCTTACATCCACATCATCAGCAGAATTTTCATCACTCAAATTCGGAATATGTATATTTCCTGAATGGGCAAGATCACTACCAACCAGATTCCCTAAAATGTAATTTCATTTCATTTTTCTGCTTTTTTCTGTATACTTTTTTCTGTATACTCTCTTTGTAAGACGAAAGGATCATTCCATTGTTGAAACACATTTTTGTTACAAATTTTATCCAATTGCAGCTAGGCAACAAACAATTGTATTTGTAGAGATGGCATTGATCAACATAAATTATTTTTAAATACAAGGATTATTTGAACTGAAGAACACTGTCCTAAAATTCCATTCCATGTCAACTTTGCGTATGGATGCAATTCAGCACATGAAAGACTGGTTAGCCTCGTGAAAGGTGTCATCTTATTAAAAACAACAGCCACTTCAGTATAATTCATTGTAAATAAACAAACCTGTGTATTTCAATTTCAGATCCCACTCATAAAAACAAATGAGTTTGCCTTTGCGATTACTAGAAAAGATGAGATGATACAGGGATGAATTTAAAACAAAAATAGCGAAATAATACAAGACGGTGCTCACTTTTGATATTACAAGTTAACTTAAAGTTTGCTTCGTTATCAAACATGTTTTGAACGGATGAAAACAAATTATAATTGTTTATGATTGAAAACATGGAACCCATTAAGTTGAACTGAACCCAGTTTTCACTTTACCACTTTACCAAGGGTGCATTGTAAACCAATGCCTTGGTTGCAAATAAGCCTATTCGCTGCTGCTACAAGAAATAACCATAGTAGTTTATATCAGCATCAGTATTATGTAAACAGACAACAGTCTGCAAGAAATTTGAAATACTAGTCTATATAGACCAATCCTTTGACTAATTCTCTTCTCTGGAAACTTACATGCTAGCTTTCCTAGTTGACAGTCATTTTGAAGTAAAATGTTACTTTGTACCCTCAGATACAGAGTTCGAATTAACCATTCGCAATTCGCAATTTGCGATCGCACTTTGACCTTTTGTAAGCGCTCTTTTACATTTTTTCTGAAAATTGCAAATGGTCAATAATGTTTTACAACTCTTCTTTTGCATACTTCAATAAAATAGGAAGCTTTAAAACACAACTAAAGGCTGTAATTCACTTTCGTTTTTTAATGATTATTGAAAAAATGAAAATATATTTATTCGATAAAAAATGTCATTTTGTGTTTATCATTTTCAATGAACATTAAAATTGAATATTTGAATATGTTTAAACATTTCCTTATTTCATGATCTTTCTTTTGAAATTGAGAGACTCTATTGAATTTGAATGGCGCCAAATAAACAACAGTCTTCTCATTATAAGGCGCTAGGGAGAACGGCCACCATTGCTAAGGTAATTTTGAACTTTCCTTCGTTATATGGATTCATTTTTTCATCTAACGAAAGAATATGAAAACGGAAGTGGTACCAGGAGGACCCGTTTTCGTGTTATTCAATAAAATCAAAAAGCATCTTAGTTTCCAGCTCCCTTTACAATAACAGAGAAATTTAAGCTAATGAATAAAATAACAATTCCAAGCAGCGTCCTTCAATCTGTTTATATTTTGTCACATTAATTTTGCTTCACTGCCCCAGAACCCCACTTGCCTTTTGCACGCTTAGAGCGTAGCGCTTTCGTCGCATTTTGCCACCAAATTTTTGCGAATATACTTTCCCTTTCTAATTCGAATGCTTAGATATCCCTTATATCACCTATATTGTGTACTTATTTAAAATTACATCAGAAATAAAAAGGAAGAACAAAAGTTGCAACGTATGAGAAATGGCCGCAAACTGCTACAACACCAATAAACATACTTTAATGTGGCTTCACCTTCGATCTTAACAACCTCATCAATTTTCCAAGATCCTACAACAGGGAGAATAAGAATGTAGAAACAGAGAGTAACAGAGAAAGAATTTCTTTTGCCATGCTTTTGCTAGCAGTAGACTTTCTGATGATAGTCAGATGATTCTTAGAAATATTTCGAATAAAATTTTAAATGCAAAAATGTTGCTTCTGTTTTCATTTATTCAAGTCACTCCATTGTAACATCAATCAAAACATTAATGAGCAAGCATAAAAAACCTTATTTCCAGAGCTACAACATGAGTCACTGACTGTCCAAGTAATGGTGCAGTACTAAAATTTAATTTGAGGCAATAAACAGGGATACTTTAATTGGACTAATTTTTGCAAGATTAATTTTCGTGATTTCGTAAATTTTTTGCCTTTTTCGCAAAAATTTATATTGTGAAAACACATAAAATCATCTGATCATGAAATTAATCTGTACCCAGTCGCGAAAATAAATCCAGTTGCTTATTTTTCTATTTTCCTTTCTTCCTTTCTCTTGTTCGTTCATTGGATCACAAAATGACAAGTTATATAACATAAGTAAAATCAATGTTTTCCTTCAAAAATGTGTTACATACATCACTATATTAAATCGAATCTAATCGAAAACAAGAAACCGATTTTAAAATTCATTTCATGATTAATTTTTCAAACTTTTCAAAATGGCTATTTGCAAAAATAAATCCAAAAAATTGATCCGATTAAAGTATCAAAGCATACGAAACTTAAAACCATATAGCTTTATGATAGAAAAAAGTAAACTTCAATACAACAGTGCATCTGTTACATGAAACATTCTAAGGTACCTTCTTCAGATTCATGAGCAATTGATGAAAACAATTTTTTCAGTCTCTCTTTTGACCAATTAGTCCCATCTCTTTCAGTCCTAAAAATGAAATCAAAACATTGTACAACATAGTCTGGATCTGTAAACATAATGGCTACCACAGTTATTTTATCCTCCCAGTGCAGAAGTACTAAAAGTGTTTCTACCCTTTTAATTTAACATAGTTTAGCATAGTATTTATAAAATACAGTACACATACTATTTAATTTACAGACAATATGTTTTGATTGATGTCTGTAAAGGGTGTATAGGGTCAAAGATTAACAAACAATGCCAGATGGAGGTGAATCAAGTTTTGTTTTTTGGTTATATAATAACAATAGAATCTATTAATTTTCTCCTGTCACGTGCCTTTCCTTCTCAGCTTCAAAGGAATTTTCCCAGACCTACCCTCATTTTCTTTAGATCAAACTAACTTTACTTTAAAAGTAAAACTAGACACAACAAAAACACCAAACATGCATGGACCCCTCCTTTCCTATCTTCCTACTCTCGCAAATACAAAATTAACGAAGCACCAACCAATGCCAGTTGTTTACATTCGTTGAATCAGGTCTTTCTTCAACAATCCATCGAGGATCTCCTTGACCCCATAGAGCCATGTTAATGGGAAAGGTTATATTGGTTCCTCTAAGTGTAGGTTAGTAACTCAATGCTTCAGGTCGGTATTGTTCCATGCGTAACTACTGTGTCTTACAAGTATAACCTTAAATTATCCAGAACATTCTACGCAAACGGAACCACTTTTCATTCCGATTTACCGTCATTAAGGGTAAATCGGGAGAGTAATTTGATATGATGATATGATACTTTATTTTTTGTTATAAGAAACATACATGGTTCACCTAGTTTATATAACAACGCTACATTATATAAGGTGCAGTTAATGCGAAATCATAAATCGTGAGTAAAAGTACAATCGACTAGAATAACTATAAACTATAACCAGTTGTTTCCAAATAACACGGGAAACTCGTAGAAGATCATAATGATCTTATCGTCGAGAACCGTTTAGTAGCTACAGCCAATGTTTCATTGTCTTAGACGTTTGGACAAGAATTTGTAATGTTCGGATTTTATAAGATATAGTATGATCTAATAAACAAGATGAGATGCAAAGGTAGGAAAATGAAACAAGGGTTGAGTTATAATTAGAAGTGCTGTAACAGGTTTACAAATTTCTTTACATCTCGTTTTAATAGATTTTTGAAGATAGGCAAGGATTCACTGTCTGATAGAGAACATGAAGGAGTAACAAAAAGATTCCACAAGTGTGGTCCACGATATCTGATGCAGAATTGACTAAGTTTATTTTTACAAATTGGTTTGACTAGCATTTTGTTCATTCGAGTTGTGTATTTGTTCTTGGCTTTAGGTGTATAGAGGTCATAGAAGACAGGTGGAGAGATTTTCATTTTACACTTAAACATAAATGTTAGGGTTTGAAAAATATTTATCTCATAAAGCGTTAATATGGCACTCTCTTCAAAGAGAGGTTTAGTATGCGCATTGCGATCTTTGTTGTTTATAACTCTTATGGCATGTTTCTGACGACGAGCAAGAGAAATTAACTTACTTTTTTGTGTACTAGCCCATATTATGTTGGCATAGTTCAAATAACTATGTACAAAAGCATAGTAAAGTTGTTTTAGTAGATGTTTGTTCAAAATATGTTTTGCTTTATATAATACTCCAATCCCCTTTGATACTTTAGAGTTGATATATTGAATGTGGTCTGACCAATTTAAATTTTCATTAATTAACACACCAAGAAATTTTGTGACCGTGTCTCTTTTTAATTCAGTATCACCTATTGATAGTTTGGGAAGTTCATTTGGAATAAGAGATTTTCTTCTATATGAATGGAATAGTGAAAATTTAGTTTTCTTAACATTTAACGACAGTTTGTTTGCCTGAAACCATATGGTCACTTTTTGTAATTCTTCATTCATGTCACTGAAGAGTTTTTTTATGTCATGGTTTGATAGAAATAAGTTTGTATCATCTGCAAACATTACTGGTTTAAGTTTTGATGAACAGTTCACAAAATCGTTCACATAGATTAAAAAAAGTAGAGGACCTAGTATTGAGCCTTGTGGTACCCCGCACGTTATATTCAGTGGTCTGGAAAGACCTTTGCTTCCAAAACTCACATGTTGCCTTCGGTTAGTTAAATAATTTTCAAGAATATTGTATGTGTTACTCCTAATGCCATAGTGCTTGAGTTTTCGAAGTAAAATCTTGTGATCAACAGTGTCGAATGCTTTTGATAAATCAATAAATATCCCGAGCATAAATTTACCATCATTGAAAGATTCAGTGATGTCGTTGACTAGCTGAAGAATCGCATGTTCTGTGGATACGTTTTTTTGAAATCCAAATTGTTTGGGGAAAATTAATTTCTTTGAAATCAAGTGATTATAGATTCGATTATATAATATTCTTTCTAGAATCTTTGAAAACACTGGAAGTACAGATATTGGTCTATAATTACCCATAATTGAGGGGTCACCTGCTTTAAATACTGGTGTGACTTTTGCAACTTTAAGTTGATCTGGAAAAATTCCTTCGTTAAAACATTTTTTAAATATCTTATACAAGGGTATTTTGATTTCATCGTAAACGTCTAGGACTACATTACTTGTTATATCATCAATTCCAGCTGCTTTATTTCTACTTAAGTTATTAAATGCGACTTCAAACTCGTGAAATGTAATTTCTTCATCGTTAATTATTAAGTCGTTCTTGTTCAGGTATTCTTCGAAATTAGTGTTTGTTTTTGGAATTTTTTCTGCAAAAATTGAACCTATATTGGCATAGAAAGTATTAAATTCTTCAGCTTTTGACGTTTCGTCATACAACATTCCTCTGTCAGTTTTGAGCATTTTTGGTAGTGCTTTTGGAGTAGTTTTACATTTTCCGGTTATTTCTTTCATTATTTGCCAAGTCATTTTGGAGTCATATTTGTATTTTTCAATTTTTGTTCTATAATAGATACTTTTTGCTTTCTTTTTAATTTTTTCAAAGAGATTTTTATAGGATTTGTATTCACTTTCTGAAGATACTGTTTTACTTTTAAGATATTTTACATATAATTTTTGCTTTGTCTTAGAAGATTTTTTTATACCATTCGTAATCCAGGGCGATTTTAAATCCTTCTGTTTATAAGAAATCTCTTTAAGGGGAAAATACTTATTATAAAGTTCAGTAAATATCTTTAAAAAGCTTTCATATGTTTCATCACTATTATGAGATTGCTCAAGAAAGTTCCAGTCCATTTTCTGCAAGTTAGCCTTGAATTGGATTTTCGAAGATGCATTAAAAATACGTTTTCTGATTATGAGTTTTTCTTTCGATCGAGTATGTTTATTAAGAGAAACAAATATCGGAAAATGGTCTGAGATATCTGATTTTATTATGCCTGTGGTAAGAGGATGTTCATAAAAACAGTTGGTTAAGATATTATCAATAAGTGTTGCAGTTGTACTTGTTACTCTCGTAGGTTTATTAATTAAAGGTACTACGCTGTGAGCAAAGGCATTGTTAAAAAATTCTGTGACAGTTTTATCTTGATTGTAGTTCAAACAATTCAAGTTAAAATCTCCGATAGCAAACAATATTTTTTCTTCTTTGTTTGATGTGTTATAAACTTTCTCAATATATTCACCGAATGATTTTGTGTCACCATTTGGCGGTCTGTAACAACATGTTAAAAGTATATTTTTGAAATTATCGTTGATAAGTTCTATTGTTAAAATTTCTTTGTCGCCATCAGAATAGGTAAGATCACTGCGCATTTTGTACATTAAAGTGTTTCTGACGTATATCAGAATGCCACCGCCTTTTTTCTGGGTTTTCCGCTCTAAATGTATTGCATCATAATGCTGCAAATGATAAAGTGAGTTGTTTCGAAATTCTAGGTCGTTACACCAAGTTTCTGTTAAACAAATAATGTTAAAATAAAAATCACATTCTTCCAGAAGTTCACGAAAGCTTTCAAAATTTTTATTTATACTTCTAATGTTGGAGTGTACGATAGATAAGTTGTCAGTAATTTGGCGTAATTCGTTTTTAACTTGATCCGAGTAGATGTAAGGAGTATCTAAACTCAATTCATCAAAAAAATTCAAATCTGGGTCAGTTATATCCTTAAAAATTGAATCCTTTTGAGAAAATGGATTAAAAGACATTTCTAAATCGTTTCTTTGTTCCATTTTGATTAATGATAGTCACGTACTCTGATTAATGTGTGAAGTAACTTATACTCATACTTGATCATTTGCAGCATTTTTTACGTTAGAAATAATAATTCTATTATAAACTACCTTAGCATTTTTTATACCTTTCTCACGTAACTCTTTCACTTGTTTGAATAACTCTTTCCTTTTAGCCACTGTTCTTTCAGAAAAATCCTCGTTGACGTATATTTTCTTCTCCCATAATTCCCGTTTTTTAAATTCGTCGAGAACTTTCATTTTTTCCTTGTAGTTTAAAAATTTTATCACAATCGGTCGCCGTTTGGTTGTTCCATCTTCATATTTTTTCCGCCCACTTCTATGTGCTCGTTCGATTTCCACATTTTTAATATCCAGTTCTTCTTTGAATAGCTTCTTTACTTTTACCTCTGACTGTTCCCAAGTTTCATTTTCATCTTCATCTAAGCCACTAACTCTGAGGTTGTTCCTCCTACTTCGATCTTCAAGCTCACTTAGTTTATCTTTAACTTGTTCATCCGTTTTACTCACAGCATTTGCCTTCTTCAATTCTTCCACCAAGTCGCTTTGGAATTGCATTGATGTCTTTAAGTCTGCTACTTCTTTTTTTAACATAGCATTCTCTTCATAAAACTTTTCTATCTTCTTCTCCATTCTTCCCACTTCGTTTTTAAAAAACTCCATCATTGTATCTCTTTGCATGCTCATAATTTCCTTCACTTGATTGAAGGTAAAACATTCTTGCTTTTCAGATTTCGGAGGCATTTTTAGTTAGTATAAGTGATGATATATAAAAAGTTTTTAATTTTAATTTTAACGAGAGTTAGAAGCACGTCTGTACTCAATGAGAGTGAATATTAAATTTCTATGTAATATAGTGTGAAAGCACTTTTTTCTTTAATCGCGGGGAATCACCATGCAATCACTTAACTTTTTAGTTGCTTTTTATGAGCCCCGTATAACTTTTACTGCTAATTCCCAAGTAGATAATCGGTTTGTCACATTTTGTCTGAAAATAAAAACCGGTGGTTAAAAACCTTTTTTACATGCAAAAATAGCGTAGAAAGAAATTTGGTATGAAACCAGGTTTCATACCAAATTTTTTTTCTGGTTACTAGAAGTGGCAACAAGAAACTTAAATTAAAGCAAATATCGAGTTTTTTCTTATAAATTTTATATCAATGGAATCCTTATCTTTTTGTCTTTTCTCATGATGTATTTCTTTTGTAGGAAATGGAAAAGAAGAAGAAGAAAAAATCGAAAATAAGATTGGAAAAACTCATTAATTTCTTAACGATCCACAAGCCAACCATTTCTTTACTTTGTTTGAGCGCTTTTTTAATAATAAACAGCTGCTCGATCCCAGACCATTTTCTGATTGTTCCATTTCTGCTGACATCTGCACAATGCAACACTCAGCTCTTTTATTATCTCAAAATTATTCCAACGAACACAGGTTGTTGGATACAGTTTGAGGAGGGTGGTGAGAAGTGAAGGAAGGCGTTTATAAGAGAGAGAAAATGTATTTATAACAAAATATACAAAGCAACGATATCTTTTTCGGTTTTCATTTCTGACCATTATTCTCTGTAAACACAGTACGAAAGTCGTTGGCAGAAAGTAAAACAGTTTGATATCTTGTTCATGTTTGTAGTTTCCGAAAGAAAAAAAAATCCTTCAATGCTTCAAAGATATACAAAAAATTTATATACTTGGTATAATACTGATAATGCTACCAAAAATCATTCCAAAATTCTTTTAAAACTACCTGTAATATGTGAAGTACCTTAAGGGGATTTTTTTCGCGTGGATTAAATTTTTGCGACTTTTGGTCAAATTCGCAAAAATAAATCCACGCAAAACGTCAAGACATGAACGATTCGCAAAAAAAACTACGCAAAATTTTATGATTTTATTTGCTCTTTTTTTTTTTTTTTGTCCCTGTGTACCTTTCGTATATTAACTATTTCCTTGTACTTATTGGTTTTGCAATGTGGCAGGCATGGAAATGGTGATTTTCTAAGCTTGATTATAAAATACACGCATTGCACTTTGTTCACATTCGCAAAAATAAATCCAAACATTTTCCTTGAGAAGCCCTCTGACGACTCGCAAAAATTAATCCACGCAAAATATGCTCTCAAACCGTGGCTCGCAAAAATTAGTGCACGCAAAAATAAATCCCTTCTTAAGGTAGGACGTTCAAAACACAATTAGTGTGAAAATTATAAACATGACGAAATGGGGTTGAATCTCCATTTTTTTTTCTTCATTTCTGCTTTCTTTAATATGTTTCAATGATTCTCTCAATATCCTTGCGACAAATATGACATTGACGAAGCACATAGGCGCATTTTTTACACGCCCCATGTCCGCACAGGAAAACGGCGTTCCTTCGACGTTCAAAGCAAATGTTACATACGGTGCCAGATTCCTCACCGCCAAAGCTCGCTGCTGCTCTGAGATGTGCATCTCCTAAAAAGCAGACGATCCAATACAATATTGAAAATAAACCAAAGTTATCTTCTGGATAATTTCATGCATTTCTTCATGAAATAATAAGACTGGCATATTTTTCGATTGCAAATATCCCATTTGTTACAAATGCCGTCTTTTCTGCAATGGATTGTCCGAGCTTTTTTCATTGGGTGCTTATTATAAATATATATCAAACATTATACTCTACTACTCCAGACATATCAACGTGGATTCGGGATCCTAGTGGGCAAAATCGTCAAAAAGTCACTGCGATGAAGAGCATTTTTATTGAAATAGTATGAATATTTCTATAGAAACGCACTCCTTCTCAGTGATTTTCAGCAAATTTTCCCATTGGGATAGCTGCATCACAATTTCGAAGATGATGAAGATAACAAACAACAATAAAACATTTTGATTTAGTGATTTTTAGCAGTGGACCATGGAATACATATTTTTAATGCCATTCTAGCATTTACACATTCGCTTTCCCTCGTTTCCATACAATTGTTTTCTGTTGTCCGGTTAATATCCTTTCCAGTTACGAATGGTTCAGAGCTGGCGGTTACGACGATTAAAATTCAGTGTAACCGTCATATTTATCAATGTGGAAAATCGTGGTAAACACTTGGCGATTACGAAGATGAAATGTCAAAAATTACTGATTGATTAATAGTTACTAATGAAATACTTGAGAGCGTTCACACCCGACGATTGGTGATCGCGTGATTATTAGTGGTGATTAGTTGGTGATTATTAATTTAGTTTTTTAATCGTTGTAATCGCCAGGTGTGAGCCAGGCTTAACTATCACGGACCAGAGTAATACCTATTGGTTCCTTGGCGATTATCTTTTGGTCACAGTCCAAACAGACTTTAAATTTCATTCCACAATCTAGAAAAAAAACACCGAAACTAAAAATAGAATAACAAAACGCAACTTTTCCACCCTCTACACGAACACCCCCTAAACCCTTGAGAAAAGTGACCTGAACTGACGACAGACTTACCATAACAAGCAATCTGGTGACCACATGGCTTAAACGTCATCCCGACAGGAACATCACGACAAACAACACATACTTTTACATCTTTCACCTCAGTATCAATAACTTCTACCACAGTTTCCTGAGACAATAAAGAAATAGTCTAAGAGGAGCGAAGAGGTAATCGTACACTTTTTTTGGGAATAATATTCTGTCGGATGCCATTATAGATGTGCTGGTTCGGAAATTTCTAATCTGATGGATCAAATCTGGGGAAAAGATCATTTTGGGGCATTTGAAGTGAAGACATCGTGAGTTGGCTTCATCTTGTTTCGTATTTCCGTAATGCCAATAAATCTTCTCCTAATCGCATGTGAACTCGGTTGATCCAACATGCCCAAACAATTAAATTGACTTGAAAGTAGTCACAGAGGTAGTGAATGATTATTACCAGATTATCTTACCCTGCATTCGGGACATTTTTTCATGCAACCTGCATGTTCCACGCAACATGATGTATGACCACATGGCATAAACTTTCCATAAGCTGTTTTATCGCACATACAACAGGATTTGGTTGTTTCCTCTTTCTTGATTGGCCGACTTGGTGCAATGGGTTTTCGTTTGACCGACGGTTTTGGTTTAACAGCAGGTTTCGGCTGCACAGATGGTCTATAAGACAATGCTTCTTGAATAACAGACGCACCTATATTTCTATGATGTCAAAGATCAAACGTTTCTTCAGGACACGCCCTCACAACGCTTTCAGGATGGCATCGTGATCGTGATCCATACGCCATGAAAAAGATGGCGCAACAAAAATGTTTTGCATTTTAACAAGCTGGAGCATTGTAAAAATTTGGTCCAAACTAGGTCCAAATTTCCCTTTCTTCACCTAGCAAGGTAAAATATGAATAGCAAACTCGAAAGCAGCATAGTCAAGTTAATATTATGTAGAAATACTCGTGAAAATTGTTTGAAAGGTTGATTTAAAATTCTCTGTTGACCATACATAATTGATTATCCAAGTTAATTTTTTTTTTTTTTTTTTTTTTTTTTTTTTTTAATCGATATATTTCCTGCATCCATCAATATGGTGCATGATGTTACGTATAATGTATAAAAACGTATAATAATAAATATTACGGACATAACTTATACTAAATTAGATTAAATTAAGAAATAGGCTAACAAGGTAGAAGGGTTGAGTGGGTGTCGCAGTAAGTTGGATAATGAAGCTTGTAATATAAAATAATTGTAACTTGGGTTACAAATGATACGCATCAATAGAATAGAGCAAGACTCGATAAAAAAAAAGGAAAGTAATGCTAACAGATGAAAATAATAATATTATTAGAATTAAAAATATGTTATTGATTTGAGTAAACCCGAGCAACGGCTTTATCAATAAAATAGGAAAAACATTTTTCCGCGAACGTTTCAAATTTTTCAATGTTTTTCAAGTTGTTCGGAAGGTCATTAAAACAACCACCAGCTTGTTGGGCAAAGGAACCCTCAAAAGCGTCAGCCACGTCGATGTTATACTTGTGTTGAATTTCCGAGCGAAGTTTTCTTCCAGGTGGACGTGATTTTGTTAACTTAAGATAAGTTGGCCATGAAGGGTTGTTTAGGGCTTTGTGTGCCATTTTTACCAAGGAAAGTGAGATCATTTCTTTGACTGGTAGCCATTGCAACTTGATAACCTCTATCTCACTGGCATGCCGTCCATACACAAAGCCAGCCGCAGCATTTTGGAGTTTCTGCAGTTTCCTTAGGAGGTACTGAGGGGCTCCCATGAGCAATACGTTTCCGTAGTTAATTCTCGAAAGGATAAGAGCTTGAGCAAGTGACTTTCGAAGACGAAAGTCGGCAGATCTTTTGAAGATTCTCAAGGACTTTAAAGTAGAGTAACAACATTGCGTTACTGAGTTGATATGACCTCTCCATGTCAGATGTTGATGGAAACGCACTCCCAAGATTTTAATATCGGTGATGTGATCAAGTTTTTGATTTTGGCTATTGATTTGCATTACTTCGTTTTGGAGATTGTGTCTTTTATACATTTGTGAAGTCGAGAAAAGAATCACCTTCGTCTTGTTGCTATTTAAATAAAGGTTCTTATCTTCCGACCAGGTGTTCACCTCGTTCATTTCCTGTTGCATTTTGTTGATGGTCTGGGGCAGGTCGACGACCTTCGAATGTCGTAGCAGGGTCGTATCATCAGCGTAAACTAGATAGGTGCTTCCACCAATGGATGAGATAGTGTTGACGTAAAGGTTAAAGAGAACTGGTCCTAAAATACTGCCTTGTGGAACCCCAAATTCCACTCGAAGAAGACCCGATGACTTGTCGTCAATTTGTACGAATTGTTGCCGATTAGACAGATATTCTTTGAAAAGGAGCAATAGTTTCCGTGAAAAACCTAGACGATGGAGCTCCATTAAGAGGGTTCTATAATCCACCGTGTCGAATGCTTTCGAGAAGTCAGCTAAAATGGCAAGTGTGACCTCTCCTTTGCGCATTGCACTCAGGATG
This sequence comes from Turritopsis dohrnii, assembly GCA_027922465.2. Taxonomy (NCBI): domain Eukaryota; kingdom Metazoa; phylum Cnidaria; class Hydrozoa; order Anthoathecata; family Oceaniidae; genus Turritopsis; species Turritopsis dohrnii. Next base: position 2,455,482 of record BQMF02000002.1, read on the forward strand.
TCTTCTTTCAGTTTCATAAGAATCGTCATCGTTGAGTGACCTTTTCTGAAACCAGATTGTTTTGGGTCGTAGAAAGATTCAGTTTCGATTAGATCGGTTAACTGTTGTAGGATTACGCGTTCAAACGCTTTAGATAATATTGGCAGAACACTGATGGGTCGGTATTCGGAGAGGGACCTTGGATTGTTGACTTTTGGAACAGGACAAATGCGACTAATCTTCCACTCGATTGGCACTGATGAGGAGTTGATGCAGGTATTAATGATGTGTGTCAGAGGTGATGCCAGATGTTCAGCCACAGGTTTGATGAATCTTGAAGGGATGTTGTCGTAGCCAGTTGAGCAATCTGATCTCAGACCTTTTATCGCTTTCAGGACGTCGTCGTGGGTTACGTTTTGCAGGTTGTAGAAAGTTAATACTTTCTAGGCTGTGATTGCTTTATTCTAGAGTTTTGAGGCTATTTGTTTTGTGCCACAACGATCGCTTTGCATTTCAAGCACTCGCGTAAAGCCACAAAAAAACAAATACTCAAAATTCATTTCAAATGCCACATTTTTGCACGCACCGTCTGCTAATATGAAACTCACACAAAACATACTTATTATAGTGTTGTGCTCAAATCTCTACCTGGATTGGGTGACGCGTCCACTGTTTTGGCTATTAAACTCCATCAGCAATGCCTTGAATTTCTCATCACTACACACATCGAGAGGTGTTTTTCCCTGATGGTTGATGTATGTCAATGTAGAGCCAGCACTTACCAAATAACAGGCTATAACAACAGCACTTGTTTGCTTGTCGTTAAATTTGGATCGAATCTATGGACAAAACAAAAAAGGATTTAGGATACCTTACATGATGTGTATTATTGCATGCCATTGTTAAGTGTTTGTTTGTTACCCAGTGGCCAAATCACTTCGAAGGAGTAAACTTCTATAGAAATATACGCTATTTGTATATACTATTTCAGTGAAAATTCTCTTCGTCTTTTTCAATGGGTAAAACATTCTTGATTTGACTAGACTGAGTGTAAACTGTACTGAAATGTCAGACTTAAGCGCAAAAAACTTTTCCATTCCATCTTGCATCGAGTCGCGACATCTCGACGGGTCCGACAAAAATTTAGATACAGCGAGAGTCGACTGTTACATAATTAATCATAATTTTGTAGTCATAGTTCAGTAATAATTATAAGGAAAATGTTATTACATTTTCCGCAGATGGATAGGATTCGCTTCCTCCGCCCAAAAGTTGTGGAAGCGTTGCCATAAGTAAATGCTTTACTATGCAAATATGCAAGGCTGTGTCGCCATCGGAAACCTCTGCATTTATATCTGCTCCAAACTGCAATAGTATTTTGACAACGCTGAGATAGCCTTCAATACAGGCCAAATGCAGAGCAGTTTTACCACCATCTGTTCTCATTTCAAGCATCACCTCGCCACATGAAAGGATGTCGCGAGCAATCTCGGCACGGCCGTTAACAACAGCAACATGTAATGGCGTGTAACCATCTTCCTTTTGTGAGTTGATGGCCAGAGGGAATTTATTCAGCAAGGCTTTCATAACCCTAAACAAATATAGAGTAAAGTACCGGACAAACTATTATGCACATTCGCAACAGTATCAGCGACAAAGAGGTCAGACTATTACTGTGATGAAAGTTTAAATATCAGAAAACAATTGGTTGCTCGCCTTATAGCAATGAGAATGCAAAGAAAAAAATTATTAAAAATATCTCAATGGAATAATAGAAAACCGAGGTTCTCAATGTCATTCGAAAGGCTTAGAGGAATTCCAAAGCGGGTTGGGAATTATTCTTGCAAATGTATCATTTCTTACTGAGATAATTGAAAAAGGGAGACGCATTACATGCTTTTTTATAAGCATAACGTTTATAATAAGCTATAGTTTATAATAACGCATTATATAGGCTGAGGTTCAGTCAAAAATAAGTATATGAAAAGCATAAATATCATTGACCGTTAAACTAATATCATGTTAAGCATGCTTTGAGCATACTTCTTTTATTTCCCATTTTTGGCCTCGATGAGAATGAAGGGAACAGGAATATCTTTGACTTTATTAATAACATTTTCAATATTTTGGTATGAACACTCACTCACAATTCAGCCTTGATATATTTTTCCCTTTCCTCTTTACCCATAATTCCTTTGGGTTTTTTTTTGCATTTGATAGAAAAATAGCACGTAACCCAAAACAGAAATTTTCATCTAGTATAGTCTTATGCTCTTTACGACCATCTATGATAAAAGCTTATAACTAGCATAACTGGAACCTCCTGACAATTTTTGATTAAGTATATACGAGTCTGGTTTTGAAAGATCTTATAAGAAAGATGGAGGCCTGGTAAACTATAACATGATGGCAGCAGGAGATATTGGAGGTATTCAATTCCTGCAGAATTCAAATACAGTACAATAAGGTACTGGTAACTTATTCTCAATGATACAGAAGTGATAAAACCTTACGTACTCCTGTTTTCCTTTCAATGCAGCATAATGCATTGGTGTGAAATTATTGGAATTTGTTAGTCGGACATCAAATTTTGGTGATGAAACGATCAATTCTGCTATCACAGTATTGTCCTTGTCGCAAGCAATATAAAATGAAGCATTACCAAGTTTATCCTGAAAAAAGGAATGAAAATCTAACGAGAAAATGATGTATATAATCAACGAATACATATCATTAGGTCAAACATTTTTGACATTCAAATATCATAATGATATCTATTCCATACAGGTGGTTGAAAGAAGCAGGAGTTTCTAACCTAATGGTTTTCCCAAATAAATTACATCAAAGCATATAAAAACGTGTTTTTATCTCCTTTGCAAAAAGTAAGTAAACTCATAAGCATCCATTTAGTCACCAAAATGCCCTGACAAGGCCCATCTGTCAGGGGCAGGCCCTTAAAGGGGAACTAAACTCAAAAAATCAAAATTGATGTTTTTGTATCATTTGGAAGAATTTTAAAAATGATGAAAGTCTGTTTTTGAATTTTCAAAAAATCATTTTTCGATCCTGAGATATTGCCATTTAAAGTTTTTGCTCAAAACTTGATCTCCATGGCAACAATGTTCAAAAAGAAATTTTTGACATACAAATATGTAAATAACTCAAGAAATATTAGTGATACATTGCTAGAAATTTGTATGTGTAGTGGCAAACATCTACAGGCATCGAATTACTAAAATAATTGTCGCTATAGTTACCCTGGGTTTTTTGCTGACACACCTATAAATGGAGATCTGCTCAGGCAAGGGAAAAGAAATGTTAGAAAATGGAACAGTTGTCACTGGATGTAAGTTAAAGCGAAATTCGCCATAGTGACAGTGTTGGATGCTGATATATAGCTTTGACAGAAAAAATATTAGAGACCTGGAACCGAGCCGTAGTAGCAATGGCAATAAATTTCTTTGCTATTTTCACAACTGCAGTTATTTACCACTCTATATGCAATGTTCTAACAATATATCATTAAAAAATTCTGAGTTATTCACATATTTATGTCAGCAATATCTTCTTGAACGTTGTGATGTCACGTTGCCATGGAGATCATATTTCGGAAAAAGCCTTTAAACGGTAATATCTCGGGAACGAAAAATGATTTTTTGAAAATTCAAAAACTGACTTTCAGCATTTTTAAAGCTGTTTCAAATAGTGCACAAAAATGAACTTGTGATTTTTTTAGTTTAGTGCCCCTTTAAAGGGATTCCTGCGTCCAAAATGATATTTACAAATATGATAGAGCTCAAAAAGTAGTTTAACAAGTCTCTTTTCAGTATTTCATAATTATCTATAGTTTTTGAGATATTTCGTTTTTAAAATCTTATATTTAATTTATGCAATGCAAATTTATGATGTAATAAGATAGTAACTAACACTTTTCATTGCAATAACTTGAGTACATCTTTGTAAGTTACTATGAAGTAAAGGACGCAGGAATCCCTTTAATAGTCGTGCTTATTCAATTTCCGCGCTTATAGCGTAGGAAATTGTTTGGTTTACACATTCTATCTCTGTCACAGTTTTTCGTCGTTTTCGGAAAGTCCGTTCGGATTTCGGATTGCTTGTTTATTCAGAATAGTTAATGACTGACCTATGCTAGGAATTTAGGACAGGTTTGACTAAAATTGGGCAATTTAGACAAGGTGCTGATTTCGAAGTTGACAGTCATTTTGTGAGACTTGACTAAAATTGGACAATTTGGGCCAAATTTGTTCCAAATTTTGAAAGTTCTTCAAATTTCATGAAATTTTGCATGGATTACATTTGAAAGGTGCTGATTTCAATTCTGGCAGTCATTTTGTCAGATTTGACTAAAATTGGACAATTTGGGCCAAATTTGGATCAAATTTTGAAAGTTCTTCAAATTTCATGAAATTTTGCATGGATTACATTTGAAAGGTGTTGATTTCGAATTTGACAGTCATTTTGTCAGAATTGACTAAAATTGGACAATTTGGGCCAAATTTGGACCAAATTCCGAAAAATCTTCAGTTTCCATGAAATTTTGTATGGATTACATTTGAAAGGCGCTGATTTCAATTCTGGCAGTCATTTTGTCAGATTTGACTAAAATTGGACAATTTGGGCCAAATTATGTTTTCAGATCAGCATCATACCCTTGTACCTAGAAAATTAAATCATCAAACATGCTCAAAAAACACCTATCTCCTGGATAGATTACCTTAGCTTACCTTGATGTTCGGATCGCAACCTTCTTCGATCAACATTTGCACAAAGAGTTCATTTTCTTTGATTACAGCCAGATGAAGAGCAGTGAAGCCCTTGGTGTTAAGGTCATCCTTTGGACAACCCTTTTGGATAAACTGGCGTCCGAAATGATGGAGATTGCTAAACAGAAAGAATTTAAAATACTCTGCTGCAGGAGTTTGGAAGATAAAAGGATAATATAAACAAGTAAACACAAAATTATTTTACAATATGTTTTATTCAAGCTTTCAGCCCATACCTGAGCCGTGATCATGATTAATGTACAAATACTGTGGAAAATTAAATTATAAAAGATATCAAAGTTCCCAAGATAATACAAAAATTATTTCTTTTATTATTATTATGTGAGATCCAAGTCCTTGCTTTCAAGTGTCGTATAGTTTTCATAGTAAAGACCTTGGAAGCTATTTCCTTAAAATGAAACATGGCAGACAACTTCAAAACAACCTACAACGAACTGAGTACTATGTACTGTGTAGTACTGTGTACTATTTACAAAAAAGTTTCCTTAAACGTGTCCTGGCCTGTAATGATACAGATCTTAAATAAGGCAGAACAATGAAAGCCTTTTTCTTACGTAAATCAAAACAACCCTGGGTGTGTTACATGAATGACCATTCCTAGATAAAATCTTTCAGAAGTTTTACTTCAATATGAAATTTAGATTTCTAGAAAACTAGAAAAATATTATAAGTTATTATATATTATCATTCAGAGAATATATGAGTTCTAAACATCTGATATTAATTTTACCTTGGGAAGAACAGTTCTTTTTCCTTCTTACATGTGAAAATAGATAGTGAAGCTGGCAAATTTGTTACTAGTGTCTATCGTAAGCCCACCTTTATTTGAGTTTATATCAATTTTTCTAGTTTTTTCTAGTTTTTAGTTTTGTTACAATTGTTTTGTTGAGAGCAACAAAGTGGGGGTGTAGCTATATGCTGTTGAACATAGGTTTATATTAGTTAAAGATATATAAATAGGCTGGAAGACACTTGAATTAAAGTAATTCTTTGAATAACCTGACAGGAGTAGATGTGCAATCAATAGTGTCAAACATTACAATTTTTTGTATAATGTTGAATCGAGTGTACAAATGAGAACATAAGCATGTAACAGATAAGAGATACCAAAGATCCTGAGAGAGCAAAACTGAAGAAACAAAAGGTAAACAAACCTTAATGAAGCAATATGTAACGGATTGTCATTCTCATCATCCTGACATAAAGAAAAAGAAATCATAATTTTCAATCAAAACACTAACTAAAATCCGACCTCTTCATAAGTTTGGTGTGCAACTTTAAACTCGTAAACGTAGGAGCTAATCTACAATATATCATGCCAAAACTCAAAAATGAGTAGAAAACTACATCAAAACAAGCAGGGATTTCTTACACTCAATGAGACATCAGCACCTCGATCAATGAGAAGTTTAATTAAATCCTGATTGCTTTTGATTAATGCAATATGCAAAGCACTCTTCCCATTCTTCAAAGCATTTATCTAAATCAAAATAATACAAAACAACTGATATTCTTACTTCAATCTCATCAGGTTTCTGGACCTATTTATACTTCCTAAACATAAAAAAAATGCACTAACCATTCCAGGGTTTTCATTTAAGATTTTTCGTACACCATTGGTATCGCCTGCTATAGCAAGGGCTACAATATCTTTGCCAAGTATCTCTTGTATTTGAGCACCACCTGTTTTGCTGTTATCCTCTTCATCATCATCATTATCCCCACCTAACAGCTTCAGTAACAACAAACTGGCTAGTAGTTTCCCTAGTCCACCTTCTTCCTCTAACAAAAAAAAAACAATAAAACTTCTGACAACATTTACAAAAGTAAGGAACAAACAGAGTGTATTTGGACACATTGTAACTGATTGAGAATTGTTGTTATCAAAATACCTTGAAGATCAATTGAAACTTAAAAATGAAACTATATACCATCTTTATCAAACACAGCAGGACTAAGAGGCACAATACACCCCCCTCCAAATTTCACCAATGTTGCTTTACCATCAAATGGTTGAACGACTTCACCTTTTTCACCATGAAGCTACAAAATAAAACATACAAAAAATTCAAACTTATGCTCTGAACTTGTTGACGATCAAGATTCCAAAACACCTTCCAACAAATGAGAAAGATGTGGTAATTGAATTCTGTTTTAAAATTTCATCTACAAATATTTTCAAGTATTGAATAATACCTTATATTCCTAAAAAAAAAACAACTTTCCAATCTTTGTTCGAACACAATGATTAAAACATGATTTTTACAGAACAAAAATAATCATGAAACTACCCTAAAAAATTTCCAAAGTTATGAAAGGACAAAGTAAAACAAGAATATATGATTAACGGAAGAATTATTTTAATTATTTCAGCTGAAATTAACTTTTGGTATAAAGACATCGTCGTAGAAAAAGCCTGTTATGCTATACACAATTCATTCAGTAGAAATGATTGACCTATAAAAAAAGTTTCATTTTTCCCAAAAGTGTTTATCTATGTGTTAATAGCCGATTCTCTGTCTGTTTGTTTGTTTGTCTGTTTGTCTGTCATGCAAAAGGGTAGATGTGAATCGTGAGAGAAATTACTTCTCTTCTTGCGTGTGATATCAGTGTGAAGCCATTGCATCTTGATAACCAATAGGGATAACTGACACTCTTGGGGTCCACAACACTGATGGGGTGTTGAGAAAGATGAGCCTAATTTTTTTGGGGACAGGTGTGTGTTGTAATCAAAATCTTTGATCGAAGATATCTCTGAAATGTTTGATCGTACCAAAACGATCTCATACAACTGCACTTAAGGCCTTTTTACACTCAAGAAATTGAAAAAGAGAGAGAATTGCTCCGTAGGTACCTAAATCTAAATTGACTTAGAGAGTTTATCAAATTAGAGTGTAACCAATTATGGAGGTTAGTTTATGAGAGTTTCTTCAGGTCATTTGATGGTGACTTTGAATTTGCTCGAATTGGAGAGAGTATTGAATTACAAAGTTTCAAATTAGAGAGAGTTGACTGTATTTTATTTTTCGTGAAGTCTTTAGGGGTGACACAACACTGGCTGGACATTGGTGGCGAGCAACACCGCCTTGGCTGCTGGTCTATATATTAATACTTGATTCTCTATCCTGTCTGTTTGTCAGTTTGTCTGTCTGTCACACAAAATGGTAGATGCGGGCTTTACAAGAAACTATTTCTCTTCTAGTGTGCGACGTCAGCATGAGACCCAAATCGAACACAATAATTAGGGAAAATTATTTCGGTAACTAACAGGGATAACTGATGTTTTTTGAAGTCCGCGATATTGGTTATGGATACTTTATAAGATACTTTATAGTTTCCAACTTAATAGTCCATTAAAAAGATTTATTTTTCTGCTAAATCAAAGATTATAAAAAAACTAAAAAGGAATATGTACCAATTCAATGTTCTGTTGATAACATTTGATGTTCTGCTGCACTAGCTTCAACTGAACTTTATCATTGATGACTTTCACATCATCACCCTTGTCCAGTACTTCAATCTAAATAAAAAATTTTCAAAGTGTAAGATTAGAAATATACGCTAACTTCTCACAACTGGATTATACTTGTATTTGTATCCACAACCTTTTTCAGTGCCATTGAGTTGAAAGCATATTTTCTCTTTACTGCTTTTGTCAATAAAGCAAGAAAGCCAAATGCTGGTCGTGTCGGATTGTTATCATATGCAACAAAAACAAGATTGGATGAATTATCAATCACACGGCCAGGCACTCCTATTATCTAAATAAAAACTTCACATGAATGATATACTTAATGAAACAACAAACTGAAACAATAGAGACCAAGGCAACTACATGAATAAGGAGGTTCGATATTGATAGTAATGCCATAGTTTGGCATCAAACCAACCCCTTATCCTACCTATCCATTTGATCTGCTCCTATTTTTTGTGATGTGCTATTCTAAGCCACCCTCCTTTCAATTCTTCTCATTCACTCATTCTACCATTTGTGTTTGTGTGCCGATTTCAAGTAACTCTGTTTTTAACCATTTAAATATATATATATATAAACATATAAATAAATATTTATATTTTTCTTTTCTTTTCTTTATGAAGCAGGACTCCCTTGACAACAGTATTTTCATTTTATGATTATAACTGACAGATTATCCTGGTTAAATATTTGTGAATAATAATAATAATAATAATAGTTTTCTTTCGACTTCAATTTCAAGTTGTGTACTTTATTGAGAAATTATAATTGAGCTCACAGTTTTGTATTGAAAGAAATAACCAATGTGAAATCTTATCTTCCATTCACAAATGTACACCTGATATTCAGCCCTGTGAATCCAGGTAGACATTCGGCAATGCCGACCTAAAAGCCAACCTATGTTAGGCTGAGGTCAGCTTTTTCTTGCCAACATGTTTTATCTCCAAGGTCAGCATGCCGAGAGGTCGCATAGCCAACCTAAACATTCTATAAAACATCCAATTTGCCGACCTCAAAGAGTTTTGTTTCTATTTTTTTAATCGGAGACTCAGAAAACTTTCGCTCTCCTGTGTGGGATGGTTTCTATCTAGTGGAATATGTTTATAATAGAAAGTGTTTGGTTTGGGCACCAGGATGGTTTCTATTATGCTGTTCTGTTTAAATTTTGAAAATTAGCATGGTGTCAGTATTATTTCATCTCCTTTTTGAGGCCGCCATTCTACTGTATGTGAGTGAATTATTCTTTTCCAAAAATGAGCATGGCATCAGTATTATTTCATCTCCTTTTTTGAGTTATTTTTTCCTGATAAAGGAAGATTGAAAGTCTAAGTTTCAATGTAATTTTGTGAAGAAGTCAGTCAGAAGTCAGACATGCCTATCAAGAAGAAAGTTGTTTTGAACTGGAAGTTTGATTGCCTTGGATTCAAAGTAAACGCTGATTGAAGTAATTTCAAAAAGATGTTACTTTGTCTATTGAGTTAGTAAAGAAAACATTTTCAACTTGATAATGATTGTTTTCCCTATTTCTTCCACAATGTATAATTTTTGATATTATAATTTGATATACTTGAAAAATGCATTATAAATGCTAACTCAGGCCTTGCCTTGCATGTTTATCATTTTATCTCTTCCTAGAATTTGGTAAAGTTTATGAATTATCATAAAATAATGTCTCGTCAGAAACTAGGTGCAAATATGCCAACTTTTCATTGCTGAGAAATGAAGGTATGCTTTGAAAAGAAAGCCCCATGAGAACTTCCAGGATGCATTTTTCACTGTACATTGGAGTGGCTCCGCTGTTCCTACTACAAGCTTTGTACATCTCGTACAATGTCTGATGGCGATACGGAACAGCAGGGGAGGCAGTTCGCTTCCTAAGGGTGCCAATGTTACAATGCAAAGTTCATCTCACCTAACTCCATCACTCCTAATTGAAACTATTCCAACAAAAACATATTTCATCGTATTCTTGCCTGAAAAAGGTGATCAAGTCAATTCGAGTGTCTTCCAAATACCGCTATTCAATTTTCTGAAATCGCTCACACAAATGTTATTCACGAGAGCGTGTTTCGTAAAAAATTTTCGTGCGTGTATTTTCTTTTACCAGATCGTTTTAATAATCGTGGTGCTTTTCTTAAGGCAAGGTCTGTAAATAGATTTTGTTTAAGAAAGAATATAAACCTACATTTAGTTTATTCATCTGTCTTTAGAATTAAATTTTTGCATTAAAAATCACAATCTTTTGATTTAAGGTAATTAGGGCAGCTGGGAATATCAGGCTTGTTGATGAACAGTTATCAAATCTGAAGTATTTCAATACTAATAAGCCTAAGTTGCCATAAGAAATATTTTAATTTGCCGACCTCAAATAGTCAATCAGGACGGCTTTGCTGACCTAAAATATGCTCCAGGTCCACTTATGTGCCGATCTCTTTTCTTCTGGATTCACAGAGCTGTGATATTTGATAATTTAGATCCAGATAATTACTATGTACTTATTACTTTTTCATCTATTTTTAATACTCATCATTTTTGTCAACAACACTTGATAAAATTTGGTATCCATGTTTTCAGCTTTACTTGGGCATCTATAACAGTGAGTGGGCATTCCACATTTATTTTAGAGATAAGGAAAGCTCACAGTGAGAACCATTTTTTGCTTCCATGAGGCTGTTCAGATGTGATAATATATTTCTGTATTAGTGTAGCAGCAAATGATGTGACAACTGTCTTTTGATCACAAGAAACCATTTCACTGCTTTCCCAATCAAACACAACGTTTAAGGTGAAGGTCTTGAGAACCAATAAGGATAACGGACATTTTTTGAGACTCATGATATTGGAGAAAAAAATTAGGGTACAAAATTGTTTGGGATGAGACTGTAACATCAATGACATCTTTGTTCATAGAGAAACCATCTCATACATTTCTAAACTAGTTTTTTCGATGGATTCAATATTCCGTTCACCATTGAAATCACCATGAGATTTTACTTTTCTTCATCATTTGACATGGCAAAGTGAAGGAGGGATTTTTACAAATGTTTTATCCAGGATACTACTCATATTAATAAAAATCTGAACCTTCCAGATGAGAGTTAAAAGTCAACTTAACATCAAAATGTTATTGCAAGTAATTCTGCTTTTTGACTATTTTCAATTCGTATGATTTCACTTTTAACTAGACTTATTACCAGGTTGCATCCTATTGGGTTTTTCTTTCATTTTATTCTCACAAAACTATGGGAATATCTTTTAAGCTGTGTTGAAATTATAACTTTAATATTTTAAATTATTAATTCATATACCAAAATAACATTACATACGTTAAAGTGTTTTACCTTTATCATATCAGAAACAAATCCTCCATGGTCATTTTGTAACTTGGATAGAATTGATGGCGTTTTGTATGCAGTCACTATATCGCCAACGGAAAATTTTCTGTCTAATCTTTCTGGACAATTTTTGAGAACATAACCTGAAAATCATTAATGTGATCAGTCTTGTGACATGTAACTTAAAATTCCTCAACAATATTCTAAAAGAAAAACATACCAAATGTAGGTAGATTTTCCTTGAAACAATTTCCACCAAATCCTGGTTCAATACACTTCAGGTCCATCTGTTAAGATGAAAAAAGGAAAATCTAAGCTGGAAAGTGATCAAGAAAGAAGGAACTGCAGATAGTTAAGATTTTGAAAAATATACTTTATATATACTGGTGCTTTGGAAGGGGAGAATCAAATTAAAATTAAAAGATTACAAAAACAAAATATTAAATTAGAAAAAAGCAGGCTTGTTTTCCTATAGATCTTTTTTAAACAAAAACCATTATCTGAGATTAGCAATTTTGTCAAATTCCTAAAAGATGGAAATTTATTTTTTTTATCACATTTTAAAGCCAAGAAATTGGGTTGTCAAATTTAATTCACCTTCTTGAAAGTATTAATGGATGGGAGTTACAATATCAACAATAAGTGCTATTTTTATTGACAAATGCAATCAAGAACCTGCACTTTGCCCTGACACAAGTATTTGAACTGTGTTATCAGGATCCTTAAATTTATAACCATACCAAATCCTTTCTTATTAATAAAATATAATTACCTTTCCTGCAAATCCAGTTCGATAGTTATGAGTTTCATTATTTTTATCCCATAAGACGGATGTTCCACTTCTCAGATGGGACTTCTGAAGATAATATGAAAGACAAAAACAGTAAGCAATTTGATAACAAGTATAACTGAGACACAAGTAAGAAAAATCTTTATGACACAACACTTAATTTTAAGGGCAATGAAACCTTACTTATAAAACATTACTTACAGAAGATTCCGCTTTCCATTCATAAGTTGACACAACTTTTCCAAAGTTCTCCTCACCTCCTAATAACATTGAAATCAAACTCCAATAACTAAAACAACCTTTTGATGACTTAAACATACAAACCATGCTATTTATTACAATAAACAGAAAATTAAATGTTTGAAACCAAAGTAGTTTGTTTAAACAGTAAATCAATACCATCTTGATCTTCCCACTTCCAATCCATTCCTCTTTGAACTTTCGCACCAGTGAAAAACCCATAAACTTTGACTGCGTTCTTTCTAACATTGCATTGAAAAGCACTAAAATAGAGTATTACCTTATTACGCAAAAATAGGGCGGTACACCAAATAGCGCGGAACAAATTAATGGGATCAGAAATTAACGCGAATCAGAAGTTTGGGTTTAAAACTGTGTGGTAATTAACGCGAATCAACGAATATCTAATATTCAAATGGCATTTAATTAACACGAATTTTCACTGTCAACAAAATTTATTTTTACTGAAATACATTGGAAATCAGCACAGGAAAAACAAAGAAATAACAAATAGATTTCAATTCAGTTTGGTGAAAGTTCTTGATCAAAAATCATACAAAAGGGTTTAGCTTGATCATATTCCCATTTCCTTTTCGGGCATCGTTTAAAACATCTGTAATACCAGCTGCCTTCCAACCTGTCTTGACGATCTCTTTTCCCTTCTCAGATTTAAGATATTTATACATATCGGTCATGACTTTTGCATGCCGTGGCTTCAAAGTCGACAAACAAAAGTCAACTTGTATGGTTGTGACATCTCGATCAGGATCATTTGATAAAGCTTCCATAATACAAGTCGTGAAATAATCACTGAAAGCCCATTTCTCATACTTTTTGAAGGATGCATTTGTTGTTAAATCCAACGGCTGGAGCAAGTGAGTCATATTCTTTGGAACCATGACAGCTTCTATACCGTAACTTGATAGTGTGTCCATTACTTTTGGAGTTGATTGGGCCTTAAAAGCATCCCATCTTTTGAGATTGTGGTAAGGCCTTTTCTTCTTTCACTTTTTTGATGTAAGGGACCAAAAGATCTTCTATCAAGCGAATAGCTTCGGTCTCATTGCTCCAATGTTTCTCATTAAGCAGAATCCATCGGGAAAAGTAAAGTTTGGTAAAGATCTTTGCGTTTTTCCGGTATAAATGAGTTGGAATGGTAGCATGCAACCATCAAGAGACTCACAAAGTGTCACAGTTATGGCTCTTTTATCACTTGCCCCAGCACGTGAAATATGCTTTTCCCCTTTAGCAGCCATTGTGATGTTATCGGTAGCAACAAACTTCGACGGCGTTTGATCCACATTTATGACAAGCTCATCTGGAATGTTGTGTTTAAGGACCTTATCGGTAATTTCATAAAGAAACTGTGATCTCACTTCAAGCCAAAGAGACCTTGTAATTACTGGTCTTGATGTAGTGACTGTGCGACGTGAAAAGTTCATCTATTTGTACAATAATCGAACCCATGATCTTGTCACTTTAAAATCAATATACTTGCCGAATCTTTCTGGATTTGCGCGAATCAAGCCATTCAGTACACCAGAGACTACGTGAATGTTGATACCAGCACCAGCTGTTCGCAGATTTATGAGCATCGAACGTAACTTGAGATCGAGTACTTCCTCTATAAGCAATGGTCGACCTCTACATCTTCCAATTGTTGGTTGCATACTGGTTTCTCCATTCTTCTTCTGCTCTTGTATGGGTTTTTTGTGACTTTTTACCCATGGGCGCACGGTACTTTCAGTTAAGTTTGGGAAGACTTAAAGACTTAAACTCGGCATGGAATATTTTCTACGGCTACCTTATTAATACTATAAACGCTCATGTCCCTAAAATCACACGACAAATTAAGGGAAAGCCTTGCCCATGGATGACCTCTGAAATTAAAGACCTGATGGCAGAGAGAGATCGCAGTTTCCGTAAAAGCAGAAAGACGAAAAAAGAAACTGACATATCTATGTATAAAAGCTTAAGAAATCGTGTAAACATTCTTGTTCGCAAGGCAATATCCATACATAACCAAAACTTATTGGCCGAAAATAAAAATGACCCCAGCAAATCTTGGTCAGTTATAAAGTCTATCTATGATGTGAAGGGAAAATCTGAAATTGTTGACCGGACTTTCACTGTCAACGGTGAGGAAACTTCTGACAAACGCGCTATAGCAAAAGGATTCTGTACATACTTTTCCACAATAGTCAGTCGCCTTAAAAGCATTTCATTCCCACTAGTAAATCTTACATGGAGATACCGCACCAGACTACCAACAAGAACTAATGCGACTTTCAGATTCAAGTACGTCTCCAAAGTTGAGGTGGAGTCTTACCTAAAATCGATCAAGCGAAATAAGGCTACTGGAATGGACGATTTGCCCGCTGGATTTCTTAAGGATACTGCAAAAATCATCTCATCACCACTAGCACATCTGATCAACCTGTCTTTAAAATCAGGTTTAGTACCAACACCATGGAAAGTAGCTAAAGTGAACCCAGTTTTTAAATCAGAATGTAAAAATGACTTTGGAAACTACCGGCCAATTTCAATCTTGCCTATCGTGTCGAAGGTCATTGAAAAAGCGATCCACAAGCAATTTGTTGAGTTCTTGGAGCAAAACATTATTTATCGAAGAATCAATTCTTTTTTCGATCGAAAAGATCAACTGAGCTAGCCACTACCCTTCTTCTAGACGATATCAGAAAATCTGTCGATAATGGGAATATTGTGGGAGCAGTTTTTGTAGATTTCACAAAAGCATTGACACTTTAAGTCATGCCGAACTTCTTTCAAAACTAGTAACCTATGGTGTACAGGATAATGAACTGTCCTGGTTTTCGGACCACCTTTTTAACCGAAAGCAATCTGCAGTGTATGGTGGTCAAAATTCCGATTCCCTATCTGTTTCATCTGGTGTTCCTCAAGGATCACTACTTGGTCCACTCTTATTTTTGCTTTATCTAAATGATGTTGATGATCATACAACACATAGTAATTTGATACACTACGCGGACGACACCGTCCTTTATTACGCTGGGAAAGACTTATATGAAATTGAGTCAAAGCTGTCTTCAGATTTCACAGCTTTACGTAACTGGTGTACGGATAACAAACTTTTAATCAACATGAAAACAAACAAAACTGAAGTCATGATGTTCGGTACACCTCAAAGGTTATCTAAGCTTCCAAGAAAAATAGAATTAAAATATCGGTATGGTATCGTTAATGTTACGACCTCGTATAAGTACTTGGGTATCAAAATTGACAGTAACAGAACTTAAACAGCCAGTTTGATACTAGTTATAAGAAAGCAAGTTCTCGCCTCAACCTCTTGGCAAGATTACAACATCGCATGGATGTTGACACAGCTAATGCTATCTACAGAGCCATGGTCCTTCCGATATTTAGATATTGCAGTCTCGTACAATTGAAACAGACATCAACACAAGTGAAAAAGTATACAAAATTCGAAAGGAGAGCTGCATGTATACTCGGAAATGCTGTCGATTCAAAACTACCAACAATTCTTGGCTTCCGGAAGAGAACAGCGTGTGAATTTGTACGAAAGTGCCTTGCTGATACGATATGTGAAAATTTTCAGAACTACTTCGAGAAAGTTGACCACTCCATTGCGATGAGAAACAACAATACATCGTTGCGTCTTCCCGCCCTGAAAAGTGAGTACGGAAAGCAGTCCTGTGGGTTCATGGCTGCAAAGATTTACAATGAACTTCCTATGTATATCAGAAATGAAAAGTCATTTTTTAAATTTTCAATGTTATTAAAAGAGCACCTCATATAACTAATATTTTTGTAATTTTTGTATTATATGTCTGATGTTTAATTTAGGTTCGAGTTTTTGATTGTTTTTTATCATTTTTTACCATTTTAAATGCATATATTCCAACACATTTCTGGATGTAAGAAGACTACTAATTTCCAATGTTTTGGTGTCTTTTTGCATTATACATTAATTATAGTATATAAGATCTTGCTTTTTTCTCTGTGACGTCTCCTCTTTTCTGTGCGTCGTAATCAACGATATACTTTGTGAGTTTCCTATTTCAATGCCTGCTGCTTTTAGCATTCTGTCAGTTTCTCAATTTCACTCCTTTGTTTTTACAGTTTTTTTGCCTTTTCCATTTCTCACATTTTATATTTTCTTTTGTTTTTATATTACAGGACACATATGGAAAACAGCATATTTGTTGATATGTAAATATCCTGTATATCCTCCCGAGCGACTTTTAAACTTTCTTGAATCTTTTCTAGTTTGTTTGTTGTTATGTTGTTAGGCAAGTCATCTTTCATCGACCGGCATACCTTAGATGGATCCACAGCAGAAGCTTTGTTAGATTTTTTGAAGTACTGCAGCAGCGACATGTCTCTTTCTGTTTGTAAAAGAGCGAAGAGAATGTAAGCAAAAGAAATATGTTGTTTTCTTTTTGATTCCTATATTCTAATTCGATGATTCCAATAGTTTAAGATTCGAATTTTCGAATTCGAATTTTCATTTCAATGTTACATTGCAATGGTTTCAATAGACCAAAACAACACAGTCATTACGAAGAAGCGTTAAAAGCATAAGATCTATTATCACATTCCTATGGCTAACAAATTTGAGTTTTGCACAGGATTGAGAGGGTACCATGTATACTCAAACACAGTTAGCTGGAAACCATACGTTGGACAGAGAATAACGTTCAAGAGAGAGCATAATAACAAATACGATAAATTTGCAGTTGCTGGAAAAGTTGCAATGAAAGGCAAGATAGGGTTAATTGTTGTTGGGCACGTATCCAGGGAGCTCTCTCGATACATCTGGTATTCTATTCAAGAAGGAGCCACATTTGAAGCTGAAGTTCACAAAGAAAAACCAATGGCTTCTCCATTAGTGCAAGGTGGATTAGAGATTCCAATAAAGGTATCAGTGACGTGGAATGAGCCAGAACAATTGTCAATTATAGTGGCTAAAGTGAAAGAAGTTGAGTATCCCCAGACCGGAGAGTATATTGATGAATCCATAAATATTTTAAAAGAAATAGGGATTGAAAAAGACGAAGATGGAAGATGATGACGAAGATGAAGATGATGACGAAGTGGTGGAATTTCAAGCGGAAAAAGCTGATTACGTTAATAATGATAACGAGGACATTCAGATATTATAAAAAATATTTTGGTTTCTTGTAACTAGGATGTTTTATCTTTAACAGAACGTTTGAAAAAAAGCACTCCTGATCCTTCCATTTTGGACACTTTCTGTCATCCTTACTTTTATAAAACAGTAAAATCTGGCTATTTTCAGTAGTTTTAAAAAGTTACATAAAAATTAACGTTTGATGAATCTATTTAACGCTAGACATTAATAACGGATGAGAAATTTACATGGACAGGAAATTAACGGGGTTTTAATTAACGCGAAAAATTTCAATTCGCGTTAATTAATGTACCGCGTTATTTTTGTGAAATAAGGTATACTCTTTCAATTAGTTAAGTCATTTAAAATGACCTTATAGCATGTAGTATTCTAAAATATTATGGAAATTGTGATTATTCATATAATATCCACTGTTTACTTACGGGTAATCAGGAGCAATGATTCTTTTGAATTTATGGCGAGCATTATGCTTGTTGTCATGGTAGCAAGGACTACACAAATCAAAGTCAGCACAATCGGAACATTTCCAACGTATACCAATGAGGGGTAATTGGTTGCATGAGTCACATCGAACTCCCTCATGTTGAATACCTACCACAAAACACAATTAAGAAATTCTTCTAATAACTTTAGTTTGTGTTATGACTTTAAGGGCTCAGTGAACTCGGAAAACACCTAAGCAAGTTTATTTCAACTTAAATGTTATTTAATGATCAGTCCAAAGAACGAAAAAATAAATAGGTTTGATCTCTGCAGTGAGAAATGGCGTAAAAATCTTGGTAAGGAACATATGCACTTGGACATATAATAATACCACAATCAACATACATAATAAAACCAAACTTGTAAAAAAAACCTCATCAGTTAAAGAGAGATTGGCTGACTTCAAAACAAAAGCATTTTTGTTAGTTTCGATGTTTGAAATCCTCCTGCCAATTTGGTCATTAAGAATTGGAGTACTTTAGTCAAATTACATTAGGAATGAAAATTTTCAGCAGAAAATCTTTAGTAGTCAAACTTTCAGATACCTTTTTGGATTTTGGATAGAAAAGGTCTCATATTTCATATTTTTTAAAAAACCTGTATTATAATGTGCTAAATTATGCAAGAAGTGCACCTTTCCTGAATACTCTGGATATAAAAACAACTGAGGCTGAGGCTGCACAAAACAGGCTGACAAAAGTTATGATCTCATTTCAGTCTACTCTATGTGTTTCGGGAACTTACGAAGTAAGGTTTATGATATCAAAAATTATTGCTCAAGCTGTTCTGCGTTTGTTCGGTAAAATAATAAACACACTCAACAATGGAGGTTATTTGAGACTTTGTCACAAATATGCCCTATTGCAGAGTGTTTTCCCCTATTTTAGTAGAACAGTTTTTTTGAAGAAAACACTCAATCAACTGCTACTGCATACTGTATCATACACATTTTGATGTTTTGAGGACCAAAACTATCTTTTAACTTTTATCATAATACGAGAGACTTCTTCTGGAACACTTTTGAGCAAATGCTGAGTAGCTTTCGACTTCCTGAATGGCAATAGAAATAAAATATTTATTATCAGACATGGCCGAACTTACACCAAATTTCGAAAAGTCTTTCACAAATTGCACAAAGTACAACTGGAAAGTGCTGACTTCCAATTTCTAAGACATCTTTCAGATTTGGTCAAAATTAGGCAATTCTTGTCAAATATGGATCAACGGTTGTAAGTTCTCTGATTTTCATGACAATTTCTTTTAAATTTTGTTTGTTTGTTGCTTCTTGGTGGTCACCAATATCGAATAGCGTATTTTTTTGGAAAAAATGTATTTTTTCTCTAGATTAAAGCACAGCATTAGAGGCAAAAGTGAAAAAGAAAGTAACATTTAAAACAGGACATCATAGAGAAATAATCAGCAAACGGTCTGCAATACATAAGATTGGAGAAACATTACAATGCCTTCAAAGTTCCAATAATGTGTATTGATCCGAAAAGGTGTGGTATACATTTTGCAGAACAAAATTGTGAACTCAGCAAAGAGGTGTTTGGTCTCATGATGAGAGCACATTATCGAAAGAATGACCAAGGAAAGTTTCAACGGTATCAAGATGAATTGGATTTTTTGAGATTGATGGCAAAGGCAGAAAGGCTTTATGTGCCAATCAGCGTTTTCGTGCATTGTTGGAAGAGTTCTACATGATACTACACTAGGCTGAGGATGCACAAAAACAAGCAGGCCAAAGTTATGATCTTATTTTAGTTTACCCTATGTGTTTTGGGAACTTAAAAAGTAAGTTTTATAATATAAAATAGAATAAAAATTGTTCATGGCTTTTGACACAGGAATACCATCATGTAATTTGGTTACTTTTCCTTAAAGTTTCTAGCTTTCCCTGAAAGGCGATGGTTGTGAAAGAAGGGCCATTTAATCAATAATGAGATAGATGATGATGTCATCTGCATAGACTTAAGGTTTTTGGGTTTTTTCTGATGTAGTACCTTCTGATACGATGACCTTTGTTTCAAAGAAATTTTTCAAAAGTGTGATCAAATGACGATTTTTTAACAAAAGAAAATAAGGAATTCACTGCATATCAATCACGCAACTTTTTATTTCCATAAGCTTCCATCCTGTCAGAGATATATTTCCCTCAAAAATTTGGGCTTTCTAAAGCAATGCGACTCAAATCTCAACATTTGCACAGTGCTTAGAAATAACTACTGATAAATATTAAAATCAAAACATTTCAATTTTTGCTACAAAAAATGTTTCTTCATTTAAAAGGGAAGTTTTTAGCTTGCATAGTATGCATTTCACTTTGACTATTGTTAATTTTTATGTTCCTATATCAATATTAGCAAAATGTTTTAATAGAAATGCCTACAGTTACTCTACTTTAAAAATAGCCCCTTATTATTACTTATTCCTGATCTGTCCTTTCTGTTCCTCTTAGAAATACACTAAGCAAAAGCGAAAAAGCAGAAATAAGGTGCAAATAAGGGTGTGAATTCTCAATTTCATTTTTTGGAAAAATAGACCACAATGTGTCTGTAAAATTGTAGTTTCCATACAATTAAATCATGCATTATAAATTTTATTACTTTTTTATCTTGTGTCAATAATATTAGTGTTTTTTCTATCTGCTTGTTAATCAATTCGTCTTTTCGATAATAACTGATAGCTCAAAATCAAGAAAAATATCCAATTATTAAGGAAAGGTATTGTTTGTACTCAAATTTTTTATGTGCATCACACATGAAATTCTACACAACAACACAGGATTAAAGACTCTTAAGCTTACCTCTGTGCTGTTATTTCTGAACTTTTTTAAAATTCAATCAATGCTTTTTTTAACTGACTAGATTTACAGCAAAAGGCACAATACGAAAGAAAGAATTAAGAAGAATCAAATCAGAAAGAGTTTTTTGATCTTAAATACTAATACATTGGAATGCATAGACATTCTTTGTACTAAATATTTCACAAAACTAGTGTATTGATAGATGTATTAGATAATTCTATGCATACTAATAAATGAGAATCATGAAAAAGTCATAGGGAAGATTTTATCATCATTATATATCAGTTCTTTTTAAAAGCTATTTAAATTTGGATATAATATAGTTGAAAATATGATAGAAGGAAACCAAACCTTGAAAATTTGATATGCATGTCCATAATGTTTTAAGAACTTTGAAAAAATGTCTGAAAAGTTTCTTCAAACAATAAGAATGAAGATCAGAGAAGAATTGTCAGATATTAGAATAAAAAGAATTACAAAATTGTCATAAAACAGACAATCTACGCAACACACCTGTAGGACCTAAGTCATATAAGTATAAATCATCACCATTGATGAATACATCAACTTGACCATCCACCCAAACCACTTCTACAGTGTCTTCATTGTGATCACTAACACAACCAACACAATTCTTTCCTTTCACTAAGTAATTTTTTGTTCCTATAACCCAAGCCCCTTTGAAATCCATTGCAAATATCAGACATTAATAAAAATTTTTTTCTTTTTCTTTTTTCAGATATATTTTTAACAACATCAATATAGACAGCCTCGACAAATATCATGCCTGTTTCACTAAGCAAAAGCTGAATCAGATTACATTGTGTGTAACATAAAGCCACAAATAACTTATCCGCCAGCTATCAGAAACTGGTTCTTATCTTGATTATATTTTTGTTTTTCCTGAGATCAGACTGAAAGAGGATCTGCTGAACCACAAAACAGAGAACTAGGAAAGTGAAAGTAGTAAAAATCACAATGATAAGAAGGTAGTGAAAACCAGACTACTTCACATAGGGTAATTTCATAGAAGCTCAAGGTTATTTCCCTGAAGTACATATTATAAAGATGGTTGCACTACCATAGGTTCAATGGAGGTACATTCTTCATGTTTTCCAAAGTATCATCATACATTTTGTAAATAAACTTTGAAAATAGAAACTTTTTTGAGTAATCAAAACTATTTGAGCTGTTGAATAGTAAGTTATTTAGAAGAGATTTAGATTGCAAAATCAAAATCAAAACTATTTTTATTTGAAAATGAAACAGGCTTTGTCAGTTTTAGGAATTTTATACAGATAATGGACACGTGGAATAACAAGTGTTTACTGTCTATATACTTATCAAATTTGCAAGATTATTTATTTTGTTGATCCAGCAAAGCATGGAAAAACACCTCAAACATGTTTAAAGAAATGGACAGAATTGTTTAAAAGTCTAAGTAAGCTACTACCGGCTACCATTGTTGTATTGGAAAAACTCTTTTTTCAATTCCCATGAAGTAGGAAAATCAGTGAATTATCATTGAATCGATGCACTAATATAGCCTCAACTACCATCCAATCAGTTGTATATCTGTGTGATGGCTAAGTTCAATACCTTAGGGAGACACAATATAATTGGATCAAAGTTTTGGATTGGAAGTAGTGAGCATAAGCTCTCCTCATCTTTTGTGAACTATGGAAATAATATGATTGGTTACATTCTATATTTCTTATGCTTTTTAAAAAATGTTCTTATATATTCCTCACACCACTTTGGCCTTTGAAACTTCTTTTACTCTCTAATTTCCATTTCTTCACAGAGCAACCCATCCCAGTAACATGCATGTTTCATTTTTGCTGACTGGAGTCATTAGCACTTGTAATATGAATTCTAAATAGGTATATATATAAATCTCGGAGGACCTTTGTAAAAAACTTTATGGTGTAACAATGCTTTAAAAGCAAATGTAAGCATCAGATTCATTTATGGATATCACTAGTTGCTTTTAATGTATATAATGTCAAATATGGTTCCTGACAAAAAAGGGTATAATCAGTACGGCACATTAGCCAAAATGGGCAACTGTCACTTGTTCGGACGAATGTTGCCCGATTAGCTTACGGCTGATTACATCGTTGATGCTGTTGCACTAATGCGAAACCCACCATGAAGCTTTTTTTGTCGTTACCCAACGTTCTCTACGAAAACCTTTGTTGTGATTGGGAAGAAAAATTTGTATTTCTCTATAGTGGTATAGTCATCCCATGGGATAAAAATATATCATTTGTGATCGTTCGGCATGTTTTTTCATGAATGGCATTTAGTTCGCTAACATTTGTGGTTTCTTTTCCTGTTTCTGTTTTTTCCAAATTTTTTTTCGATAGTAACTCTGTGCAGCCAGAAAACAAAATGCGCTAAGGTTTTGTTACTGGCGCACGATCTTTACATTTTTGAATGTCCCCCAATTTGGTGATGGTCACCCAATCGAGGTACAAGTTTGTCACTCGAAGAGGAAATATCTCCCAATTCGGCGATAGTTGCCCGTTTTGGTTGATGGTATGCTGTACTGATAATATATCCGTGAATGTACAGAACCCTGAACTAGTACAGTGGAACTTTTATATATTCAAAGAATACAAGGATGAAAAGGTTTAAATTACTTGGAAGCACTGGAAAGAATATTTTGGTGGGGGAGGTAGTGATTAATAAGTGTGCTACAATAATAATAGAAAGTGTCAAAATGATAAAACCACAAAACGCATAACAGATGAGGCAAATAACATCCCTGATATAGTCCCTGATATGATCAATGGAAGACAATTGAAAATGTGGGTAGTCAACTTGATGCTTGATACATCGAAGAAAGCGGCGCCAAGAAAGCCACCCATTGGTCAAATCGAAACTTTCTCTGCCATCTTAAAATGACATCACTTGGAAATTGAAATTTACAGGCCCAAATCTTGGCCAAATACAACAAAACATAATAAGAAAAAAGGGTTTCAATTTACTTGAGACAATTTAAAAACTTCCAATAATTATACTAATAGTAATTTCCATCTTAACTGATAATTGTAATTTTATCAAATCTCTTTTATTGGCTATTTAGTTTATGTCTTTAATTTTTATGTGGTGAAGCGAAACGGGTGGATAAGAATTCTCAGAATTTACTTCGTAAATTTCCACTCTTCTCCATGGAGTTCAGAGAACAATGAAGCTGATGATAGATGCAGTGATTTTTGTCATTAAAATTTATTTCATTATCATGTACAGTGTGTTTCATAATGTTGGAAACGGAAATTTTAAAGCTGTTTTTTTAAATGAATTTACCGAATTTCAAAATAATTTTTACATCGATGGAAAGCCATTTTCAAGAGTTTTACGGCTTGTTTATTTTTGTGAAAAATGAAAAAGTAGCCTTTGTAAAAATAAGGAAAATGTCTTGGAAAAATGTAATTAAATTTTTAATGGTCGATTAACACGTAGTTTAATGACATCGTGCTTATTGTTTCAAAGCATTGAATCCATTATAATTTTATCTTTGAGCTGAGACCCCCAAACAAACACACAGCTTAATTTGTTTATTGTTTTCCAAATTGCTGCCATTGTTTCAAAAAATCTTTTCTTTTCATTTACATCTTACTATACAGTGTGTCCACCAGAAAGTGGGCACCTTGTTTAAAACACAAATAACTTTTCGAATTTTCAACAGATTTCATCCCAAGCAAAACGACTGATTTTTATTCTTCCTAGTTTCATTTTGTCATTTATTTTATTTGCTTATAAGTATGTAATATATTATTTTCATCATTAATATTTTGTCAACTTATGTCAACTTGTCAGCGATGCCGTTTTTATACCGTTGGAAAGAGGATTTTTTGAGCTTTCCAAAAATATAAGTTGTTACTTATAGAAATTTTTATTTTAAAGAATTATTTTTTGTTTCGATACGGTTGTTAATTTTGTAATGATCAATAAAACAGACTTTTAACGAGTAATTAGCCTTTTGTTTCGTTGAAACAACCGCTGTTGGTGGTGTTGTGCTAATTTTGTCACGAAATTTTTTTAGAAGGCACAAACTTTTTTTCATTGTGTATTCCTTCAATTTTTTATTATGATTTAACAATTTCATATTCCTAAAGCGTTGCCAAAATCTTTATATATAAGCGAGAAAACAAACTTTTTATGAAATTCATTCAATCATAAGAAGAAAGTTTCATGAGTCAAAAAGTTATGTAGCTGTTAGTCAGGCTTTTAGACAACAGTTTCTGGGTAGAAATCCACCATCAAAAAGCACGATTCAAAGTTCTTAAATCTTTGTAAAAGAGTGTTAGAAATGAAACTTCATGTTTCAAGCTTGTAAAAACGTAAAGTTTCCCTTGTATAAACGCAGCTTTATTACAATATTTTAGTTTTATATGATTTCCCATGCTAATCGAGTCATTAACTCCTATTCAAGCAAGCGTTAATTAATCATTATTGATTTAATGTCATGGTTTCATGGTAAAATCGATTATATTTCCCAAAAAATTGTTTTTTCTATGAAAAAGGTCGTATAAAAGAGCAGAAAATTTGCTTTCTGTTAATATAAAAATTGAAAAAAACAAGGACGAAAAACAAAAGATATACTTATTGAAAGTTAGGTGCCCACTTTCTCGTGGACACACTGTATTTTTTATTTAAAAAACTGCAAATTTGTTATAATAATGTGTAATGGCGATTATAAATTTTAGTTTTAACTCTGTAAAAGTGAAAGTTTCTTTTAATGAAGTATAAAGGAAAGTTGTTTCTCTTGTTTTTATCGTTTTGAGAAGTTTCTGAGAAATTATTTTCTTCCCGTTTGTTATCAAAATCTCTCTGAAAGGTAAACAATATGCAGATGACTTGCAGATGATGTTTTTTGTTTTTATTTGACTTGATCAGGCAGATTTTCAACAATGAATAATAAACATTGCTATTCAAGATGGAGTTAATTTTGCCAGTTTTGTCTGGCATTTTATGTTTGAAACATGCATTTAACCTATTACATGATCATTGATTTTTATGCTGCCATATTCAGATAACATCTGATATATGTAATCTTTAAAATGAATATTATAATTGATATGAACAAATTGTTGGTTTAATTATTTTACGTATTTTTATCCTTCTTGAACCCCAAATATAAAAAAATGAAGGTGATTGCTATAATTCTTAATTTTTGAGGGAAGCGCAAAGTGAAACACGGTTGAGGTCTGGGAAAAATTTTTGTGTCTTCTATTTGTTCTATTTTATTTTTGTGGCAATTTGTGACAACTTGCATTTAGCTTTCGTTGAAGACTTATAGGGAAGTTTGACAACGACTGACTTATAGGTTTCTGTTGATGAGGGCGATTCAGAATATATAATTTCATGCAGATGAAGACTTTTGAATGCGGGTGAATTCACATTTGCATAATGTTTTTACCAAACAAATTATATATAATAACAATGCTGTAAACTAGAACTTAATATAATTTAATTTAATTTGGTGCCTTATTTTTTTTTAAATGGGTTGTTTCCTGCAAGGTCGAAGGCACTACTAGGCAGACAGCTACAAGATGATAAAAGGAAGAAGAGTTATAAAGACAGATGAGAAAGATGAGAAAAGGAAGAAGTGTTATAAAGACAGAGCAAGGTGGTGGTTAACCTTGGATTTAAAAGATTGCAGATCATACTCAGCAGGAAAACAACTATGAGGGAGAGAATTTCAGAGGCGAGCAGTCCAAGGGAAAAGCAGCTAGATGAATAAAAGTTCTTATGGCATGTTGGGACCTGAACAGCCAAAGGATGAGAATTCAAAGAGAGACAAGTGTTCTGTGAGAAAGTCTTAGGAGAAGGGGTCAGTTGTTTCTAGTCATCCGAACAATGCCCATGAAAGTATTTTATAGAAAATAGACAGGGAAGCAACGTTTCTCTGATGTGAGAGGGGGTGAAGATTAGCACAAAGATCAGGGCCAACCAAGTATTATTTAAGAATCATCTATACTATTTTGATTGTCTCAGTGATTAGACAATAGACTAGTATCCTGTATGTATATATAGTAGTATATATAAAACGTTGAAGTCAGCGGTAATTTGTGTTAGTAAAATATAAAAAACATAGAAAACACAGATATTATAAATCACAATATTTCGACCAACTATGTGTCTTTATCAAGTGTACATTGCTTCTACTGACAAGGAAATTTATATGGTTCAACAAAAAATTCTAAAAAAATGACAATTAACAAGGGGGTTAGGGATCGTCTCCAAAATATCGATTAAAATTCGCTTAATTTTATCGCTTATGATTTTTTTGTTTAGCGATTGTAAACGAATATAATGTGAATCAAATCGTTAGAATATAAGCGATTAAATTTAACCAATTTTCCTATAAGCGAATGTTAATCGATTTACGTAGGCGATTTTAAGCGAATTGATGAGTTTGAAAAATACTTTGTTTGGAAACATTTTGTTTACATGCATGCATGTATATCTCTTGTTTCAGATTCAACCGGCAAAAAGATATAGCTTCTTTGAATTTGCCTAGTATTTTGTTTTCATTTTACCGACGTATTAAACAAGGTGTTTTCCGCTTTTTGAAAATCTTATCATGATTGGGTTTATCAGTGGACAAGAAAGCTAAATTATAACATCACCCAAGCCAATGTTTTCACCACTCAAACACGAAAGAAACGTTTCAGATTTTGCTCGCGATGCTCACGCTCACTGAAAATATTTTTCGAAAAGAAAATGTAAATAAAAACTAAAAACCGTTGCTATCGCCGTAATAAGAGTCACGAATCCTTATTTTCTAGCGAGCCAAATATATTACGAAAGTTTCTAAAGTTTTTTTGTTATTAAACTCGCTGATTTATAAACATACACACATTAGGCATTCAAAATTGCGAAGACTATAATCCGTCTGCATGCATGGCGCCTGGTGCTAAATTGACAACAAATTACTTAGGCATATTTAGTGATTCTTTGCCGTTGCTAGGGAGAACGACCTCCGTTGCTAAGGTAATTTTGAAATTTCCTTCGTCATACGAATTCATTTGTTCACCTAACGAAAGAAAATGAAAACATAAGTGGTACCAGTAGGACTCGTTTTCGTGTTATTCAATGAAATTAAAAAGCATCTTAGTTTCCAGCTCCTTTTATATGATTTAAATGATTTAAAGAATGACTAACGATGGGTGTCTACACTCAATAATTGCAGGCACGATGTTCCCCAGTGAATATGTTTCTGATTGGTCAATATTTTGTACTCGTCAGCGAAATTCGTCGGAGTAGACTTGCTCGACGAAGTGAAGAAAGTTTGAGTACCGTGCTTTATATGTGAATACCGTCTTGCGAACGTTGAGTCAAAATAGAGTAAATCCTACAATTTTCCATTCTATTAAGGCCTTCCCAATAAATGCAAGATGTTTACAAAATTGGTAAGGATGTTTACACTCTCAAAAGATGTTGTGATCGCGACTTCAGCATTATTTTGAAAACTCAATGTGACGGATTATAATTACAGGTAGCACGTGTTAGTGTTTAATAATGAACTGATTACCTGGTTCTTATTCAGTTAGAGATAAAAGAAACAACAGTTTGTTCTCAGGTTGCTACAAATAGAAACCGTCTGCTATAATTCTTTTTTGTTTAAGTTGTTCTACCCCTGTTATGTGAAATGAACTGGTTCACATTCAGTTTAAGAAAAAAGACAAAAAAAAGTTTGTTTTAAAGCTACTACCAATAGGAACCGTCCCTTACAATTCTTTTTTGAGCTGTTCGATCATAGTCACAAGACTATGGTTCGATCGATATTTTGGTATATTCCTTGGGGGAATGTTTATCAGAATTTTAATCAATACTTGTGAGCGATATAGAATCAAACAAGCGATTCGAGTAAAGCGGAAAAGTGATTCATGTGAAGTGGAAAAGCAATTAAGTGATTAAGTTTAGTGGATTTTTATCGATTTTTGCCGATGATAAGCGAATTATAAGCGAAAAATAAACGATTTAAATGATTGAAAATTTGTTTGATAGTTTGTACAAATCGCTTAAATATTAAAGTAAGCGATTCATTAAGCGCTTTTTCCGAAAATCGCTAGCGTAAATTCGCTAATAAGCGCTTATTATATCGCTTATAATTTGGAGACGATCCCTTAAAAAACTATAGTAATAAATAGAATAAAATTAGTGGGTAAAGAAATTGTGTGAAATATACAACAAATGAAACGTGCGTAAAGAAGTCAACAAGGTGTATTAAAAAGATATCTACATAAAGGAATTCGCTAAAAACAATGGAATATAACTATAGAGTCATTTACAAATTAAAAGATGATAACAGTATTAAGCAACCAAAAAATAACAAAACAAAAAAGTACGTAAGTGAGGTCGGTGAAAATACATTTAAAAAAAAAAACAAAAAAAAAAAAACAAAAAAAAAAAACACTTACAGCCTCTTCTCTCTAAAGGCCATAAGAGAAAACAAAAACACAGAAAGCTATATAAAATATACACTAGAGAATATACTAGGTTACAGTTGTCAAAATGATCAAAAGTAAATAGGGGGTAACTATATACAAGTAGGCCTATCAGGTTAAATCAATAACCCGCAGAGAATACTCAATCTAGTGTAACCAAAAGGCAAAATAATATATAGGAAAATTATAAAAACTTAAATATAAAATCAAACAAACTAAAAACAAATGTACCATTAAGGAAAGCACCTATCCAAAATCTAATGGAACATCCCGCTCATTCAGGCCATCAGGGAGAAACGTATTTAAAGTTTCCTGCCAAAAATCCTCCCTACGTCTAACTGAGGGTAGGTTACTTGCTTCGTCGATAAGTCTAAAATCCCAGTCCTCGCGTCCATGATGGTCCTCCTGAGCGAAATGTGCATGGAAACCAGCTTGTGGAACGACGTCACCCAATACGTGTTTCTTGAAGCAGGATTTGTAATTATTAAATCTTTTTCGAAAAGGAGGACCCGTGCTTCCTACGTATTGGATGCCGCACGTTTTACAGGTAACTAGATAAACCACAAATTGAGAGTTGCAATTTAGATCAACGGGTTTAATTTGATATTCCTTTCCATCCCTCCTAGAAAAACTGCTAGTTTCCGTAATAAAACGACACAGCTCGCAACGTTTTCCTCCACATCCCCTACACCCCGGTTGCCCAATTTTTGGCAACTTAGCACGAACTAAAATGTCTTTCAAACTTCTTCCCCGCTTAAAACCTACTATTGGAATGCTTTGGAAAACCTTGCGATGTTCATTGTTAGGTGTTAATAAAATATGTATATCGGATAGGATTTTTTTCAATTCTCCGAAGACAGGGTGGTACGTTATATTCAAAACTACTCCAGGAGATTTCTTTTTCTGGTTCTCACGAAACAAAAGCTCGGTTTGTTTGAATTTTCGAGCTTTCAAAATTTGTTCACGTACCATCTTGTCCTTGTAACCTCTCTTGCTAAGCCACTCCTCAAGTTGATTACACCTATGATCAAAAAATTCCGGCTCCGAACAAATTCAGTTTAATCTAAGAGCTTGGCTATATGGAATTGAGCGTTTACAATGGTACACATGACAAGATGACGCATCCAAATATTGATGGGTGTCAGTTGGCTTAACAAAGAGGTCAGTGACAAGTTTTTTCCCCCGACGAATCACCCTGACATCGAGAAAATCAATACTGTCTGGTGAATAATTAGCGGTAAATTTAATTGTGGTGTGGCAACTGTTAAGGTACTCAAGGAACTGTTTCAAACTTTCCTCCCCATGTTCCCAAATCAAAAAAAAGTAGTATAGTAGTATATATATATACCGGGTGAATAAAAAAAATATATATACCGGTGTTTCACAAAAAATATCTTTCGATTGAATAGTTTTGAAAGATAGTTATTTTGAGTTCTGAATAGAGGAATCCTTTAGCTATATTTTGGTGTATCACTTTTCTAATTTGGTTGAGTAGAAAAACAGTTATGGACAAAAAACTGAAAGCGGTTCTTGTAAAAATCTTTGAAAAATTGACAAAAAAGCCGAGCAAAATGTCTCATAACAATATTTATGTTTTTATTGCAAACCAGAAAGGAATGGCACCGTAGTATAGTGGTTATCACTCTCGTAATTCATGTGAGAGGTCGGGGTTCAATTCCCCTTGGCGGTGATTCACCATGTGCGAGTGAATGTACCATAGCGCCGGGTCGACCCATGCCATGTGAGGGAAATTGGGTAGATGATACATCGGGTGTTGCAGGAGGTCGTCCAGAAGAGCACAGGCCCTTGATTGGGTTTGTGTCACTCATGAGAGTGTCAAATACTTCGGAGCCTCCAACCTAAGCCGTGGCCCCTCCTGGAAAGCAGATGCAATAGCAACTGAGTGAGGCTAGCCACGTAAAACAATACCAAATAAATAAATAAATAAATAAATAAATGAAACACATATTATATATACACAATTAAATGTGCTAAACCTTATTTTTCTAATTAATTCTCAATAATTAAGGGCTCAGCATACCTTTTACTCACATATGCATTGCATAACTTTTTCCGTTGTTTCTTTTTACCATTACATTTTAAGTAAAAATATTTCGTGAATTCGTGTAGAGCAATAAATTTTCTTTCCAACAGTGTATAATAGGATATGTTTACATAAGTAATAAGGAAGAAGTTAGTCTGCGAAAACGATAAAAAATACGGACTTTTGTTTGCTTTTTTGTGAGCTCCAACTCCCGAAGAAAAAGGTTTTTTACATGTTTTTTTGTTTGTGGCGATTCCTCACAATTAGTGGAAACAAAGTGTGCCCGCGAATCTAAATTAATGGTTTTGTTCAGGAGAAAAACAGTTTTTTGTTTTTTTCCATACTTCTGCACTATTGGATAGTTGAAAACAATCTCGAATTTTGAGCCAATCAGGAATTTTCTCTCAAATTGTATTAAAGGTTGTCATAACTTAGAAATGCTGAATATCAAAAAATGCCCATAACTTTCTCAAAAACCATTATTTTTCGCTATGACTTTAAATGTAGTGTAATAGTAACCTAATGATTGCTTTTGTCAAAAAAATTTGAAAAAGAAAATTTTCACTTTTGAAACATACGCTGAGCCCTTCTTTTTTCAACATTTTGTTAAAATTTTATTCACTGAAACTTTCTATAAAGACTGTCTTGTGTAAAATATTGAGAAATGCCGCAACTCCGTACAACAAAGAGTTTGGGGCATACCCAGTTTGCTAGGGTAAATATTACTAAAGAGGCTATTAGACAAACTGTCTTTTCTTTCAATCCCTATAGCATTTTCAATAACATTATCAAATTAAATCAAAGAGTCTCGCAGGAATATTTTGTTCGGGTTTTTTGTCCATTTTTTGAAGATTTTTGCAAGGACAGCTTCCAGTTCTTTACCCATAACTTTTTTTCTACTCAACCAAATTAGAAAAGTGATACACCAAAATATACTTAACAGATTCCTCTAATCAGAAATCAAAAAAATCATCTTTCATATATTCAATCTAAAGATATTTCTCGTGAAACACCAGTACTTTTTGCACTGACTTTAACTTAGCTTATAATTTTTTTTAGTCTTTGGTATAAGGTATTATAGAGACAAGTTTCTGATAACAAATTAATACTCTATTTGAACTAAAAAATCAAACAAACTTCACAAAAATAGGTTCTATTGCCTTTAATGAAAACCAAATAAACAAATAGAATATTAAAGCATATAGAAAGCATTTAATTACCTTATTTTATTTTGGTATTGTTTTACATGGCTAGTCACACTCAGTTGCTATTGCATCTGCTTTCCAGGAAGGGCCACAGCTTAGGTTGGAGGCTCTGAAATATTTGACACTCTTGTGTGAAATGAAGAGCCTGTGTTCTCCTGGATGATCTCCTGCAACACCCAATATATCTTCTACTATCTGTCTTGCTAATGTTTTTTTTCTATTGTATAAAAAATGTTTTGAACATAAGGTTTTATCGTTTATACCGGTTGTTTGAAAAGACTTTTCTTTGCAAACTACATGGTTCTTAGGCGTGAACTTAATTTTAATGTAAAGAGAATCACTTAACTTAAATTTTGATGCATCATACAATATATTTGGTTCATTCGGTAAAGAGATATGAAGAAAAAACTTTCTTGTCTATTTTTAAAAAACGTTGATTTTTAACAAAAAATGGGGTGTCAAATCTTTACTGAAAAAGGGTGGTATTTTCTTTTTTAAAACGATATAATATTTTTATCATTTTCATTAATTCAGCACCACCTGGTATACATAATAATGATGTCGTTTTTTAAGGATGTGAAATTAAACAAATATTTTTGATATGGAAATGAAAGGAGCATGGGTTGTAGGTGATCATCACCATGGTGGAGGTGACAGTTTTTTAGGTATAATATCTGAAGCCAACTCGAGAAATACGAAAATAAGTTGGAGTAATGGTGATGCTGAAAATTTTCCCACAGCAGAAATTAAACTATGTATTTTTGACTTGGCTCCCACAGGTAAGTTTAAACCGAAATTATTGACCATTATGTTGTCATCTTTTGTGTAGAAAATTGTATAACTGACTCTGGTATGTGAAAATTTACTCACAAATTATCATACTTCTTATCAAGGTGTAACACATGAAGGTGTAAGATGCGATGCATGTGACATGTTCCCAATCCTTGGTATGAGATGGAAATGTATTGCTTGTTCTGACTATGACCTGTGTAGTATGTGTTACCATGGTAACATGCATGAAACTACACATGCCTTTCATAGAATATGTTTGCCTGGATCCAAGTATGCTATTACAATATTTTATTGAATCTTTTTTGTTATACAATGCTGTAAGAAACCTTGGTCTTCGGAAGAGTCTTTGGCTTATAAGGGAATGTTTGACCTTTAGTCCTGTATCAATGAGCACTAGACGTATGTATGAAAGAAAGAAAATATATGGTTTCTTTCCTGGTGCAAGAGTGAAACGGGGACGTGATTGGGAATGGGGGAATCAAGATGGTATGTGAACCTTCGTAAAAATTCTGTTTGATTCATTGGGTTCGTCAGTGGTACTTATTTTTTCAGTGATAATTTCTTTTAATGTTATCTATCTTGCTCTCAATTGTTTTGCCATATTTTGGGAGTCACCTCCTTAATTTCTTGTTTTAATTCACCAACCTGCAGTGTAGAAATAATTTTGATATCAATTCCTGCTGAATAGTTTTTACAGCTTCCATGTCCTGTTTTATCTACCATCTTGGCTGCCAAGTTTATAGGATTTAAATCTGCTATAGTAAACTGTTAAAATTTAAAATTTAACTGTTTAAACACTGTTGAAGGTGGTGATGGAAACTACGGCAAAGTCATTTCTTCTTATGGGTGGAAAGGCCCGTTTGGTGTGAGTTAGTTTTGCTATTCATCAATTTTTCCTTTTAAAAGGATTGATCTTAGAATACTGTAATTACTTCATAATGCTTTTATAATCTTTGATTGTAGAAAAAACATGTTCGAAGTGGTGTTTCTGTGTTGTGGGATAAGCAGAGCAATCAAAATAACTACAGAACTGGTTTTCAAGGAAAAGTAAGTCATTTCTGATTATATGCAAAAAAAAATTGAGTTCTGTCATCAACATGACTTGTTATGAGAATATTTTTTGTTCTTTTAGATGGACCTTCTTTGTGTGAAAGGAGCATTTGGTGGCTACTATTATAAACAGCATCTGCCAAGTGTTGGTAAAGACTGTTTTGTAACCTCTTGTTAAGCATCTAAGAAAAATAGCGCTTCAAATTAACCACAGAAATAAGCTTTGTATTATATACTTTTAGGATCTGTCTTAAAGGAAACCCCACAAAAACGTGAAAAGCGATTCAATGTTGGGGATAGTGTCACGATATGCAAAGGCTTACAGACTTTGATACAATTGCAAGATGGACATGGAGGATTTATGCAAGATATGATTAAGGCAAAACCAATTTTTTTTATTCGTATCATTATCATTATGTTTACATCTCCACATTCTTTTATTTGATTAGGGTCAAAAGTAACTTTCATTGAACAGACCTAACTTGCTGAAAAAGCAAGACTGTGAGAGTGGGGTCATTCCATATCATATCAACAGATATTTTTAGACATTTTGCACCAATGTCTCAGATTTTCTTCAGATTTGTTCTGTAAACAGCCTTAGTTGAGAATATCTACTGTGCAATATTTGGGCTTCTGATTCCTTACGGTTCTGAAGATACGGCCATTTACATTAAGGCCCTGTTTCCAATGTTAAGTCTTGGTTTACATTTTGATGCATTTCTTATATTGCATTTCGCGGACACACTTAATTGTCACGAAAAAAATGAGTTACCTATATAGAATCAAAATTTTATGTAGAATTCAAAAACCACACTGAAAAGGGGATAGGAACAGCAGAAAAACCTCAATTTGACCATTCGGTTTGGACCATTCAACAAATTCGGTTTTTTTCGGGACCGATTTACCTAACTGCCCCAAAAAAAATTCGTAATTTTTTTTAGAAGTCTAGTGTACTAGTGTAGTTGCTTCAATGCTGAAAAAATCAGCTTGGTGTTATTCTTAGAAATTGGAAAATGAATTTTGGTGTAATATCAAGGTGAAATTATTTACATTAAGAATATTTTACGCTATTTTAAGATAATTTCACCTTGATGTTACACCAAATTCGTTAAGTAAGTTACCTATCTAATGAATAGTGGTGTAAAGCCATCTGTTGATTTGACATGGAATGAGCCAGTGGTTTAACTGAACAAACTTTAGGTTATTGGAAAAGTCGGCCATGTTGTTGAAATTGTTCCAACTGGTGACGTATTAGTGATGTTTTCTTCTGATGATGATCCTGTGGAAGATCTATTCCAAGTGTTACTTCAAGGTGTTGCATTACAAAGGCGACGTAGGTGGCTTTTTAATGCACTCGCTCTGAGAAAGGTCTGTTATGGTAACTTTAGATTTTTTATTCTAATCAGTGTTTGCCATGAGTAATATATATTACGCTTCATGCCTTTTAGGTAGAGGCATTCGCTGTCAATGAAAGGGTAAAGGTCATAAATGATCCAGACCTTGTGAAATTGATGCAAAAAAACATTGGCGTCTATCGAGATAATTTAGAGTTGGTTAGTATTTTACTTTTCAATTGATTTGCTTCAATAATGACAAAAACCTTCTAATGATATGGGTAAGATATATATAAGTTATATAAGTTATAATATTAAAATGACCATTCGAAAAATGAATACGTAACGGGTTTCCGTAAAACGTAACGGGTTTCCGTAAAACGTAATGGGCTTAAAGTGTGAACTGTTTACTGGCCTTATGTGGTCTAGTAAACAATGGCCTCACTCATATCCGGAATTTTTAAATGGATATCAATGTTCTTTTGCTAATTAGTTGAACAATGAAGAAGGCGTGGTTGTCAAGCCTTTCGATGGAGAGTCGGTACAAGTAAAATTTGGTGACCGATTACTTGTAGCAATGAGTGCGGGGGCTATAGTGAAATATGGTACAAAACTTTTTCTGATAAATCAAATTTCAAACAAACTGATTCACAAACTTACCTAACTAATTGAAACTTTATTTACTAGAAACTGTCTTACAAAATGTGTTATCAGATCTCCTGAATGCTTGTAGCCAGTCCATTCAGGATGAATCCAACAAAGAGAGTAGCAAGGGGGTATCTGAGAAGCCGAAAGAAAAAAATATTGTAAGACTGGCAAGTGAAGGAGACTATGATGGGATAAAAAACATCCTTTCTGAAAAGCCTTATATGGTATGGCCTATTTGTTTTTGTTTGTGTTCTTTGGGATTATAGCTTTTATCGTCAATTGACATGACTGGTAACTTATTGTTGCCGAGTTTGAATTGCATCAACAAAAACTATCTTTTTGTGAAATAATTCCTTAATTATAGCAATGAAGTTAATATAGTGAACTTAATTCATGTTGAAACGATTAATGTATCTTCAAATGATAAACAAAAAGATCTCGGAAGGCATATAACTGTTGGGATTTTAGACAAAACTCAAAACTCATAATGAAGATTTCTCCCCAACAGTCTTAAGCGCATCAATCCTAAAATTTATGATAATAAAATTAACTCTTGTTCTTATTATAGATAAATACTTTATTGAATGGTAAGTCAGCTTTGCACATGGCTCTCGTTCAAGGAAACTCTGATATTGTCCAATTTCTGATTAATAATGGTGCTGATTTAACACTGCAGGTAAAATGATAAACTTGTTTAAAAAAATTGTAAAGAAATTTCAAAGTGGAGAAAGGAACTGAAAAAAATGTTTGTCTTCTGGTCCTTGAACTAGTAAAAAGTTATCTTTCAGAAATTTCCTTTTATTCACTTTCACAATAACGTTATTTTGATTTGATGAAAATCAAATAGAAATTCATCTCACCATCCGAGATTTCACATTCGTGACGTGTGTTTGGCTACTGGCTTATCATTGTAATGGAACAGTTTCAGACTTGTGTATTTTTAGAGTTCTGATGGAGAAACAGTTTTACATTTCGCAGCTTCTAGGTAAGGCAATCCACTTAAAGTAGCTTGGAACAATGATTGGTGTTAAGATTTTCTTTCTCATTTTAAATATTTGAAAAATCTGCATACTTCCATAACTTCATGAGTTTAACTGGTTTGGGGGCAATTGTATCATTTTTATGATTTTTGGTTTTTAGCAATATGTTCACTGTTGGTCGACAGCTGATACGACACAAGGTTGACATGAATGTCAAAAACAAGTTTGGATCGACAGCGCTGCACATTGCCATACAGAAAGAGAATGATTTGTTTG
Organism: Turritopsis dohrnii; assembly: GCA_027922465.2. NCBI lineage: Eukaryota > Metazoa > Cnidaria > Hydrozoa > Anthoathecata > Oceaniidae > Turritopsis > Turritopsis dohrnii. The sequence goes on from BQMF02000002.1 coordinate 2,493,341, forward strand.
TAAGAACGATGATTAGTGAAAAATGCAATCCGAATATCAAGGTAACTCTAATGCAATACAGCAAAAGAATTTCCCCGTCTTTTCCAGATTATTTTAATGCATGCATAGTGCTTTCTGTTTCGTCTTCGTCATTAATCTATTCGCAGTGAAGCCTGTTTATTGAGACAGGTTTCAAAGGTGTCAGCAAGAGGATAGCCAGTAACCATGCTTAATATTTTTCATGATTTTCGTTGAAGGACGGGAATGGAAACGCGCCTTTACATCTTGCTATCGAGAAAAAAAATCTAACCATTGTTGAAATTTTGTTGTCGGCAATCTCACCTAACTGTGACGTCAACTTGAAAGACAGGAACGGATTTAACGCCCTCCATCTAGCAATCTCCAAAGGCGAATTGGAGTAAGTAACCACCTTTTGCTTCCTGTCTATGTCTGATGCTAACAAAACATTCTTTGACAGGGAAGGATATTATATGCATCAGAGGCGTAGCCAGAGGTCAGTCAAAATTTGTGGAGGAGAGTTAAGTCATTTAGGATAGAAAAGGAAAGCGTGCAAGTAACCTAATCGACACTTAAGACTGAAAAGAAATATCATAATATTGAACTCCTCCAGGTTTTTTTGACTGACCCTAACTACGCCTCTGTGCATTATTGAATCGTTCACCATATTTGCGAAATGTTACCTGTTTACACATTGCAAGAAGGGGGCCTATTGGTGGACATACTTGTTGTTATTTTGTCACTCTTTCAGTATTGTTAAAGCCATTCTCGAAGAAAGTCCAGAATCGATCAATATCGTCAAAAGTGATGGTTTTTCTCCATTGCATCTGGCTGTTCTTCATGGTTCCGAGGAAATAACAAACTTCCTTCTAAGTTTCAATCAAGACGTAGGTGTGGATGTTTACCAGACCACGAACACAGGCCAGTCAGCTTTCCACCTCGCTTGCATAGAGGGTTTCATGGGAATTGTGAAAGCACTGTTAGAAGTTGGAGCTGATATAAATCAAGCCACACCAGAAGGTGATACAGCGGTGCACTTGTGTATACGAAAACATATGTTGCTACGCAACCTGCCACAACAGTTGCAAGGCTTTGAATTGTATCCAGATATAGCAACGGTATGGTACCAGTTGATGTATCTTTCCGTCTCAATATCCGACCCAGTGTGAAAATTTGTCAAAAAATCACCGCGATGGAGTACATTTTTGTAGAAATACACAGGTTATTTCAATGAAAATGCTCTCGTTACAGTGACTTTTTGACAATTTTACCCACCGTTTTCTATTTGATCTGCACACTTATAAAAAATTATTTCAAAATTAGATTGAAAATTTGTAATCAATGAATTGCATGAAATCGGCGATGTTCAGTTACACGAGAATACACTCAGTTGAATCTTCTTCCCAGTGGGCAAAATCTTCAAAATGTCACTGCAACGAAGCGCATTTTTATTGAAATTGTGTGAATATTTCTATAGAAATGCACCCCTTCGCAGAAGTTTTTTAACAAATGTGCCGGCTGGATTGACGGTTTCCAATCAACACTTTCAGTCATTACTTAGCACACGCTTATTTCGAGTGAATCAATGTTATGTGAAGTTTCCAACGGCTTTGTAGGGATTTCTTATCAACATGCTAGCAAGTTGAAGAATAACCCCTATAAAGATTTAGAAAACATATACGTCATCTTTGTTTTCTAAAACAAAAATGTTTAAGCTTCTGGTGATACTTTTCATTACCCTATAAAGATATAATAAAATGTAGCTATTTACATATTTATAGTAGGTTCGTCAGAGATATGTAGATATTTTTTATATATCTCTGCTTCGTACAAATATTACACGAGTTGGAGCTAGTTAAGGAAACGTAAACATCATGATCTTTCTTTTAAAAAATGTTTCTTATGTTGTTGAAAGCTGAACAGTTTTGCGACAGGTATTTTCTGTGCACGTGTAAAGGCCGGTTTCCAGTTCATTCGCTGTGGTCGCACGAATGAGCGATCTGATTTTTGATTGATTGACGCATTCTCATTCGCCTGGTAGTTCAAATCATTTCAACTACTGAGTGAATGAAAAAGCTGTTCGCGCGACCGCAGCGATTGAACTGGAAACCGGCCTTAAGGTAATGCGAACGCGCCAGTTTTATGTCCGAAGGAAAAAAAAGGTGATTTTTCTTTTCACTGTTGTTGTAGGTGAAATCTCACTTTGATAATAGACAAGCCAGTGGAATAGTTGTGGCCTGCTTTTTAATAGAGAATGGAGCATCTCTAACCTATTTGAATGGACAGGGGCAAAGTTGTATCGACTGCTGTGAAGACCACATACTCAAAAAGCTGTTGATTGAATTCGGAGAAAAACATTCTAAGTTGGAAGAGTATGTGCGAATTTTTATTGGCGGCATATACTTAAGCATATTTAAGTGGTTGTCATAGAAACCTAGTTGCTTATCTTTAGACATTCCAAGGTTTCTCGTGCCCAGTCCCAAAATGAAGAAACTTTGGACACGTGTAAGATGTGCGACAGTGCCGTTGAAGGGCGTTTCCATCCCTGTGGTCATGCTGTGGCCTGCTTGGAACATGCTGAATGTATGAGGAAGTGTCCAGAATGCATGGTGAGATTATTTTCCGCCCACCTAAAACCGCCCAGGGGCGTTGCGTTGAGATTGTTGCTATTGGCGTAAAATTTGTCTTATATTTTAGACTGTGATTGCTGAAGTGACTCGAGTGTCAGTCGAACGATTACCCAATTGCGTAATATGTCGCGATGTGAGGGTTAATATGACGTTTCAACCTTGTGGACATCAGATTGCTTGTTATGGTAAGTCTCTCCTTCACGTATATTTTGACAAAAGTTGCATTTTAACGTGTTTATTTCCACTGCGTCTGCGCAGTTACCAACACTTTTTAAATTCAAAATGTTGAAAAATCTTTTCGAAAACCTTTTAATTTTTTTTTTATCTTTTTCGGGATCATGAGTGATATTTTCAACCAATGAACGTTGATTATTTCTGTCACGTGTTCGCCAGAAAATTCAAATGTATTGCTGCTCATGTGTTCAGTGGAAATTGTTTTCGGGTTGGATTTTCATCCGATCCAACAAAGTGGAAAACAGCGTTAAAGGCTTATTTACTTTTACAAAATCAAAATAATATGGACGTCAGCTTCCTTGTGATCAGTATGAACATGTATTCTTGCAAAATTACCTCCATTGCAGAATTGCTGCGCTTCGTTTAAAACGTGTGGTCCGGCCAAATTAATGTCGGAATTCTTAAAGACATTCAATTTAGTCTCGACAAGTTGTATTTGCTTTTATTTATTTTGATTAAGGTTCTTCAGGCTTTGCGCGTGTCACTTCTGTTTGATGTCTAGAATGCGGCAAAAGATTTCGAAGATGTCTTAGCTGTGATGCGGATATCGAGACTAAAGTTCCTATCTGTAAGTTAATTCCAGCTATACCTATCATGCGCAATCGTGTAAAACGAAATCTGCATTTCTATGTTCAGAGAATCCTCTTCAATCCCGCTCTGACCTGTTTTCCATCCTGTGACGAGATTGTTGCGGGTGACAATAGCGGGATGCTATTCTATTTACGTAGTATGAACAAAATGTATCTTCCTTTATTTAATCATAGGCGATGTTCCTGGCGCAACAGCAGCCGCAAATGATGGAGATTCTTTAGATAGTAATGAAGCCAATTTATGTAACATTTGCTTTGAACAGCGCAGAAACACTTCGTTCATGTGTGGACATGGAGCTTGCAAGAAATGCGCATATGCTCTTCGAGACTGCCATGTTTGTCGTCGACGAATCGACAAAATTATCCCGTTGTATACCGACTAAACGTTCTTACATACAAGACTCGTCTTGTCATTTACTTCCGTTTTCGATAAGGTGACGTGATATCGTTGATATCGTTTTCAACGATTTTTTTACATGCCATTGGAACGGAAGGATGTGACAAAAACACGGCGACGCCAGTGAAACACAATATTCATTTTACTTTGTAGAATATTCGTACCTGTTTCATTTCTTAATTTTTATCGTAAATTGTACTTTGACAATGCAGAATTTATCATTTGGATTTGTAAAAATTGTTGCCACATATATCTCAAAACAAAAAGAAACGAACTGCTATTACTTGGCGATCATCATCATAGAAAAAAAACAACAAGAAACTTCACCAGAAACCACGCCCGCTGCCGTATTTAACATACTAAGCTAAAACACCCTGAGAAGACGTTATTGACCAACCTTGAACACGTGTCCTCTTGTCTTATAATTAACGCACCTAGAAACCTCAGGTTTAAGATAAGTTACAACCTAGCTTTTCTCAAAACTCTTATCTAGTCGAAGAGGTTAAAAACACAATACACACACTGTCGTTAGCACATCCAACGGACCAGAGGTTCCATTTTATGTATAGATGACTTTCAAATATTTATATCTGGTTATAATTGACATTTCTCGAGTTTCAGTTCAAACGTCAATGTCTTGACAAACTACCGCCTCGTTTTCGATTACGCCGGAATATGCTCAGTGGGCAAAGTCGTCAAAAAGTCACTGCGAAGAAGAGCATTATTGAAATTGTGTGTACATTTCTATAGAAATGCGCTCCTTCGTAGAGATTTTTTAACAAATGTGCGTGCTGGGTGAGTTTGTTGAGATGATGACATTTAAAGTGAAACTCCAGGAGTGTCTATCAAATGCTTATGCCCTGTACAAACTGGAACAATAAAATCAAAATCTGTCAAAGCAAGTGAGAGCGTTTATGTCTATTATCAAAACATTTTACTTTATATCAAAATTACCCTACAGAATTAGATCAACAGGAAAATGAGCATTTGAATTACCTACCAACACGCATGCGCAACTCGGTGGTCAATGACTTGATCTTTAACGTTTCATGTGGAAATATAAGACAAATATTATCGAGAAAACAACACATGCATTCATAAACGTAACCTCACTTAGAAAGTTATTTATAGAATTGGAGGTGTATTTACAAGAAATCGTAACAGCGGAAGAACTTTGACATTCATTCGAATCAGAAAGAATTCGAACATAGAAGAGGTTCGACTGTGCACGGAACCTCCAGGCTAACAGTGAATACATCTTGTTGTAAATCTTCAGTTAACTTTCGGAATGTCAAAAATTCTACTTCTCAACTGTTTCTCGAAAGACAACACCCGAAAACATTGCTCTCCAGTATAATTAGTACATTTATACATGATATTAAAAATTCAATTAAAGCTACAGTACTGTTTGCAGGAAACTTTACATGTACATGAGATTTACGACTTCATTAAACATCTCATGTTTACGCAAAGAATGTTCATGTGTCCATTCTTATCACACGAAGTTAAATATTTTTTATTGTTATACCAACTGCGTGTTTTCATAATCAAACTCATGTGCATTCTTTTGTTCGATCACGAAATATGCATGTGATAATTTTCATGTACATGTAAAGTTTCATCTGAACGGTACTGTAAATATATAAACTTTATTAAGGGATAATACTTATAATACTTTGCAAATTTTCCTCCTGTTAACATAAACTGCCTCTTCATGTCAGCTGTATCGCCAGACTGTCACAAGTACGAAAACCCGATAATTTACTCTTATAACGAATTTACACTGAAGACAGGTCCTTGCATAAATTGAGGATATATACAGTATATAAAGCCATTGGACTGGGCGTCTCCGAAATAAATGCCCTACTACTTCAGCGAATCAACGGAAACAAGGGCGTTCCTTAAAATCCCATTTATATGTGGTAATGCACTTGTTGCGCAAAATTAAAACGTTTCAAACATAATTCGTGGTCACATTTTCAGATCATTCACTTTAGCCTTTTCAACGCTGAATAACTCCAAATGTTTGATGAAACAAAAAGAGAGAGTAAGAGCTTCTATGAGCGACCAATCAAAATACATTCTTACACCAAATAAAAAAACGTTGGAAGATTTCTGTTAGGAATTGTTAAAAGACGAACACAGCATTCAATTCACAGTCCGTCATTATAATTTTATCAGTGCCGTCAACAACCACGCCGTAAGGCTGCTTGAATTTCGTCTGCTCCCCCGTGTTGTCCGTAATACCGGATATACGAGACATGTGAGAACCGAGATTGTTACATACCAGCAACTTGCCGTTGTCTCGATCCGTCAATAGAATGTTGAAGTCGGACGACACAGCAATACAACGTGGGTCGTGATAGTCTAAGGAAGAATAGAATGTTGTCAATCAATTTGCCGGTGTCGATGGACGCCGGAAAACCGGTGGGATCGAATTACACTACGGAGACACGCGATGGACAAAGTTCGTCAAAACGTAAAAGACTTGGTACTTAATCAAACGTGGTCCCGACAAAATTGTCGCCGTCGGTGGAAGTGAAGAAATTTTTACTCGATACCGAACTTTTTCACTGATAGGAGAATCAATAAGATTCAAGTCAAAAAAGCTACCTGATGGTATGATTTCTTTCATAAATTTTCCTTCTTTGGTCAGTTGAACCACACGTTTTCTATTTGTATCCGTGACGTAGATATTATCTTGATTATCCGTGGCCACACCGCACGGATAACTGAACTTCGTTGCCGCCTTGAATTTCTTCTTGTCGCTTGTCAACGTGAACAAACACTTTTGCAAGTCAGGAGATAAAACCTAAACACAGACAATCAATGTTGATTAAGCGAATAAAAATTCCCGGCAAAAGATTTCACAGCAATTCTAGAGTTTATAAAAGTATAAGAAGTGTGTGAAAGGATAACCAAATTACAAACATCATCGCCATTCTACATGCAGCGTTTCAAGGCAACTAAGAAATGAAACTGTCCTGGTTGCTGACAGTAGGTTCAGGTTTAGTTCAGATGTACTCCTGACATCCCTCAAACACTTCATCTGCGTGTCTTTGACTTCTCCTCTACCAGTTAACATATGCCATACCTAATCGGACAAAACTTTGACGGAAAATATCGTCACTTTTGTCCGACAAAAAAAATCACATTTCGACAGTTTTATTAATTTAGATCGCGCGCAATTTTGTTCGAGGAAATTTTGTCCTCTACAGGAAGTCGGAGAATAGATGCCCGTAAGAATTAAAGAAGTTACGTCACAGTGAACCTTGGGTTAACGAACAAATTTGTTCTTATTACGCTTCGTGATCAGACAAAACTGAAGGCGCGCTGAATGTGCTGCTTCGACGTGATAATGTTGTCATCAAGGTGTTCAATTTCATCCACATACCAACTGCTGCTGTGTTTTTAAGTGGCCGTAAAATTGAACAAACAACAAAAAACAAAATGGATTGAAAATACCTTAATCCGATGATTTAGTGAATCCGACACTATAATTCTCCCGACACTGTCGGTTGTAATACCGCTTGGCCGTTTAAATTCGAGCGAACCAGTGCCGACTTTGCCGACTTTGCGCACGACATTCCCTTCATAATCCAACATGACGATCTGGGAATTATATTCGTCCACAACAAATATGTTATTGCCACAAGTGGTGACGTCACCAATACTGCTAAAGTTACTTCCTCCTCGGATAATGTCTTTCAAGGTATAACTTGCATCCAAAACGACCAGCTCGTTTTTTCCTGAGTTGCCGACAACCAATTTCGAGGCAATACATTTAGAAAGACCTACGAAGGAGAGCACGAAACGTGAAACTGACAGTAACAAGCATTTTCTTCTGGTGGTGTCAAACCACAAACAGATGGCTACGAAAAACTCCATCTACTGTGCTATCAAACAGATAAACAATGTTTCCAAGGCAACCTACCTTTCGGATTCAATGGATTCCAATCAAGAAAATCGGTGCAATCACCGGCGATCTTCATTCCGAACGGATACTCGTCCAGAGCAAGTAAATTCCTTTCTAATTTGACTTTCATGTCGAAGTCACATGACACTGAGCCGACATAATCGAGTCCTTGGTAAAGCCTTTTCAGTGTCTCTTCATTCGGACAAAACTCCAGATGCTGTTGACCGATATGACATGATAATAAAGACATCTTTTTGTCCATGGACATGCTGAAATCTCTGGGGCTAAACCCAGAGTTGATTGATGGCGGCGAGGAGGCGGTTATACTTTTGTTTGTGGATAACGGTACCGTCAAATCCTCTTCGTAAAAGGACGAATCGCAAAACTGTTCATTTTGAAACTTTTTTGTCTCGATAAGCCGATACTTTTCGTATTCTAGATTTAATACTTGCCTCTGACCTTTCTTCTTGATGTCGCGAATGAGCTCCTCCTGCTTGACTTTTAACATTTTATTCAACTCGTTGAATGTCGTGTTAACTTGATGTTGCGCCATGGCGGAGGAGTGTTCAATATCTTTGACGCCCTTGCTCAAACTCTCCAAGCTGATGTCTAAATCGGCCGAACAGCTATTGCTTTCATCCAACAAGGCATCTTCCAATTCGTAGACGATTTCTTCCAACTCTTGCGAATACGGATCCCTATCGAATGATCCGACGCCGAATTGAGGGATTTTAATAATACGACGATCTAACGGACAGATGAATTCGTCTTTCGAGTTAGATGAGCTGCGAAAAGATTGAAAATAGATTTTCACAAAAAAAACCAACTCGCCACATAAAAACAGAATATTCAGACCTATTAAGATTGTGGAGAAATAGGCCACCTGATAATTTCCACTAAACAGTTATAGCAAAAGGAGTGGTGACAAGGGAGAATGCGTGCATCTTTGAGTTGCCGTTTACAATGACCGCAGGTAGTCAAGTAAATCAATCGATCAATGCATGAAGTTGTTGATGAGGTGGAACACTGAGACATTCGTGATAGACGACCGTCGCCTCGCCCAGCCATTCTGCTTCTATCTCTAAACAAAAAGATATCTTGTTCGTATCATAAATATCAAACGTATCGATAAATATAATCAGTACGTCAGTCATTCGCTGCGGATGAAATTTCTTCGGCAAAACAGAAATTTGAGGCACAAATGAAGAAGATTCCACCAATATATGTTTGTCTATACAATAGAATCTCTACTTAGCGAGCATCTTGATAAGGTGGACAGGCCAAACTCTAAAGAGACTTTAACGGGGCACTTTTTTTGAACGAATGATTTCAGCTTGCAAGACAAAAAACAACCTCATAGCTAGGTAAAGATCATAGCTACCGGCGCCCAAACCCTGAAAAATAGAATCGCTTGAAACTAATACAGAATTTTTGTTATTAAAATAAAATGTTCTCCAATGACGTTTACAAAAAAATCTAGCGTGAGCTTGTCAGTCTATTATAAGGGACAAAACGGTATATGAGAAGCTTCGTTTGTTTTGAAGGTTAAAAAAAGATCGAGTTTCCAAACATCAGTAGAGAAACGATACGAAGAAATCTAACTGATCAATTAAAGCTTTTAAAAAAATTAATTGTTATGAACTGTTATTAAAGTTATACAAAAACAAATGCAAATAAAAAACATCTATTTTTTCAAAACTCCTACTAGAAACCTTAACCTTACAATTAAATATAATAAACCAGTATACTTCACTGACAGAGATTTAAATCGTATCTTACACTGAAACAATATTTTCTTCTCCGTCTGCTGATGCCGCCATTTTAAGCTTTAGATTTAAAAGATTTTTTTTAGAATTTATTTCTTATCGCTTCTAAAAATCTTGTGACTTTAAATTTCTTTGGTTTCGTTTTTTCGTTTTTGTTTGACACACAAACTGCATGCCTGTTCATATGACAATCGTCTTGACAACTTCGGCCATGTAAATAATATTCAAAAGAAAAACCAAAAAAACAATAATGAAAAATTTCGACAAACTTGTTTTCGTGAAGTTTGAAGTGGTCCGTGCATGGAATAACATCAGGACATATTTTGTTTTTAACAATTCAGCACTTTTCAAAAAAAATACACACAGGTTTGGTGCAATCATTTTCGGCATGGTTTTGTCAGAGATAGGAACAACAGAACAACCATTACCTATTTAGTTCGAACCATTCACTGAATCACGCAAGCTTCAGAATTACCCGTAGTTCTCTGTTTAGTTTCAAGTTTTCCATCAACGATAGCTTCCATCCAACTCTGGCAATCCTCTTCTGTCTCAGCTAAGAACACTTTCGCTTTCTGCTTTTTCTTCCTTAAGTTGGTGATGCTAAAGACTTTCACATTCTCCTCGTCTTGCTCGATTTTGATATCAACAAGAAGGATCAGCTTTAATTTCACTTCCTGAAATCATCAACATACATTCATAGTAAAAATTGTTGATGGTTCATTCTGCAGGCAGATTATTGAAAGTTTGAAAGAATACCAAAGAATTTTAACTGCAGCAAAATCTTAAATCGTGATCTACTTTCACTTTCTTCAGTTTTCCCAAAAAAAAAAATTATTTTTTTTTGTATATCTTAACTTAACGTCTCACACAGATTGTCTTTTTGCATTGACATACTTCATAATGACATTTTATAGAATATTAAAACAGTGCATTGAATTAGACTTTAGTAAGCATCAAAACATTTTGAAATTTAATTCTCATGGATAGAATAACCACGGAGTAACTCTACAAGAACAAGAAAAGAACAAAAACAAAAATAAAAATTTAAATAGATGTCAAAATAAATAAATGATATAAGATGAGAATGCCACTACTATGCTGACTCAGCAGAAACTGACAATGGATTGGTCGGCAGTTGGTAGTTGTCTGATCTTTTTCTTACTTGCGCAGGTAGTTGTGAAGTCATCACTTTTAAAAACACTTACATGCGTTTATTTACTTTCATGAAGTTTGATTATGAATAAATCAGCAAAAAACCGAGGTGAAAGAAACTTACATAACATGAAGTAAAATTTAAGAATAATGAAACTTTAAGATTGTGTGCAAAAATGAACTACATATCCAGTATTATCCTGGAGAATTGAGTAGGCAAGTTGCAAGTTGATTATGAACAAAGAAATTTTTGTTCCTAACACTGTGAAGGCCAAACTTATAATAAAAAAAGTTACATGTTTAATCTTCATCCTCATAAAATGTTTATAAAAAAATAATTCAATGAAAGCAGTATTTAGTACTGGTGTTGCATTCCTGTATAAATATTTGATAAATAAATAAATAAAAAAAAGTGTGGTTTGAAAAAATATTAAAAGTGACCATGGTTATATCAATCAATTTCTGGACCTCTCTCAGAAAATTTCATTGCAAGTGACAATTCATTGTATGTGTAGGAGTGTTGTATGTGTGGCAGTGCAAGATGAATTGCTCAAATGTGCTATGATGTTTTTTTATATAGTAAAAGTTAGAATTGTAAACTTTTAATTCACTTTGCCTGCTATGTGAAATGTTACAGAAAGTCTGAAAGGAACATCACATTGCATCAATTACAATTTCTTCGGGTTAGTAAATAATCAGAGCATTATAAATCCACGGTTATATACATCATGTTGAAATCGTAGTAGGTAGGAGCTTCTACTGCACATCAAAATGAAACTCAATTCATACATGAGCTGAGTTGACAAATACAGTTCATCAATTATCACGTTCTGTTGTCACTAAATTCAAGTCCATTAGAAGGAATTCGTGATGGTGTTTCCTTAAGCATCCTGAAAAATAAAGGTTTTACCAACACTGTTTCCAATCCAAAAAGGATTTCAAATTCTTCAAGAACAACCAATAAATATGGAATTCGAATTTCATCTAACTTTTAGGGAAAGAAAATTGTTTTTACTCATTCTTGAGTACAGATAACTCATCTTCACTTTCTTTCAAAGAAACTCACAGTATTGTACGGTATTAACATTTAATCATCAACCAAAATACTGTGTAACTCTCATCTCTAAAGAAAAGGTTTTACACTTGAAATTAACAACCATAATAATAACCAGATAATAAACCACAACCAATATGAAGCTAGATGGAAATATATCACAACCTAGACTGCATAATAGTAACGTTCAAAATACGCAAAGCAAACAAAGTAAACTGACCGTTGGTAGTCATATTATTTGCTATGAAAATAAAGAAACAGAAAACAGAGGTTTTAAAAAACTCAAAATGCTCTCCACCGTGTTTATTCGGTGATATTCTGTAACAACAAGCCACACTCATAAAAACCTGTGATGGAGATGAAAGATTATACAAACTTTCCTTGAAGGTTGAGACCACTAGATTAGCAAAAATAATAATTAAAAATATGTTGCATAATATAATCAAATACTTTATGAAAGTATGAATGCATGATGGATTCCATACATCATGATAATGGCAACCAGATAAATACAATGATAGGGAAGCTAACTGAACACTTGGTATATATTGTAAAACTAAAAAAGGTTGAAAGAAAAAAAAAAAAGAATCAAGAAGATGAGTTAGATACATAATGTCGAAATGGAGCAAGCAATAGCTGTAACTTTCTTCAGTTTCATATTACTACAAGAAAAGACTTTTTCATGAACAAATCTCTAGGTGTCCAAAACCCTAAACAGAGGAGGTGGCCGCCGAAATGAATAAACAAAAATACATTGACATAGGCTAAATAACAAAATTATACACTAAAATGTAAGAAGACAAGCAATAACAAAAAATAAATAAATAAATAAATAAATAAATAAATAAATAATTAAATAAAAATAAAAATATATAAACTAAAATAAAATAATTAATTGTTATTAAATCTAAAAAGCTAGATACTGTCTCTATACTGTGATATAAAGAAACCACTGATTAGGTTTTTAAGATGGTTTAAAGGCATGGAGGTTAGTTCCAGGTCACTAAAAGTAGATTGAAAGAAGTTCCACCAAGTTATGGATTGGTAGGTAATAGAGTGTATTCCAAAGGATTTAGTATTGACTAAGGGTTTAGATTAGAGTGCCCACTGACTTTCCTCTAGTATTAAATTTACGTGATAACTTAATAAACTTGATAGTACTCTGAATGTAATGAAGTAACTGATGATTGAGGGCTGAGTGTACAAATAATACATTGCAGGTTTTGACAAGATCAAAAATAGTAAGAAAACCAAGTTTAGCAAAGAGAGGTTTGGAAGGCGTGCGAAGAGGAGAGAATGTGATGATACGAGCAACAGATTTTTGAAGTAGGAGGATACGTTTAGTGATAGAAGATTCTTGTTGAGCCCAAACCTGGCAACCATAGCGCAAGTGAGATGAGAAGATAGCATGATAAATAAAAAGAAGCCTGAGGAACAAAGTGTCGGATTTTACAGAGGGCACCATTAGCTCGACGAGCTAAGAGCGTCAGTATGCTTTTTCCAGTTTAAGTTTTCACCCAAGTATACTCCAAGGTATTTAATATGTTCACTCGGTGGAAGTGTTTTTCATTAATCTTCAGTCTTAGGTTAAAATTAGATGGTTTACATGTAGATTTGAAAAGAACAAACTCAGTTTTGCTCGAGATACGTTCAGTGATGCTAATTAAAGTATGTGAAGTAGAAAAGTTTTTGCGAAAACCAAATTGTCTCTCATACAAGGTGTTTTGTTTTTCAAGAAATGCTATGAGATGTGAGTACATTAATTTTTCAAGAATTTTGTCAATGTTAGATAGTAGAGATATTGGTCAGAAGTTGGAGACTTCCATGGGAGATCCCTTTTTGAAAACGAGTAACAACAGAGGATTTTAAAAGAGTAGGAAAAGTACCAGTAGTGAAGGAAAGATTAAAGATTTTATGCAGTGGATGTGAGATTTCAAATTTGAGAAGTTTAAGAATGTTGTTTTCAATACTATAAGGACCATTTCCTTTACTATCTGATAAGGAAGAAATTAGCTTTGCAACCTCATCAGGGGTTACTAGAGGTATATTAAACAATTCTATGAAACGGTTAGGTTGTTTTAAGTATTGAGAAAAATGTTTTGAAGTATAGGGTATAGAGGCCCTTATAGTATCAGCAACAGAGGAGAAATAAACATTGAATGCATTAGCTACAGTGAAAGGGTCAGAAGTGATATCACCATTAACAGATATTGAATAAGAATTAAGATTAGAGGAGGATCTAACAGATTTTATTTCTTTCACCCCTTTCCAGATATTTTTAATGTTATTGATATTGGAATTAAAGTACTCAGAATAATACTTTTTCTTACTTATTCTACACAATGAGACAATTTGGTTTCGGTAACGCTTATATTGCAAGTGAAGAGAAGATTTTAAAGCTGGATCTTTAGTTTTAATAAATTGTTTGAGAAGTCTATCTCTGGCTGAAATAGACTTCTTAATTCCTGGAGTTATCCAGGGTTTTGATCAAAATTTTATTTGTTTCTTGGTCAGTTTGATAAGAGGCACATGTTGGCTAACTAAATTCATAATAGTGGTGTAAAATGTTTCGAAAGAGGTATTGACATTACCAGCAGATAGATCAAGTTTACAATCCCAATTAATATCAAAATAGTCTAGCATGAAATTTTGTTGATCAAATTTTGACCAATCACATTTGAAGATAGGAGTATTTGTGGGGTTTAAATAATCAGAATTGAGAAGAAATATAAATTGGTCAGAGATGCTACAAATTGGATTACCTGTAACAAGTTTGAATTTAGATGAAGAGACAAAAATGTTGTCAATGAGAGATTTTAATGAATTTGTTATCCTGGTGGGAAAGAGAATAGTGGGGGAAAGAGAGTAAGAACCAAGAATGTCTAAGAAATTGGAGCACTGAAAGTTTTCAGAATTCAACAAATCAATATTAAAGCCGTGTCTCAACGATCCATTTCAAATTTAATGACCCTTGAAGCGCTCTTTATTAAAACAATTAAACCTGTACTGAACACAAAGGATGAATACCGTAGTCGCACGTTGACAATTAAATTGTGATTTGTAGATATGTAAATAGCATTTTCATTTTAGAATTTTATATGTTGATAGATTGAGAGAGAGAGAGAGTGTGTGTATGTTTATGTAGTGCAAGATATTTGATAATTTTTATAACAGTTTTAACCGTTTTTACTATTTATTTTAGCTGAAGATGATATACATATATCGAAATATATCCTGAAAATAAAATAAATAAATCATTGTTGGTTCATTGTTGAAGAATATTATTTGCCACGATGTTTTTACCATACAAATATTAAAGTCACCCAACAAAACTAAGGTTTTATTTTCCTTGCACGCTCTTCTTGAAGAGGAGTTCAATATTCAGAATTAAATTCCGGAATAGGCATCAGAGGATGTTTGTAGATTGAGGCAACCAGCATATTGCCATTTTTTCCTTGGGTTATTTCAACGAATACAGATTCAAGGTGTTTAGATTTATATAATATCTTTGATAGATGAGAGATTACTTGAGATGTATAGTAGAGCACATCCAGCTGAAGAATCGGTTGGAGTGTGTATGAGAGTAGTTAGGAAGTGAAAAATTTATAGGAGGAAAAGCAGATTTGAATCTAGTTTCAGTTATAGCGATAATACCAAAATGATGCTTAAAGTTAAGTAAAAGTGTATGGAGGTCTTCGAAATGGGAATTTAGTGAATCAATATAAAGCAGAAAAAGACTTAGATTTATTATCAATCAACTGAAACTCGTCACAGTCATAGTACTTGCAATTCAAGTTATTGATAGTAAAGTCTTCATAAGAATATTGGGCAGATTCATAGCCTAGAGTGTTAAGTGCAGTAAACAGAGTTTTGAATTCGCGTAAATCAACACTAGAAGTAGGGCAGTCAGGGGAATCGAAATTAGTGTTATGAAAATGGAAAATTTCCGCATTGCAATCTTGGCAATACCAAGGGGCTTCATTGTCAGACTTGACAAGAGCTTCGGAATATTTTGTGGAAATTCTGCTACATTTTTTGTGAATCCAGCAGTTGCAGCAATCACAGAAAATGGAGTTACAGTTTTCAGGAACTAGCTTATTACAAATTGGACAGTAGTAACATTTCTCGTTTTCAGACACAGACATTTGAGAAAAAGAACAGATAAAACAAACAAACTCAAACTGAGAAAAAAAAATCAGAAGGAAAAAGAACAAATATTCACTAATCGGGGCACAAACCTTGAGAAAAAAAACACTGTTTCCGTCTAAAACATAAACAAGCAGGACTAGATCATAAACAAGCGCACTTTTACTGCACCATTATGAAAAGTTAAATTCACTGATAAGGCTGGTGCATATGATACAAAAATATCGCAGGAAAAAAGAAAGGGGTGTGTCAGTTCAGGATGAGATTTTTGGCGAACGAAGTTTGAACTCGAAAAAATAAGAAAAAAATGCTAAGCAAAAATATACTCTGGGAAAGATTCCATTATCTTAGCTACAGATGAAACTTTAAATGTTTTTCCACTGTCTGTTTTTTTTTAAAATGAATCTTTTCATTTTGGTATCTGAATTTTGCTATTAAATGATCTTTTTTAAGTTTTCGAAACATCCACATTAGTTTCTGAAAATATCGGTTCAGATTGTTATTAAATTAAATCGCTTGGTTTTCAGGAAATTGAAGTGAGTTCCTGTCACAGTGCTTTAACTTGTCTCTAGTTTCAGAACTAAGTGCTGCATTCACGAACTTACAGTTTACGAATCTCACAATAAATTTCTTTTCTTTTGTTATTGATTTCCTAGCCAAAGGAAGGCAGTGACAATCCTTTATATCCGAATCGTCGACATCAACATCAATGGCACCCAATAATTTGATTACCTTTGTTTTTAGGTCCTCGCCATCCTCAACATCAGATGGAATAGTAATTTCCAGATTGTTTCTCCTACCGTATTGGTTGGCCGCGTGTAATTCGCTTTCTAATAAGGATACTGGTGTTTCGAGTGCAATTTTTTTTTCTTCCAGAATCTTGTTTTTCTCAAACAATTCTGAAATTAACGACAATTGCGATGATAATCCATCGAATCTTTGATTCATGGCTTCTTGAAATTGTTGCATTTGATCTTGTAATTTCTTATTGATAAAGCCGGCATTATAAAATATTGATTACTAAGAAGATTACTAAGGCGCTAACTTGTCCACTTACGCGTCCGCACTCATCAATGTCAAAACAAGAATGCATGAAAGTGACCTTATATACTCGCTTCTATAGTATCTGTGTTGTTTTTACTTGCTCCCCTATTAGGCAGCAATCACAAATATCTTTAACTACTTGATAATGGAATAGATCCAAAAAGCTTCGTAGAAGAAAATTATTTGTTGTTTCAACTTTTGTTCAAAATTTTATTCACAATATCTTCTGTTGGGGTTCTCCGACTGACTTTCTTCGGAAGGAAAATCTCCGACTCGGAAAGTCGGCGGTGGAATTGTCGGAAAAATTGATAACATAACATGTTGCAATAATCTAAACATGCCAACCCAATCTCTGCCTCTCTCTTTCGTCCGCCATTATGTTGTGTAGATTTAGACCAGTTTTCTGTACATTTTCAATCTAATGGCTACTACTTCAACAACAAAGCATATGCAAACGAAGAATGAAGAGCGATAGAGCACGAAGGCTAGTATAGAGTGGCCGTGTTAAAGTTCCGATATTTCTTTACGCCGACCGACTGACCAATTAATTAAGGCTGTTTTTGACACAAACAAAAGATATGTGATTGCTGCCTTATTAGCTATATAAAAGAGCTTCCGTAAAATTAAAACAATATCACTAGTGGTATATACCGTGAGTTGGGGCGAGATTCAACTCTGTGGGGCGAGATTCAACATGCCAAAATCAAGCTGCATCTGGTCAATAATTTAAATACATTACATTTTTAAAACTAAACCAAGTTATACAACACAAAAAAGATTTAAAGCAATCAAAACATTCATGAATGATTACCATTTAGAGAGACTCTGGCTATTAAAATGTCACAATCCATTTATCTCGTTGTTACAGGCTTCAAATGTTTTGACGTCAAAATAACCGCGCTGAACAAAACGCATTTTGCAATAGGAATGTTGTTTTAGTTTCTATGAGAAAAATGTTTTCATAAGTTTCATGTCGGTTTGTTAGATTTTGATATACGATTTAAAGTAGAAGTTGTTATAAAAAATAGTTTAAAATTTTAAGTTTTGACATCAGGTTAGTATAGTATTCCACAATGGTCAGTGGTCTTTTTTGTGTGAATCACAACAGCACACGCGGCTGCTTGAAAACGAAAGTGAATGCCTGGTTTCTACATTGCAAATCGGTTAAGTTGAACCTATTAGGACGAGATAGTCTAGTCATATTGCGAAAAATGTTGTAGTTTGCATTTAGATTTTCAAATTTTTGTGTTGTCTCTCCTTCGCCGTATTTTACCCCTGTAGAAAACATGAAAAATACTCCAAAAGAAGTTACTTTTGTTTCATTAACGGGGGCCACTGAAGAAGACTTTCCATCTCTCAAACTCATTGTCCAGTGGTGAATCTTTTCAACTGAGTAGCAATGGGAATTGATGTCAGAGTGTATAGGATGTGCACTTTTAAATATTTGCACAAAACCCTTTAGGGATCGTCTCAAAATGTTCGTCCTGTAAAAGAACGAATTGGGATGAAAATTATCGTCCTTTTTGTTTTAATAAACAATTTTTTTCGATTTTGTTGAAGTGAAATGGATGAATTGGTGAAAAGTCAAATTTTCATAAGGAACGAATTTGGCCGAATTAAGGACGGAATCAGGTCGAATTTAGGTTGAATTATTTGAATTATCATGTATAGCTTCTGTTGTATTTGATATTTAATACACGATGTCTTCGTTTTATATGGATAAATATTATCTTCTGACAAAACGTGCTATAGATCTCAGGTAGTCATCTTAGCTTGTTTATACTAAAGCCAGACTATCTGATCTTTCATATATGTTTACACAAAGATCGTACGCCTAGCGGCGTAGATATAATAGCTTCATTTATTTTAACCAACAAACATGCTTGTTTACAGAAGTTTGCAAAAAACAAATAACATAATTAAAGTCAACATAATGTAAGTCAACGACAAATCACATGAAAAAGCCAAAAAAAGTTTAGTTCTCTCACAATTTGTAACAAAAGACCACGCTCAAAAATCAAAATTATACAAAGCAATGATTCGCATGTGGTTTGTTTGACTTGTAATAGTAAAATTAAAGAGACGTGTCTGGTTTACAGTCTTCTCATTATGAGGAGCGTGATCACGCTAGCGCTCCTAGAGCTAGCTCAGACTCGCTTTTAATCGCGCACGTAAATAGTCATTGCTAGAACTTTTAAAACTTTTTAAAAAAGCTTTTATCACTGAATATTTTTCTGTTCCTTTCGTCTCCATTTAAAACGAGTCTAATAATGAGTAATAAAAATAATAATGAACTACATGTTTCCAGTTTGAACAGTGCAGGTGGTATTGCAAATCATGTTGTTTCAGTGAATGAACTGCTTGAAGCATCAACGATGGAGAAACCATGAGGCTTTTCAATAGAATTTCCGATGGAAGATTTCAATGCAATAAAAAACATGCTCAACCTATTATATATATTAGTTTTCGTGCTCAATTGATAACGAAACATAACTAGGTATATTAAGTGATCATTCACCAATTTGCTGTTGCTAGGGAGAATGACCACCGTTGCTAAGGTAATTTTGAAATACCGTTTGTTATACGAATTCATTTCTTCACCTAACGAAAGAATATGAAAACATATGGTACCAGTAGGACTCGTTTTCATGTTATTCAGTGAAATTAAAAGGCATCTTAGTTTCCAGCTCCCTTTACCCTTTAACCGGGATTTCCACAAAGAGAAACTTGCGTAAGTTAAAACAACGATTCAAACAATGTTTTAATACCCAAATTCGAGTGAAAGGTCGAAAAAAAGTAGGTGCGTGACATTGCGCGCCTTGGGATAGTTTAGCAGCACGATCTGTCACGCTGCTACTGGTTTACATAATTGAGAAGACCAGAGTCGAATGATGGAATATTTTTATTTTTAATTTTGTGTAAACTTTACACAAAATTAAAAATAAAAATATTCCATCACCTTCGTTTGTTTGTACGAAGTTGAAGGGTTTTGATAGCCCGTTCATAAAACATTCCAAGGTGATGTTTAAAGGACGAATGAAGGTCGAATTTGGGACGAATTTTGGATCGACTTTGGATCGAATTCATAAAACCGTCCATTTTCAAAGTAACGATAAAAGGTCGAATTTAGTATAAACGTAGGACAAATATTACTATATTAAAGGATGATTTTGATCGAGTAAAGGACGAAAACAAAAAAGACGAATATGGACGAACAGGCCTGGAAATTTGGGAATTTAACGAAAACGAAATATCGTTACCGTGTTTTGATCCTCTCGGAAACGACAATACGAGTTTTCGTTTCCCTTAAATAATAATAACAGAAACGACACGATAATAACAAGAATCCCAGTGAAAGTAATAGTCACTAAAATTATAGCCTCATGCAATTAAGCCAGCTCTTTTTCCACATGCTAACACTCAAAGCCCTGACGTAACTGAATGTAATCGATCGTTATGGAAGTGGCCTGAATGTTTCTAATGAACCAGTGCCACAAAACCATTACGCAAATACATCAGCTCTGCGGGTGAGTGCGCAACAATGCTGGGTCAGTCAAAGAACTGCAGCTCATTGTAAGGAATTGGAGCTTCATTGCGTGAATGACTTACAGGCGAGTGCATAAGCTTGTCCTTTTTGTAGTATGTAGTATGTATGTTTTCTTCGCTCAATCATGTAATGATCCAGCTTTGATATGTTTGTCAAAATTCGCTTTATGGATGTAACGAACTCCTTCAGTGTAGTTAAGTATACCGTCGAGGACTTGTCCTCGAATGTTTCTTTTTTTTGCTTCACTTCTTATAGCAACTGAATGTACAGTGCAAATCTTACACTTTAATAAGGTAAGGTCACCATTCTCATCGATTTCATAATCGAAATCATCATTATTTTGCCACAGGTTTTCCAACTGTCCATCATCAACATTGACTACTGCGAGAAGAGTGCGCACCCATACAAGCTTTACAGCCAGGACATGGGAAAGTTTTTTGTTCTCAACTGACATTTTACTTTCCCTGAGGAAAATAAAAACAAAAGTTTTCGCCAAGGGATTTACCAAAATAACTTAGAAAGAATTCGAGCGGACGGTTTTTATTAATGTTAAATTTCGAACTGTTGTATCTTTTATTTTCAGCTGAATGAGAACCAGGTAACAAGTGGATTTTTATACACAAATAACTGTTACCTGTAATGTATACATAAAAAAAGTTAAGATTAATTTACAAAGAGTATAGAAAAATTTCCCTATCTATTATAATAATTTAATAACACAGTCTCTTCAAATGGAAGATTTAAACCTATGAAGAAAAAAATCATTAATAAATTTTCGACACATCCTTTCTTTTAAAAGATTTTCATCTTTCAGCCGTCTAATGCATGAGCAAGTGATTTGTTTTGTTTGAGAGTTAAATGACGTCAATTACTTCATCATAAAGAATAAAAACAAAAATGCAGAAAAAGGCACATTTTTGTGCAACCAACGATTAGCTATTTACGACTTGACCGGGTCTTAAAAATGGCGGAGTTAGTATAAACAACGGTAAAAAGAAGTATACTGCGTTGCGTTGCGTTGCGAATCATAAAGATACAAAATTGACATGAAAAGTAACTGAAAACAAAGATTTTTTAAATACAAAATTATTATTTTTGACAAATAGAGCTAGGGAAACGAATTATCGTTACCATGTTTTGACAAAGACGGAAACGTCACGGTAACGAAACGATCGTTTCCGCCAAATTTCCAGGCCTGACGAACATTTTGAGACGATCCCTTACACAGTAATTGCACAGTCATCAATTCTCTCCATCATTGCGTTCTTTAAATCTCAGCTCACAACATATGGTAAGACCACCAACGGTAAGCTTTGTAGGTGCGCTGGGTTCGACGGAAATGTGTTTTAGGAGATGATATTGCTTAGTGAAAACTGTCTTTGAGAAATAAATTTTGCGCAGTGATCAATCATCTCCTTCAGTTTGTTTTACTACATAGCTTCTGCCCACGCACCCCAAAATACGACCCGCGCATTAGTAACTTTTATAAACACGCTTGAAAGAGCGAAAAGGTGGCTAGGCGGAGGGTGGACATCATTTCCTGGAAACCGTCTTTGAGAAATCCTAATTTGTATTTTAAAAATAAACGTGTGCGGCTGTATGAAGTCTTTTAACTCGTGTTGGGATTTGAAAAGCTCAAAGGCAATTTACATTCGGTATTTGTTAAAATGTAAAAATTTTTTTATTGTGGAGTGTAGTATAGATTAAATCTTGGTTCAGATATGCGATGTTATTGTTTTGAAATTTCTAATTATTTTGTTGAATGTTGTGGTCTGGATAATGGTGCTGTTGAATCTCACCCCACAGAGTTGAATGTCGCCCCAACTCACGGTAATAACGGTAACCCGGGTAAAAATTTTTACCAAACTTAACTTCGAAAACAATAGGTCAAATCCACCATTCCAGTGTACATACCCCGTGACGAAAAAATAAATCATAGAATCGCAGCTCAAAAGTGTATCTATGTTGTAGAGCTCGAAAAACTGATCAAAAAAGTGTATGGGATCGTTTTGCTACGACCAACCGTTACAGAGATATCGTCGGTTAAAGATTTCGATGACGTCATAGCCGCAATACCAAAAATAATTGTGACGGTTTATGGGAAAAGGATAACAAGCGAAAAATCGATTCTTTAAAATCGATTTTTAGCTGCAAAAAATCGATTCAAAATAATCGGAAAAGCGATTTCGAAATCGATTCACTTGAATCGGAAAAGCGATTCACTTGAATCGGAAAATCGATTCACTTGAATCGGAAAAGCAATTCACTTGAATCGGAAAAGCGATTCACTTGAATCGGAAAAGCGATTCACTGGAATCAGAAAAGCGATTTCAAAAAATCGATTTGTAAGTCAGAAGTGATGTTAATTATAAGAATAAAGTCAATAAGTTAATAAGATTTTCATCATCGTAGATTCTCTATGTATCATAATAGAATAGAAGCATTAAACCTCAAATTATAAACAAGAACCAAATGGTGAAAAACGCCATTATAAAACTGGCGCAATAATATGAATAGATACAAAAACACCATACATCTGGAAACAGATTTTTAGACTAAAGGCTGTTTTTGGAAAATTTAATGCGGAAAGAAACGGACGAGTACTACAGAAAGCCGTGATTGGATCTTTCGCTAATGTAAACGTAGCTTAATTAATAACCAGAATTTATAACAAAAGAAATATACTTGCATGAGCTGCAAAATATATTTTAAAGACAAATGTGCGCCAAGAGAGAAAAAAAAAAATCTTTTTCGTAAAGGAAATATAAATAAAAACTAAAAATCGTTGCTACCGCTGTAATAAGATTGTTTGTTTACATAGTAGATTCCATGTTTCATATACGTGACCGTCCAAGGGATTTTGATAACAAACGATATAAATAAAATAAAGTGAAGGTATTTTGTTAGAATATGAAAAGTAGGATTCACCTACTTACTACGTTTCGTTTCGTTCAACGTCTATGTATGTTTATATTTTTCATATTCCCATGCACCAGTTTTGCTATTTTGCCAAATAAAAATAAAAAGTTTTTTTATTGATAAAGATGTCTACACTCTCAAAAGATGTTGTTGTTATCGCAACTTCAGCATTATTTTGAAAACTCAATGTGACGGATGTATAATTACAGGTAGCACGCGTTCGTGTTAAATAATGAACTGATTACCTGGTTCTTATTTACTAAGAGATAAAATAAACAACAGTTTGTTCTCAAGTTGCTACAAATAGAAACCGTCTGCTATAATTCTTTTTTTTGTTTAAGTTGTTCCACCGCTGTTCACATAACAGAACATGGTTCACATTCAGTTGAAGAAAAAAGAAAAAAAAGTTTGTTTTAAAGTTACTACCAATAGAAACCGTCCCTTACAATTCTTTTTTGAGTTGTTCGATCAATATTTTGGTTTATTCCTTGGGGGAAAATGTTTATCAGAATTTTAATCAACACTTGAGTGAGTGATATAGAATCAAAAAAGCGATTCATTAGAATCGGAAAAGCGATTCATTGGAATCGGAAAAGCGATTCATTAAAATCTAAAAAGCGATTCATTAGAATCGGAAAAGCGATTCATGTGAATCGGAAAAGCGACTATTTGAAGCTAAAAATCGATTTTAAAGAATCGCTTTTTAGCTTCAAATAATCACTTAATCGATTAAGCGACTCAAATCGCTTTTTCGCTTGTTATCCTTTTCCCATAAACCGTCACAATTTAGGCCCAAATTTTGTGTCACCCCATCACCCGTATCGCGGACCCTTAAAAACGTCAGTTTTCCCTATTGGTTCTCGAGATATTTCCCCAAAAACGTCACGTTCGATTAGGGATGCAATGCAATGATTCCCCGTGATAGATTAAAAAACTGACATCACGGCACTTGCTACTATATAATAATCGTAAAAAAACGCATGGCCTAACGAAAAATAGGACCACGATTAAGAAGATTTTGACCTTAAAATTCAACAAAATTTATCACTCTCTAAAATAAAAGTGTGACACACACTCGCTATTATATATAAGATGTCAATTATTATAATAAGATTACTTTGATTATGTAAACATTGTTGGACAGAAAGTCCATTGAAATCCAGAGTCAGAGAAACAAAAAATAGTGTAGTTGTAGAAAAAAAGTGAACAGAAAAAGTGAACAGCATTTATATATACCTTTTTGCCAAGTTTTTGGTATACGAAACTGTCTCTATCTATTTTCACAAAGCATTCATGCCAATTGTTGGTGAACTTTCCTTTTTTTCTTAATCTTCCTTCTTTAGACAAATACTTGACTTGGTCTGTATTCGATTCATCAGTAGCTTTAACATTAATTTTCACCTCCGCTCCATCAGTAGCCATTATTAAAACTTTTGTTTTGTTTGTTTGGTTGTGATAAACATGTTTGCTTCTACTATAGACAGCAAGTAAATATTATAGACTAAAAACTAGATATCAAATAAGACTGAAATACCTTTCAAAGATCCAAACTTTATTCCGTAAATGTAAAATGTAATAGGATTACATTGAATAATATCATAAAAATAATAAAAATTACATGAAAACGAAAATCATTCTAATTAGTAAAGAGTCCCTACTTTATATAACTAATGTTTATAAGTGAAAGGGTAGATAAGGGATGTGGAGTGGTGTGGTGCGTGCAAACCATGTGACAGCCTGTTGTTTTTTATAAAAGTTTCCAGTGAAACCTTCTGGGAATAAATATGTTAATAAATGAAAATATTGTGTCCACCGAACTTTTTTCTTTGTTTCTAATCCACCACGTTTCATTTTTAAAAAACGTCTGGGTAAAGAATACGTTTGTCGACGAAAAAGCAAGAGTTATACAATATTTTTCACATGTAAAACTAGCTAGCTAACTTATATATACTTTTATTTTATATTTTGGGGTTAAAAGATATTGCACTTCATTTTATTACCACATTGTTGGTATATAAGTGAGTGAGTTTTCTTAGGAATTCTTGACGCATGCTAGATTATAGTTTTTTGACAAAACATTTTCTACACAAAATGACCCCTGAACAATTGGATGCACAGGAAGGGTAAATAACAAGGATATTGGTATCAATAATTTAGTACACCACCTTATCAAATGAAAATGAAATATGGCGAGAGGTTTTTCCTCTACTCCATCCAGATCTTAGATATCAATTTACACCTTGTATAGAACATGAATAATATACCCTACTTAGGCCGACATCGGAAATATGTTCGGTTCGGGTCATCCACTCGCCCCTAACTCCGACTTCAAAAACTCAGTGTTTGGGGGTGGTGAGGTGGGAAGTTTGGCAAAGTATTCCATTTGCAAAATTCGTTTATTCGCGTGAGCTAACTGTAAACTGCTAATTATCACAAATAAACTTATCTGAAGTTATCAAAAAGGAGAAATTAGTAGTCTTGTCGGGTAAATTCGATTTCGGAAGCGTCAAGATTTTCAAACTGATACAATCGAAACTGTCTTGCCGCCGGCAGCCCACCCGCCTCCCTTTTTGATAGCCCCAAATGACCCGAACCGAACACATTTCTGATGTTGGCCCTGATGGAATCTCTTTTTGTTAGTTCATTACAGTGAGAAGTTCATATAAGAATAAAAACTGGTTTGGGAATGATTTATGACATTACCAAAATGAGCTCCACTCAATATTATCGAAGAATAAAAACAGTTGTTAAGAGCCTGAAAATTAAAGGGATAATTTTTGACATGGATGGCACTTTGACAATTCCTGTACTGAACTTTTGTGAATTACGACAAAAACTCAATCTCAAAGATGATGGTACTGACATCCTCCAATTTGCAGAAACAGCAGATGAAGATGAAAAGCCACGCATTTTGAAAATTATTAGTGATTTTGAAAAAGCTGGAACAGAAAATCTTAAGTTACAACCAAATTTACATAAAATGTTTTACTACTTGAAAGATAATAGTATTAAACGAGCATTGTTAACAAGGAACAATAAAGATGCTGTAGATGTATTTATCAAAAGATTCCTAGAGAAAGATACGAAACAAATATTTTCAAAAGAATCAGATATCTTTTCGCAAGTATGTCTATTAAAAGCTCTTAATTCCTACTATTTCCTGCAAATTTATATAAGAAGAAGAAAAAAAAAACATTCTATAACCAATAAACTTATCTTACCCACATTTTACGTAAAAAGCTCCAAAGGGAAATGTTTTTGAAAAGAAAGCGAAAGCCATTATGTTGTTCTTTTCTCTTTCATTATAATGTGGTTAGAGTTGCTTTTTTCCACAATTCAATATTACTGTATTATGCTATTCAGATTCAGAAAGGATTTTTAATTTTTGTGTCAAAGTTTGATGAGAACCAGAGGCATAGCCAGAGGTCAGTCAAAATTTTTGGAGGAGAGTTTAGTCATCTATATATTAATAGCCGATTCTCTGTCTGTCTGTCTGTTTGTTTGTTTGTAAGTCACGCAAAATGGTAGATTGAGTTGTGAGCGAAACTATTTCTTTATTTGTGTGCGACGTGAGTTCGAAGCAAATACATTGCAACCCCAATCGAACGTGACTTTTTTTGGCTGATGAACTAATAGGAATAACGTTTTGTTTTTATTAGTATTGTTAGTTTTATATTCCAAGGACCACCGTTGACTACGTTGGCTTTGAAAACAATACATCAACTAAATACAAAGAAACTAACTGATTAAACATTTTGGACAAAAAGCAGCAGTGGCAGAACTTGGCAGCATGCTTGCCAGTGTATCCTAACGTATCCTTGCCTGATTGTCTGAGACGGGTAAACTTTTTTTCGAGCAATCAAAATGTTTAAAAACCGATAGGTAAAAAAAGAGTATCATGAAACAAAATATTTTTTTGCTTTTCTTTTAATTTAATTTCTTTTTTTAATTGTTAAGCGCTTCTGATCGAACGTTTTTTTATTCTCTTTATTCATTTAGCGCGTGCCTTTTTTTCTCTCCTCCGGCGTGATCTTTTTAAGAAGAGAAACGATTTCCCCCTTACGTTTGATAGCACCCATGTTAGAGTGCGTAACTTTTTTAAAACAAAAGCTAATA
The DNA here is from genome assembly GCA_027922465.2 of Turritopsis dohrnii. Classification (NCBI taxonomy): domain Eukaryota; kingdom Metazoa; phylum Cnidaria; class Hydrozoa; order Anthoathecata; family Oceaniidae; genus Turritopsis; species Turritopsis dohrnii. The sequence continues at coordinate 2,520,849 of BQMF02000002.1, forward strand.
AAAAGTTGAAGTTTTCTCTCTCTACGTTTTGAGTGTATTGTTACACTGATAAAAGATTGGTTTTACCAGAGGTTGTGACTTCGAATCTGCTTCTGGTTGAACACAAGTTGTACGAGCCGTTTATAAGGAAATTTGACGTTTGTTTATTGATACAGTGATACAGAGCAGGTGGACATGGGCGGCGAGCGACGCCGCCTTGGCGGCTAGTTTAAAGTAGAAAGGAAAGTGTGCAAGTAACCTTACGGACACTTAAGACTGAAAAGAAATATCATAATGTTGGACTCCTCCACTTTTTGCAACTGACATTGAATACGTCTATGAGAACAGGAGAACAGCAGCGAGTTTAGAAAACACTGGTCTGGAAGTGTATTGTTAATTTAAGTTGTTCATAAATAATTTAAATTATACAAATAAAGTCTGTCTCAATATAATTGGCAGTGGAAACAAATTACCTCATAACTTTTGTGTTCTTGAAGTATTATGTTAAAAAGCCCAGTTTCTAAAAAGAATAATGTATAATGGTATTGTTTTAGATTATTACTCGTGATTTTGTTCCAGTTAAACCTAATCCAGCTGCCGTTCATCACATCTGCTCTGAATGGGATCTATCTGAAGAAAACGTTCTTGTTGTTGGAGATGATGTGAAAGATATTGAATGTGGAAATAGAGCTGGTGCTGGTAAGTAATGTCATATTTTCCATTCAGAACTTTGTTAGTGCAAGGATCTTATAGTTGATTTGTTGTAACAAAAAGATACCGTATTTCCGCTAATTAACGCCATGGTGTTTATTACAAAATGAAAAATAAGATAAAAGCAGACTTTCAACAACAATGTTTTCTTTTCTTTAAAAACTTTACGAAAGATTGCGAGAAAAGTTTTATACAAAAGATATGTGACGTTCCAGGGGATTTTGATAACAAACGATATTAACGTTAATATCGTTATTTACGTTAATATTGTTAATGGAATTATAGATTAACGTTATTATCATTAATTTTTACCGTTAATATTGTTAATATCGTTAGAGCACAGATTACCGTTATTACCGTTAAAAAACTTCAAATCTTTTGTTTATATTTTTTACATTCGTGTATGTGCCATTTTTGGAAAGTTACAACTTGACGGGGGGTACTTATTTAGTTAGTATTTGCTAAATGAAATAAAAAGTTTCCAAAATACTTTTTTTATTTTGTTGATAAAGCTATAATGTTGCTTTACATTATAATTTTTTTTTTAAATAACCTAACGAATTTTTGCACAATTTTTCTCACATGGTCATTTTTCTTCTTTGGCATGGCGTGTGGCAAAGTTTGGATCATGGTATGTATCTTTTTAAATCTTTCAATTTGAGTGTTACTCAAATACTCAATTCAGTGTGAAAACATAACTTTTCTTACATGCATATTGCACGTTCCCTTTAGTTCATTTAAACTGACCTGTCTTTACAACATGTGCAAACATGATGATGCAGATCAAAAATCTTTGTCGTTGGAGATAATTATTTCTTCTGGTGTATTCATGATCAAACTATTTTCAGGCCCATCCTGCTTTTCTTTGGAAGTAATGTAAAGTAAATTAAAGTAAAATTTGCCATTTATGTTTCAATGTTTCTGGCTATTAATTTTTTGAAAAAAATTCAAACAAGACAAAAATTTAGTCCCTCCCCTTCACCTGCTATTGTTGTTTATATATATTCCAACCAGAGAGTACATGGTAAAATAATAAATTAAGTTAATTTGTGTTATAATAATTAGGTACTTGTTAGCAGAAGCTTTTCAATTTATTTGATCATTTTCAATATAACGAATTCTACAAAATGAAAACATCTTTTTTATACATACACATAAAATTACTCTTTCTGTATATTATTTAAAAATGGCTGACTGTATTAACGTGCATCATAACGTACATCAATAATATGTGAACTTAAGGTATTCAAAAATAGTTATATTCGTATTTACGTCTTGCATCACACTGACAGAACGCAGTACAAAGCTCTCCACTTCACCATTAACCCCATTGAGATTATTATTTTTCACAGGGTCTCAAAAACTGGTGACGAAAAATTAAATCAGAAAGTGTATCAGTGGTGTATAAAGTACACTTAATCCTCTAATCCAAACATCCAATTATGTTATTGAATCTTTAACAGAAAAACTAATTCACATGAAAAATGCATAAACATAACATGAATTAAAACAAGTACATTCATGAAAATTTTTAACAAATAACTTCTGCCTTTAAAGGATATCATCCAAGATCTTAACTCTATAGAATAGAATACTCAACAACAATTTAAAATGTCATACTCTTGGGTTTTGAATAATCAAGATGGGTGGAATTAACTAAGTGGGTTGAAAATTTCCTTGTAATTAATAAGCAGACAATAGAAAAAGAAATCTTAAACTGTGGTGTGAGAATAAGCCTGTACTGGGTGACATTTGTTTCTGAAATTAATAACCATCCTGCAAAAATTATTCAAAAATCAAGAGTAGTTGCAGTTCACTACCAAAACTATACCATGCCTTGCAAGTAAGAAACCAGAAATCCTTATAACATCTTTTAAATATCTAGCATTGGCCAACAACAGTTATGAGGTTGAACTGCAACAAAATCATTAAAATTACATTAATGAATATTCGAGACTTTCAATTCAATACACAAATGCACTCTTTGATGTCATTTTCTGAATAACATTTCTGAACGAGGCTTTATTTCCTTTTGTAGAGTTTGACGTGCTATGATCAGTATCTGGAAAAAAAGAAAAAGTTACTGGCGAAGCAGTTCCCCAACAAAAGATAACAGCTGTACCAACGCCATCTCTGCTGCCAGCATTGAACCACCATAGCAACCATTATTTTCGGACACTGAAGATGACGAATTGGAGAATGTTCGAAACACGACACTAGACTTACTCTATAGTCTAGATATTCCTCCTGCTCTTTCTACTGCCTCTGTTCTTCCTGCTGTTCCCTTTCCTGCTGTTGCACACTCTCTGCCAGACAAATATGTTGCAGCACATATTTGTTTTAAACACACAAATATGGTGGATGCTGCATTTGAACTTTAACAGCTCATATTTCCACCAGAAATTGTGAAGATTTCTAACTTAACTGGGAAGCGGGGTTGCCAACGACTTGATCCAGTCAAGATAGACCGGATAAAAGAACAAGTCCAAACGAGATTTACAGGCACGACCCTAAAATGGGATGACACCGTGACGAAGAAATTACAAGAAAAAATTAAAAATTACAGAAATAAAAAAAATTTGTAAAAATTCTGAAGTTAATTTTATTGTTTTAACAATTACCTTACCATAGTTTTTGTGTTTTACAACTCCACTCTCTCAGACTACGTCTACACACAAACGGTTCCCGCAGCGAAAAAAGGTCCATAGGAAAATGCACCATGTATCAAAGAATAAATGATGGGCGTATTTTGCAGAATATTTTGTAGCGTAGTAGTTTCTTGATTGTTACAGGATTTTTATGCGCGAGGGATCATACTAATGGCTGATCATAAATAAATAATATAAAATTGTCTTTTTGATTTAATTTGATTGATACGTTGCTTTCAGGACATTTTTTTCCCCTGCATAGTCACTATGGGGCTAATCATATGGAGCTTTTCATCCCGACAGGGCGAGACGAGACGTTTTGACGAGATCCTAGCTTTTATGTAATTCTCGCTAAAAAAATTTTTCTGATCATATGGAAAACGAAAAAAATCACCCTGTCCCGGTTAGGCGAGATCTCGTTTATTTCTGTCGGGATCCCGTTTAAGCGAGATGGTTTTTTTCCATATGATCAGAGTATCCCGCCTTGCGCCGGGACGAGTTAATGTTTCACGCGTGCGCAGTAATTACAATTTTTATATAAACAATAACATAAAGACTATCCCGGGGTGATTTTCACCATATGATCACAATTAACTCGTCTAGCTGGGACGGGATAATATTTCACGCGTGCGCATTAATAAAATTTTTAATATAAACAATTTAAAAAACTATTCCGGAATGATTTTCATCCCGGCAAGGCGGAACAAAATTCTCATGATCGCAATGTAAAAACCGTCCGGGACAATTTTCATCCCGCTCTGCCGGGATGAAAATCTCCATATGATTAGCCCCTATGTCTCTGTTTATAAGAAAAACTGTTCTGTTAATTTAATATTACCTATATTTCCGTTATTATCGTTAATATCGAAAATAGAATTATTTTCTTGCGATAATTACAATATCAACTACAGTGTGTATCAAAATGTCTTATCCACCAACTTTCAAGGCATATATCTCCTTACATGTCTGATAAAATATTGTGAATTTTATATCACAAGAAAGAGCTTTTCATGCTCTATCCAATAATATAAAATGGTTACCAAAATATTTGTTCTTCGAAAAGATATTGAGGAAAAACTCAACGATTTGGCTCATTAAATTATTTGTTAAATTATTAATTGAAAATTTTGAAAGGATTTTCAAAAGATTGCTCTTAATCTAGTGCTTCTCAGTTGCAGCGACAGTCGAACAAGACGAATCCTGATTATTCGATTGGAATGTACAAGGAAAGGAACTAAACTAGTCTAAACTCGGAACACTTTTTTAAGATAGGAAAATATGGTTTGAATGCGCGATTACTTACACATCAATTAAAATTCATCCAAACGTGGAAGAATTTGTTGATAGAAGGCTAATAAAGCTATTAAACTTTTAAGACTATTTCTTGTTTGGCCTGCCTTCTAGCATTAGTAAACGCTGTTTAAACGTGTAAACGATGCGGCGTTTATTACAAATGTTTAGCGGTGTTTACCAGAGGGCGGCGTTTACTAAAAGAAATACGGTGTATATAAAACAAAAAACTGTAAATGCTAACTTTTTTCTGAATTTGCTTTTTTTTTCTTCAAGTGACCATTTTATTGACTAATTCCAAGAATGAATGTTGGAAGAAAATTGCAGATCGTTCCATCAGTGATCTTTCTGAACTGATAACCTTACTGCAACAGCCATTCGATGTGGTGAAATAAAAAAATCAGTTTGTGGTTACCGCCAACAGGAACGCCACTTCAGTTCTGCAAGTCCTTCGAAGTGATCAACGAAACAGAATCAGGAAATATTTTTTTTTTTGAAATGACTTTTATGATAATTTCAATTATGTAGAAATTTAGAGTGAATTATCAGTTGTATTTACCCCAGTCCCTGGAACTAAAAAATGTTTGTGGAAATTATCTTGGCATTTTTATGGTACATCTATAAAACATTCATTTGGTGTAATTGAACCAAAAGTTAGCATTCCCTGTTCCTAACATCGATAGATAGCGTACTTTCATTCAGCGAGAAACGGCACGGGTGTGAACAGAATTCGTTTATCGAATGTTTTTTTTGGGTACACCTATTGCCACATAAACAACTACGGCGTGTCAAGATATCAAAAAGGTTGTTTTCTCCCTTTAAAGCGAAGTTGGTTTTTGTTGAACTTGTTTTTATGCAATACTGTGTTAATGATTTTTTGCTGTTATTACAATTGTTTGACAGGTTTCGGTGTTGCTTCCGAATGCAGTTCATTAAACAATGGATTTTACTGGCTGAAATTCCTGTGCATGTATCCCAAAATCGCTTCGACTGTTATTGTCATGTTTTATCCTTTTTTTTAAGATTTAGGCCACAATATCGAGTGATATTATCAACCCTTAAAGAGGACGAAAAAACTATGTTGTGGTATGATTAAGGGGCAATTCTGAGGATCTCGAAATCAGCTTGTTTTAGGCGGTTGTTTGTGTTCTCAGGATCCTCTTTAGGGAAGCAAAATTGATCACAAAGTCCTGAGATACTCTGATGTAAATTGTAATAATATATATAAATTGTAATATACTTATATTTTTTTTTTTGAGTGAAGGCTTGTGCAAGATCATAGAAATCAGGACACTACACGCTTTTTTATAAGCAACATTTTATGAGTTGAGTGCTGGTTTAATTTTTGATTGATTCCAGCTTCAGATGTCACTTAAAGTGGTGCCTGCAATATCACCAATCTCTCAACTAAAGGAACAGAAAAGTCTGGAAAAGTCCTGTTGATGTAAAAGTTTGGCAATGTGTTTACGAAAAATATATCTTCTTCTTATGATCATCTTTGCGAAATCTGAGGGCATTGAACCTTTAGCCAGCCTGTGTGTTGATTATAAATTTGTGTATCGACTCATCATTTCTACTCGTTGCCACTGTATATGAGGAGCATAAAAGCTAAATCAAAGATTTACAACCAATGACTGTGTTGAAACCGCTGACAAGATGGCATTTTGTTAGCAGAAGCATCTAATAATAATAATAATAATAATAACCGATTTATTTCTAGCTCCATTTTGCTACATGGTTCTTCTCCTAGAAATTTGTATGTGGTGTGTATGTTAAATGTATTTACAAACTTTTTTTTTTTTTTTTTTTTTTTTTTTTTTTTTTTTTTTTAAACATATATATAAAAAATATCTATAAAATACGTGCAATTGCTTTGTCCATTAGGTATGTAAACGTTTTCGTTTTAAAACTGTGCAAACTTTCTGATTCACGAATTGGTTTCGGCAAACTGTTAAAAGTTTGAGCGACGGTATTACTGTAGGAATTGATGACATTGCTTCGTTGAATCATAGGGCCGATGTTTTTACGATTACTTCTGAGAGCCCTTGTATCCTTTGCAAGTTGTAGTTGCATGTTTGCAGGAACTATTTCAAAAACAGCTTTGAAGCCCGCAACAGCAGCAGAATATTCGAGACGCTCCTCAATAGGTAGCCATGAGAGTTTTATGCAGTCGTGTACTTTCGAATATCTGTTCCATACAAATCCGGTGGCAGCGTTCATAACTTTTTGCAACCGTGATTGAAGGGCTTTAGGTATCGGATTAAAGACGATATTTCCATAGTCAAGCTTTGACAATATTAGCGTTTGAACAAGTTCTTTCCGTATCTTGAATGGAAGAAGTCGTTTTAATAATTTAAGCGTTCGCAATGTAGAGAAGCATTCGATTGCCACTTTATTGATGTGGCTTGTCCAGTCCAGGTGTTCATTGAAAGTAATTCCGAGAACTTTCATTGATTCCGTTCTTCCGAGAGTAATACCACCACATTTGATAGCAACTGAATCAAGTTCCTTTTTGTGATGTCTGTACAGCTGGTTTTTGTAGAAAAGCATTGTTTTTGTTTTCTTTTCGTTGAAGACAAAATTGGAATCATGTGACCAATTACGGATGTTTTCTATATCTTGTGAGAGTTCGATAATTTTAGCTTCAAGTTCATCTGGTTTTGAGTGAATATATATTTTGGTGTCATCAGCATATTGTAATGTTTTTGTGTATTTCACTTGCTCTGAGAGGTCTGATACATATAAATTAAAGATGACAGGACCGAGAATGGATCCTTGCGGTACTCCAAAACCAACAGTCAACATCGAAGACTTTCTGTTGTCAATTTGAACATAGTGCTGGCGGTCTGATAAATAATTTGCCATCCAGCATCTGTGGATTAATGGCTATCCGCTACTAGTGAGAAGTACAAACAGTGCCAATGATAGCGTCCTGTGTCTCTCTGTTTCTATGTTTTTATAAGGAGGAAATTTAAAACCGACTTCCCTTGGTAAACTTTGCTCAGAATAATCACGATTGGCATAAACAGAAAAATTCAGTTATTTCGTTATAATAATTCGAGTCGAGTTTAATAGTCAGTCGAGTTCAGTTTGTCTTTCAAAATACCACGCGTAGATCGCTTTTGAAAAGGTTTCAGGCTTTTTGTTAATGCGATACATCACTGGTGAGAGAGAGAAAAGACAGGAAATCGAATTATGATTGTCTTTTTCTAAAGGTCCAACTTATCCATTCAGCAGCTGAAAAATACATACAGTGGACTGAACAAACTTCAGCTTAAGTAATTTTGAATAAAAGGTTGATTTAACAGTGTGAAGTGGATGGAGAGAACGTCTCTCTCTTCTTCATAAAAGTAAAATTTGACATGATTCATCAATCTTGAACGCAGAGTTTCTTGCATTTTGATAATATCAACGGCGAGCAACCTCATCCCCAGGGGGCTTCTCGCCGCCACCCGTATATCGAAAAGGCAAGAAGCCCTGGGGACGAGGTTGGACGGCGAGTACGATCATAAATGAGAGCTTTGTTGGTACATCATACATTGTGATTATTAATGGTTGCTTTTCGTCCACACAACTAACACAAAAACCACACCACTTCACACACAAAACAAAACGACACGTACACCCTCGTCCACATCCATAAGAACACATACGCCTTCTACGTCCACATACACAACTATGTCCCTAAGTATACCTCAACGCACACACTTCCGCCACACCCTCGCACCACACAATTACATTCCCATTTAAACATTCACGTCTACAAAATCCAAATCGAACCCCCATTTTTATCACAAGGATTACGTCAATGGAATCCAAATCGAACGTCATTCGAACTTTGCACCATAGACACGGCGACACAAACAAAAAACAACAAAAAGATTTAATCTCTTGATATAAGCAGACGTGTTAAGCATGACTACCTAAACGTAAGTTTTTAATTCAATTACTCGTCTCCCAGTCCTCCCAAGTCATTCATAGTATATACAAGAACCCCTGCCAAAAGTATGAGTAGTTCGTAGAGCTGATAGACAAGAACAGGACAGGACAATGCAACCCCACTATACACTTATATTTGAAATGAAAAACGACAAAGACCAAAGTAGAACTTTAGAAGCAAATCTTGAGAAAGGTGCTGATGCGATGTAAACAGACTGGGTCACCGAGTCAAGGGAGAGTATCGAAGTGACTAACCGAAAGGATAGACGTGATCTACAAGCAGTTGAGAAGATAACCTTAGTGTTGATATAAAACGTGTGTTTTACTATCCCCCGACTAGTTCCCCCGTAAGGTATAGACACATCAGGTGCATCAAGTTGGCTTTCAACTTTACCAATAAAACAGTATGGTTTTTCACTTGATAAGCAATCATTTTGGGATGGGATATATTCGCTATAACATACCACTCAAACGATTACCATCAAATTGTGTATGCAGTGCTTCATTTAGTGTAGACCACGCCCTCTCGTCTCCAAAAGGAGGATTTATTACTTTGCGACACAATGAAATAAGAGATTTTACAGCTGAATTGTTATCCGAATGCTATAAAGATGTGAAAACAGAGCCAGTACTTCAAGGTATAACTGGTGAAGTACCACCATCAAATATACTATCGGAGGAAGTAGAATCGATGTTGCCGCTCGAAGCTTCTGGGTAAAAGGTCAAGTAGCGTACTTCGATGTCAAGGTGTTTAGCCCAATTGTTAAAGTATACTTAACCCAGAAACTTGTTGACGCACACGAAGCAAATGAAAAACAAAAGAAAAGAAATTATGCTAAGAGAGTAAATCATGTTGATCAAGATAGCTTTACACCACTGGTATTTACATGCTTTGGAGGTATGGCAAAAGAATGCACTACATTTTACAACAGACTTGCTGAAATGGTAGCCGAGAAGAGAAGCAGTGACATCAACATCGTCAAAAGTTGGATACGTACCCGCCTAAGCTTTTGTTTACTTCCCTGCTTCGAAGTCAACTTCTGTGTATCAGAGGCTCTCGCAATTGGAGATCAATATTTGCAGAATCTGATGATCTAAATTTTATTGCAAACGAATGCAGAATCAAGTGAATCACTTCATATCCTGATCTACTTGTTGAAAGTTTTTTATTGTGATTGGGAAGAAAATTTTGTACATTGATGCAACGCAGTGAACGGTGGCCTGCGTAAAAATAAAATTCCCGTTTACACTTTAAACTATACACTTATATTGCACCACACTCCCTGCACTAACACAAAATCACGACTCTCCACGCTTCCTATCTGAGAGACTAATTTTCACTTCACATCCTGTAATTTATACACAGTTCACCTAATTAACATATCACTTTCTCTCTAAGTCAGTCACTGCTTATGCTGCAACACTACTCTTGAAAAACTAATACAATCATACATATTAATGGTTGCTTATGTGACACCAATAAACTGTCGTACAACGCTTTAATCTTTTTTTTTTTTCTTTGCGAAAATAACCTAGGTGTTTGTTTGATCTGTTTGAGTTTAATTATGTATATGCACAAGAGTAATCGCAAATAAAAACATTCTGATCTTTAATGTGAAGAAAGGAAAAAAATGTGGAAACGTTTGATCCGTAGATAGATCATAGGATGAAACATAAACATTTCCCCATACGTTCTGAAAAGCAACCATTAATAATCACGATGTATGATGTGCCAACAAAGCTTTCATTTAAGATCGGACTTGCCGTCGGTTTTATCTAAAAGGCAAGAAACTCTGGGTTCGAGATTGGTCCGTGTAAACTTAAAATCATGGAGACTGTTCCTTTCGATATCTTTTTTGCCTTCGTGAACTTCCTTTTTTTCCTACCACTTTAACGCAACCTCGTCCCCAGGGCTTCTTGCCTTTTTTATATACGGGATGGCCGCCATATGGTTCTTGTTTAGTTTAGTTTTATAACTATTGTTCAAAGATCATAAAACTATTTATACCTCAATTATTTTGGGCACCTAAAATTGTTTTGTATTATCAACTAATAAAATATAACTGGCTTGAATAGAATAAACTGGCTGTTATGGTCCGATTGCTATTTGAACAAGACATTATGAACAAAATGATGTGAACGAATTTCATAAAAATTCCGAACTAGTTATTGCTTCTTTGGACTTTGGTTAAGTTATCGCCCCTGCTTACGACGTCGCAAAATGATCTCAAAACGAAACGACCATTTTACGATTAAAATGAGACGTCTCCAAAGACGTCGTGTGTCCGCTGGGTATTTTCAAAATGCGATTAATGTTTTACATACCGTATTTCCTCTTTTTAGCGCCCCCCTCTTTTAAGTGCCCCCTCTAATAAGCGCCCCTGTTAATCCAAAAATAATTTTATAAGCGCCCCCCTCTAATAAGCGCCCGGGCGCTTATTAGAGTAACAATGTTAGAGTCAAAATCCTAGATAAGCGCCCGGGCGCTTATTAGAAACTAGCCAAAACAGTCAGCCAACTGCTTGTAGATCTTTTCAACGAGACATGGAAGATGATCCAAACAATCTAATAGACTCCGATTAAGAAGAAGATGACGACATAGATATAGAGTTGGAAAACATTACATGAACCATACCTGATATTTCTTCTGTTTTCTGTACATAGTTTTTATAGAAAATAATAAAAGTGGAAATAAGTATTTATTTTTAACACCTCTCACAATTTTTTGTAGGGGTTTTTTGAAATAATTTTATAAGCGCCCCCCTCTTTTAAGCGCCCCCCTCCAATAAGCGCCCTCCTAATTTTCGAAAAAATTTTATAAGCGCCCGGGCGCTTAATAGAGGAAATACGGTATATATGTTACATTATATGTAAATGTTCATGTTTTCTAAATTTGGATTGATCAAATACAAAATGGAAACTTCCATCTTATTTTGCCAAAATAAATTTATATTTCACCATGGTTTGAAAATTACAAACATAATGTTTCTGACGTTTGTTCATAGAAGTTTGAATTTGAATTGTTATCTGAATAAGAATAAGAAAAGCCATTGATGTATATGGTCAATTTAAAAAATATAACACCTGACAGACATACGTTTGTCGAATTGATAGTTGGTTAAACCAAAATCCGACATCATATATCATAATTCCATCAGTTCCCATTGTTGACGATAATCTGATATGTTGCCCGTTTCATATTTTAGATCCCACCGAAGCTGTAGAGGTTGGTTATTTACTCGAAGATATGAAAAGTATGTTGATCTGAATGTTTGCTACACCAGCGATCACAAAAGCTATCACAAAAATATTCCCAAGTTCCTGTGGAATCGTCCCAAGCAAATAGTAGACGACCTGTTAAAGAAGATGAGTGGATTATCTCCAGAAGCAATATCGTCCGTAAAGCCACTACCTACCATACCGAATATTACGTTCTTAGTGGAAAGTGACTCCATGTATTCTTGTCAAAAAGAAATTTACACCGTAGACTTTGGAAGCGATAATAAATACGTAAGCTGCTCTTGTGGCTGGTATAGACGCAACAGATCCATATGCAAACATTTCTTTGCTGTAATGGTGGCTGGTTTGGCCAATTTTGAGGATCTCTCTATTTTATATCGAAATCATCTTTTACATATTTTGGATGACGAATTATTCAAAAGTTGACCAAATTTCATTAGAAGAACCAGCAAATCTTGAAACACCAGAAGTGTTGGAAGTTCAAAGAAGTGATGAAGAGTAGAACCTAGATGAAGAAAACGACGATCAAACAGGATCGTCATTTAATGCATTACCACTTAGACAAAATAAAATAAAGAAAATGAATTGTGTTACAACATGCGTCATGACGACCTTTCCATAATTGGAGAAATCACAAGCCAGATCGAAAATTCCATCACAACGATCCAACTTCATAATGAGGAAGCAAGTGAATAAAGCGATCCTTTAATGGAAACCAAAGAAGAAGAAATAACTATGAAGGGCAATGGAACTGATGATCTGCATCCTCCTGTAACTAAGAAACACCCGTATAGTGGTCGTGTCGGTGCAGCCGCTGAAGTGATGAGAAAGTGATACCGCACGAAAGTGGACATAAGATCATTCCTTGAACCGCAGATAAAGCCAGCAAAAGTTGATGGCAAAGGAAATAATGACCAAAAGCAAAAAGCAGACAACAGACCCCTTCAAAAGCCTTCAGTTGGTTCGATTGTGGAAAACTTGCCAATCATTGACACAACAAAAACTTTGTTGAAATTTGGCTGCCACAACATTAGCTACGGCTCACTGATGACACTTGAATGGAAATGCTCAGAAAAAATAAATTAAAAAAATAAAGATGCTGTTAATGAGAAAAAACAATCCCAATTTCAGAGAGGGTTGGTTACAAGATGAAATCATTGATTCGTACCTTTATTTGCTTATAAAAGGAATTTTATATTGCGGATCAGTTGAGGCAAATGCGTTATTGCACTGCAGATCATTAAAGCTTCTTTGGAAAAACAAGAACTTAAAGAAAGTCAAATAATGTCTTCGTTCCATTTAACCCATTTGGTGTTCACTGGATCCTTGTTGTCCTGTTTATTAACGAGAATAAGCTCATCGTTCTGGATCCATTATCCAATGCATTACCAGACGATTCAGACACACACTTGAAGCCTCGACAAGAATTGGTAAGGAACTCTTCTACGCTAAATTTAGGCTGCACAAACCATCCATCACTAGCCTTGACCATTGTCTGCAAGAAGATAGTAAAAGTTGTGGAGCATACTATGTTATTATGCGAAATTAATTTGTTAAGGTTAATATTAACTTTCTCATTGCAACATCATAATACTTTTCCTTTCTAAAGGGAAACCACTGACTACGAAAACAGATCAAATATCAATTCGACAATCGGTATATTATTCTTTGGCGGTGCAGTGCCTCACCAATATATCAAAAGATTTTAACATCAATTTTGATTCATGTAAACATCATGATGTAAAGTAAGAAACAATATTCTTCTTTCCATGTAACTTCCCAATAAAAAATTTCATTCTTTGTAGTTTTTATACTATGTTTTAACGAGATAAATGTAACTGATGAACGGATTAATTCATGAAGTTGTGACTAGCTAAAAATAACCAAAATTTTACCCATATAAATTGTTTCGAATTTTTTAAGGCAGGTAGGCTCGCCATTGCGGATTTTTGATTCAAATCGGTTATCATTCATTTGAAAGGAACATGTGACCAATTCAAGAATGTTTTATGTATATAAATTGAATTTTGTTGATTGGCATTTAAAGATAATGAACCTTTATAAGAACAGCTGCAGGGTGCACTGTGCAGATGTCAGCAGTGGGAATCTCTCATTAGAACAATAGAAAATAGGTCTGGAACGAGCGACAGAGTTTTAGTTCAAATCAAAATGGCGGATAAGCGTGGTAAACAAATAAAGTTCGCAATCGGGTATCGCAAAGAAAGCGGAGGATAACTTCAAAAGTTGAAAATTTTAAGATGAAATTTTGACACAAACTCCAGTTGTTTTGAGTGGCTTTTACTCATCTCAAAATGATCCTACTTGCGGTCAATGAGTTCAGCACAAGTAGTAGATTTTGCCGCTATTTATCTCATTTTTAGGGCTTAACAGGAGAAGAACATTCCTACCTCAAGTCTTCAGAATGATAAGGAGAAAGAATTTCAACCTCGTAGACAAATTGATTTCAGAGAAGTGACTCGTAAAACTTCACCATTAACAGTAAATCTGGAGGCGAGTGAACAGGTGTTTTTAAATGGGAGAGTGAGAAAAAAAAAATAGTTTATTTTCAGTTCGTTCGTTCATATTTTCATTTTGTAAATTTAATAAGCAATATGGTGTAACAAAAAATTTATTTACAACAATATTTACATATCTACCGAATCAAGAAAAAAAATCATAAAAATAATATAGATTACTATGACTTTACTAACGCCCTTCCAAAACGCCCACGTTTGCTCAGTAGGAAGGGCGATCAATAAGCGCTGTGACAAATGCACTCAAATTGAAAAACCAACCCAGCAGGAAATAATAAAACGCCCACGCCATGTCGAACTCTTTGTAGAAGTCTGAGTTACACATTTTACCGAGGAATATGGCCAGCACTATCACACCGACAATGCCTGAAAAAATCAAACCATTCATAAGAATTAATGCTTTGCAATGATGGCGGAATATTGACACTTTAGAAAATATCCAAACATCGTTTGTTAACTGAGTACTTAAGGGAAAAAACACTATCTAAACCACTGAAAGCATGAAATCATTTTATTTTTTTCTATTTTTTATCTTTACAGTATGATGTCATATTTGTGAATTACTAATCGAAAAACGTGCATTCTTCGTGGAAAAATGTGCCTAATTGTAGATACAATATATTGCGGTGAAAATTCTGTTACAAAGCTAATTAACGCTTGTCTTCATAATTTACCGCTCGAGATCATTCGAATCTGATGGATCGTCGAAAGAGTCATGAATCTGTCATGGAATAGAGGGCTGGGTCAAAGTTTATAAACATAGACAATACTTACTTCCGGTGAGTGAAAACGGAGAATTCCAATACAGCAGTGCACGGTCGCTTGAGAACATGACAATGGCGGTAAATATAGATGTGAAACCCATGACAACTGTCATTAGCACAAGAAAAGCACGTGTGAGTTTAATGAAATCTACAATGACGAAAAACAGGATATGTTGATATCATCTTCCATAAATATCTTTAATCACTTTGTAATTCATTCGAATATTTTCATTTTATTTCGGTTTTTGTTATATAATTCAACGATTAATTTTTTGAAAAAGTGAATCAATTCAATATTCAAGTGTTAATAGTTACTTTTGTTGAACAAACAAGAATCAATCTAACAATGAAAAGATTTCTCTTATAACAACATCTGCACGTCGAGAAAAAAAAAGGTCTTTTTATTGAAATTCGACAGAAAATCTTGTATCAACAAACGTCCTTACTTGGTGTTCCTTTTATACCAATATGACCAGAATCCCCAAATTTATGACATTCGGTGGTCATTGGTCGATTGGTGGTCACGTTCGTTTCGCCAGGTCTCAAATCTTTACAAGTACGCCACAGTCCAAAATAAGTCGTTTCCTCCCATTTATCCGACGCTCTTTTCATTGTCTTCATAGCCCAGTAGTCGTATTCGCAAGACAACGCCAGAAAGATTGTTGCAAAACAACACGCACCAAGCGTCCATACACGAATGGGTTTTGTAAATCGCTGACGTCGACCCATTCTTGACGAACTCTACTTCACAAAGTGGGTTGTTGTAGTGTTGCTTTTGATCGAGTCAACATGCGTGTTTGATTGATTTCTTTTGAGAGAGAAGTTCTCAAATAATGATCAAACAAAAAAAAAACAACCTCCCTGTTGCGATGTGTTAATCTTTTGAGCTATTCAGGAAGAGATGTAGTATCTATAAAAATCTCCTGATAAAGTGAATTAATTATAAATAATGCATTGCAACAACCGGGGGTTGATATTGATAGATTATAATTTTCCAAAGAAATGGAATACGAAATATTTTTTCTATTAAACATTCAGAAAATATTTCAATTTCAGATATGTACTTCGCCCTGATCATCACACAAAAAAAAGCCCTATCGCTCATTACAACACGTGTACTCCTCAAATTTTCGGCTTGATATAAAATCCTAAATCCTCTTTCCATGACTTTTCATGTTTGCCAGTGTTTGCGTTCGTCAGCAAGTGCTTTCACACTCAAGTCAATAAGAACTAACAATGATTTTGCAACCCATTTTGCTAAAACATCGAACCCCCTGTTTTTTTTTTAATTACGGCATCGTGACATGGCGTTTTTTACAGCGTTACTTAAAATTGCTGATTCATTCTCCGTAATTACTTACTGCTAATGTAAACATTTCAAAATAATGGGCAATAATTCAAAGACTTAATAGAAAAGGCTTGCTTATGTAAATAGAAAATTTTTTTATCCCTTCTCTTCAGATACACTCTCGATGAAAGGGCAGAACAAGGAAAGATAGAATAATATATTGAAGTCTTCACGAGTCTTGTGACAAGCTACAAGTACACGTTGTCACCCTGCTTGGAGCTGGGAAATTCCAGAACATCTTCATGGTCTGGATAGTATTCATCTTTATCACAAACTGCTTCCTCGAGGGTTTCTCTTTCGGCAAGGACTATGCTATTGTTTGCGTTTGATATTGCATCAGTAGTAAAGAAGGCCGTGCTCAGGTCTTTGGAATTATCGTGCTCTGTAACACGAGTGGACTCGGTATGCTCGCGTACAATCGATAATTTGGAAAAAGGCTCTATCGATATTGAGTTGGTATCTGCACAATATATTCCACTGGAGCTATTCTTGGCCGATTTATGAAACACACTATGTATAGCATCGCTTGGTTCTTCGACTGATTCCTTCAATGGGACTACGCCTCTTGCTATTAAACCAATTTCATCAGTGCCTTCTGAAACTACGTACTGTAGTTCATTTCGAGATGTGTCATCTGCACCAGCGACTCCAATATCGTTTCCACCAATCACTTGCTGCGCACGAGGCTGTTCAATTGCTAGATCCAACTCACTTTGTTGCCTCGAAGTAGTTTTGTTTTTACCGTGATTTTTAAGGTGAAAATTCAAATGTCCCTTCTGAAAGAATTTCCGATTACACAAATGGCAGGCGAATTTTTTTTCTCCGTTATGGGTTAACATGTGTCGGTGGAGGTATGTTTTCCGGGCGAAGGATTTGCCACACTGTTCGCAAGTAAACTCTTTATCGTTGGAATGCGTGGACATATGTCGTTTCAGATCGTAACTCTGTCGGTAGCTGTGTCCACAAACGTTGCAGACGAATGGACGCTTGTTGGCATGGATCAATTTATGTTTGCTCAAATTAGCCTTGTTGTTGAAGCACTTCTGGCAAATATCACATTGGTACGGCTTATCGCCTGTGTGGATAAGAGCGTGAGATTGCATATACCTAGAAATACAGATGTAAGAAGGAAATGTGAGTCCTACACGATGTATGATTTAAATAACCATAGAAGGGAGAAATTTTCGCGTATAATAAGTTTCAACTACTAATGCGAAATGCGCGAAAATTAGCATCAAAATTAAGAGCATAAGGGCAATGTGCAAAATCTATAGTGGAATCTGTCTATCTCCACTACTCTCTATCTCCACTACTCTCCTATCTCCACTACTCTCTATCTCCACTACTCTCCTATCTCCACTACTCTCTATCTCCACTACTCTCTATCTCCACTACTCTCCTATCTCCACTACTCTCTATCTCCACTACTCTCTATCTCCACTACTCTCTATCTCCACTACTCTCTATCTCCACTACTCTCTTATCTCCACTACTCTCTATCTCCACTACTCTCCTATCTCCACTACTCTCTATCTCCACTACTCTCCTATCTCCACTACTCTCTATCTCCACTACTCTCTATCTCCACTACTCTCCTATCTCCACTACTCTCCTATCTCCACTACTCTCTATCTCCACTACTCTCCTATCTCCACTACTCTCTATCTCGAACAAAAATCTCGATCCCTTGAACAGCTAACTTGAGGAGCTAACTTTCTTTATCTCGAACATTCTCTATCTCGAACAAATTTTTCGGTCCCTTGCGAGTTCAAGATAGAGAGATTCCATTGTACCAACTGTATTTCAAAGTCATTGATACTTTTGGGAGTGAAGATTGTGGGGACATAATTCTGGTATTTTTGTATTATGTAATTACTTGACGAGCAGTGTGAAAAGTCCCCTTTTATGCAAAAAATTAAAGTAGAAAAACAAGGAATGCGTGTAACTTAACACGCCCTGGAAAGTCGAGGAACGAGGGAAGACATTAGTGCGCAGGGTGGCAATAGCGAGAGCATTATAGTTACTTCTTCTACCCTTTCATGCAGAAGTAATAACATTTCAACTGAAGATATTTCGCGAAGGAATAGACAGACTACTAACAGTTCACCACCAGTATAATAATACATAATAATAATATAATACAATAATATATTCAAAGAGGTCACCAAACAGTGAGAAGGGCATGTAAAGAGTTTTATGTTACTGAACCCTCATTGTAAAGGTAATTAAGTAACCAAAGAAAGTTGTACCTACCACTTACTGCTGAACGAAGCACCACAAATGTTACAAAGAAAACTCTTGATGCCAGCATGAGATTCTAAATGCCGTCGTAAATGCAACTTCCGCCGAAACTTCCTGTTACATTCTGGACATTCAAACTGTCGTTCTTCTGTGTGTAACTTTTTATGTGCTGCTATGTTGGTTGTTGATTTGAAGTGCTTTCCGCATATTGGGCAGTTACCAGGTATTTTCCGCCGCTTTTTGGATGTTTCCCCGGCAGCAGCTTGACTGCTTTTAACAGTAGAAGCGACTTTCAACGTCGCGTTGATGTCACCAAAATCTATTAATAAAAAAATATGACTAACAAAAAGAAAAGCTGTTGGTATAAGTGTTTCGTGGAGAGCTCTTTCAAAGTATTGGTAGTAAAAGGATAACATAAAACTTAAGAAAACCTGTTGAATTTGAATGTAGTATTCCTTGGTTACTGTTGATTTGTATCTGCTGTATGCTTGGTAAAATTTCTACTTGTTGTGTTGTAGTGGTATCTATGGCAGCAAGCTGTGGAAAACTTCCTTGCAACTGCAGATTTGGTTGAATGTGAATGGTTGTTGCTGCCTGAACTTGAGTCACTGTATTAACCATTGGTTCAAGACTGGACAATGTAGTAAGGATGGAATTCAAATTTGGTCGATCAGAATGCGAGTGTGGCTGCAACTGTACCTGTGTAGGTAACTCTTGAGTGATAGGAAGCTGTTGCTTTGGGTCAATTTGCCTCTAAAACATGAAATAAGACAATAATGAGGAATATGAATGAATGTGTATATACACAATGAAAGTCATTCAGATTTTACTTGACAGGAACTTAATGGAAGCCGTTTTTACCTTTGACCTATCATTGTCAATCGGTTCTTGTGTTTGTCCAAACTGATTCCAGAACTCATTGATGAGATGTTCAAGATGGGTAAAGCTTGCTGCTGGTTCCCAGGAATATTTGACCCATCTAACCTTATAATAACGAGTGCCATCCTAATAGATAAAAGGTAAACATTACATTGTATATAGTCCAGTAAAGAATATTGCCTTACTGCACATAAAAAAACTGATGACCAAATAATTGTTGGTGAAAGTCAACAGATCACTAACCACAACACAAATACACACAGGTGGCCATAGTGGAGTTCAAATGATCATATTCCGAAATCAACAAGAAGATACATTCAAGTAGAACCACTATGCAATATAATAAATAGAAATGTCAAAGTTATGATCAGAATATCGATGCAGCCATAGCTGTTTTACAACAATTAGGAAGAACTTGACTGTAAAGATAACAAAAACAGTCATCAAAAATGGGATGCACAATGGAATATATTATATGCTTTATAAACTATTGTATGACTTTAAGTTTCTTCCTTCGTGAATTCATCAGCTAACTAAGAAAACGTTACAAAATTCACAATGCATTTGTTTCATTTAAAGCCACGTCAAATTTTGACGTCACAGTTCATTTT
Source organism: Turritopsis dohrnii (assembly GCA_027922465.2). NCBI lineage: Eukaryota > Metazoa > Cnidaria > Hydrozoa > Anthoathecata > Oceaniidae > Turritopsis > Turritopsis dohrnii. The sequence goes on from BQMF02000002.1 coordinate 2,541,033, forward strand.
GAACTTATTTTGGGGGCGGCATTTTGATACCAGGATCATCAAACAGTTTGAGAAGTATCAGGTTCTTGTTGAAGCATAGGTCACATTTCCCAATGTCGGATTAAAGGGATGGCCTTTCTTTTTAATTTTTCAAGTGATCATTGTTTGGTTGTTCTGTTTGAGCTTCCAGACTTCTTTCGAAAGTTGAGTTTCTTTTTCGTACTGTTGGTGGTTAAAAGAATTTTTATGGTTTCTGAATGGCACTTTGAACGTGGGTTTGTTATTCTGATATAGGTTTTTGGGCCAAAGGTTGGGTCATTCAATATGAGTGTGGTTTCGTAAACAATTTTGGTGGTTACGCATTTGTTGTCCATTGGGCAGTTTTTTTCTCTGGACTCAATGACAATTGTCTTGTTGTGGCTATTTATGATGGCTTTGATGTTCTGCATACAACTGTAACTCATATTTTTGATTGAAAAGTATATGCTTTTTTCAGGAAGTGCTTGTCCAGTTAGAGTCAGGAAGTATTTTCTGATGTTTGTGGCAACATTTTTGGTAAAGGGTGGGTTGAACCATATCATATTTCTTTACCGCGGCTAATTCGGTGTTAGTTGCGTTGTTGGTTATGTCAGGGTTTTTGTATTAATCATGTGTATCCGGATTTGTTCAGTGCTTCTTGGTAATGGCTGGCGATGCTCTGGAATATACTTTCATTGGTTGAAACGCATGGGATGGGATATATATATATATAGTAACCCGGGTAAAAATTTTTACCGAGTTTAAGTCAAGTTCGCTTTTCCCGTGTGCAAACCCCGTGACAAAAAATTAAATCACACAACCGCGACCGGAAAGTGTATCCATGTTGTAGAGCTCGAAAAACTGATCAGAAAAGTGTATGGGATCGTTTCGCTACGACCAACCGTTGCAGAGATATCGTCGATCAAAGATTTTGATGACCTCATAGCCGCAGTAACAAATAAAATTTAGGCCCAAATGTTGCGTCACCCCATCACCAGTATCGCAGGCCCTAAAAAACGTCAGTTATCCCTATTGGCTCTCGAAATATTTCCCCAAAAACGTTGTGTTCGATTGGGGATGCAATGCAATGATTCCTCGTGATCATAAAAATAACTGACGACAAATGCCACATGCTTTTATACTAATCATGAATGTGTTGTGCGTGGTTAAATTGCCGCTAAATGACCACGATTAAGAAGATTTTGACCGTTAAAAAACAAAAAAACAAACACTGTCTAAAATAAAAGTGGTATGCACGATTGCAGATTAGTATAAGTAGATAACTTTTTTTCAGTTAGCTGATGAATCTGTGAAGGAAGAAACTTAAAGTTCTAACGAAAAACAGTTTTCTTCTTTTCATCCTTTTGTAAGTAAAATTGCTCCTGTCTGTCGAGCACTTTCAGAGAAGAGATAAAAATCTGTATGCTATTATATATATACATACTTTAATCGGATTAATCTTTGCAAGATTAATTTTTGCGATTTCGCGATTTGTTGCCTTTTTCGCGAAAATTCATATCACGAAAACAAGTAACACCGTCAGATCGTGAAAATTACTCCATATATACAACATTTTTCAAGGTACTCATTCGCGAAAATAAAACCAGTTGTCTTCTTGTGTTTTCTTTTGTCTATTGGATCAAGCAATGACAAAATGGTGTACAAGTTATATTATCAATATTTACTATTAAAAGAAGTGCTACATACATTAATAATTTAATCTAAAATAATTACATTTTTTTCTTGTTTTATCTTTTGCGAAGGCAGTGTTTTGCATCCTTCAAGAAACCTTTGATCTCAGTTGAATTTAGAAAATAGTGACAAGGAAGACGGTATCGAGAGTGACGAATGGGAACGACCCGAAAGATAGTCATTTGATTTGTTTTGGTATTTTGACGATGAAGAAGATTTATAATTAGTTATATTCTCATAAAAAAAGTTTAAAAGAGTCGATTTTCTTTCAATCATAATCCTTCTGACTGTGAAAATAAATGCACGCAAAATCTTTCGAAACAACCATTCACTAAAATTAATCCACATGAAATAATAATCCGATTAAAGTATAAAGTCAACTGCTGTTATCTCAAACACCAGCTCAAACAAAAAATTTTGTGCCATCAGCAAAATCTGTCCTGTTATCTAGAACTAATTTTAGTCCCAAGTGACAAAATACAGTCTTCATTTTGAACTTTTCAGGATGCGCAGCGCTTAGAAACCACCCTATCATAAACATTTTTATTGTGTCGTTGAATTCTATTTCATTTTGGAACTTTTGAAATGTTTTTGGAATATTTTTAATCTATTGAATGTAGGGTCAAAAATAAAAAATAAAATGAAGTGCTTCAAGGCTTTGGAAGACATCTTTTACTGCAGGAAGCAAAAATTAAGAGAGAGTTAACTTTTACAGTGTTGGCAATGTTCTACCTTAAGGGAAGAAACCTTCACGGGAAGAAATTTTCGGGGAATTTATTCTTTGAAATAAATCGAAATGTGAAATATTTTATTGATATGTCACCACCTGTTGTAATCTAAAAATCATCAAAGTATTTTGTGCATATTATTTGATAAACTCTCCATCCTACTGTCATTTAATTCTTTCTTTTAAGGCGAATCTCCACTAGACAAAAATGTCTTTGTAGACATACTTTTCGTTCAATCTTCCCTCCGCGACATCATTCGAAGGAGGGGCGGAAACTGCCGCAGCATTTTCCGCTACTTTTGCGGGCAGAAACTTTGGCGTGTCAAAAAAACCGCGAAATTTATGGAATAAACTTTCGCGTTTCGCAGATTTTGGAACTAATTTCGCGGAAAAAAACTTTCGTGAATGAGCAAAAAAGAAACCAAATTTTTATAATTTTTCTTTTCTAAAACTAATTTTTCAACTACAACTAACTTCCCACTCAGAATTGGTTTTGTCATCGGTTTCTCCATCTTCACGAAAAAACTTTCGCGTTTTGCTGTTTTGAAATTTCTGCTCTTAACGTAGTCGAGATTCAGCTTTAGACTTAAAGTTTATAACTGAACATGATGGTTTCCAGGCAGCTTGAATAAGGATGTTTTGTTCTGTATCGTGGATGATATTCTGTTATCGTTTCTACGGTGCAGTTCTCTGCTTACACTTGTTTCATTTAGTCCACATCAATGTTTTAAAAAACCTTAGAAAGTAAGATAGAGTAAAAATAGTGAAATTACAAAATGAAGATTTAAACATGGAGGAGGGAGATAACCACACAATGGGTATAAACACTTACTTCGAATTGTTGTGCTTTATACAATTGATCTACTGACGTTCTTGGATTCACCATGTTCTGATATGTACATATTGACATGTTAATTAAGTTATTAAGTTATTTATTCATTGCTTTGTTGACGGAGAATATTTCAACCCCATGTCATGACTTCTATCGAAACAAAGTTCTTCGAAATGGTGTGAAAACATGAAAAGATATTTTACTATTATTACTCGATTGATTATTAGTTATGGGCAACACAGTAAGGCGCATTTTTGACTATGATTTCACGACTAATATTCAATCTATTACATGGAATATTTATTTACTTTTTTGATAACAGGTTGCATTACTTTTTTTATTATCGTTCACTTTTTGCACATTGCGAAACTCTGGAATTTTACGTATGAAAACCGAGTTATAAATCGCTCACTTTTATTGTGAAAATTTCTTAGTGAAAGCAAGTGTTGTATTTACATTGATAAAAGACATATATATTTCAATGCTACTCAAACCATACGTCACAAAATTTTAAACAATGGAAAAAGTCTGGGCGCTAGAGATTAAAAATACTACAAAAAAGAAGGTTTTTAAAACGTTTTAAAGCATGCAGAAAAAATATTTATAACGTGATTATCTCACGATCTAAAAAACGTTTGAAAAAACTGAAACGAGTTGCTACTTCATTTTTTAAGATAAACAATATTATTAGAATAATCTATTAGACCTTGAGATCCCTTTAACCTAAGTTTTACTTCAATGAAATATATTTCCCCTGACTTTTCCCTGATCAAAGGAATTTTTCAGAAAACCTCCCTTACTTTTCCAGGTATTGACATGTTCTATAAACTTCCAATTTTAAAGAACGAAACTAACCGTCCTGCGGGGTCCATACGTATAGACTACAATTATATAGTATACGTATAGTATATATGTATACGTATATACGTAATATACAATGTATAGACTACAATTGTATAGTATACAATTGCGGCATCCATTGCAACCTCATGATGTGAACGAACCTGGTAAATATGATATCCCTGATTGAACTGTTAATCAAATCACTTTTATTTTCATTTTTCAGCAGCCAGATACTATAATGAAGTACGAAGAAAAGAAATATAATAACAAACACGTGCTGAAAACAGCCAACTATCAAATCAGATTGGCTACTCTAACATGTGGACCGGATAAATAGTTTCCGAATGTGCCTCGCTAATCCTTTAAGAAAGAAAATCGGGTCGAAAATGGTTTACCAGGAGCGAAACTAAGAAACATTGGATATATACCGCAGCAAATGCGGTAATAGTTCCCGTATTTACGGGACCCCGCATTTAGCTGTTTTCCCGACTGACTGACTAAAATATATTTTTAAGCTTGCTATTTATAAAAAGAATCACCAGAAGCTTCATCATTTGATAAGAAAGAAAAGATGACGAAATATTCTTTCTTAAAAGTTACTATATATATTCGATGATGATGACCTCTCAATGTTGAGGTCGAATATATAGTAACTTTTAAGAAAGAATATTTCGTCATCTTTCCTTTCTTATCAAATGATGAAGCTTCTGGTGATTCTTTTCATAATTAAATTGTTTGCCCGAATTGATATTTTTGATAAGCTTGCTATGAATTTCATATAGGCCATAACTGCTGGTCTATTGGAAATAACGTGATTGCTTACAAAAAGTAAAAAAGGAAGCTCGCATCGCATGACGAAATAGTGCTTCCAATTACTTAAAAACAGTGAATGAAAATAAACTAGCAATACACAAACAAAGACTCCATTGGATTCATTGGCAAACACTTACAGAAAATTATAACTTGTGAACTAAGATTAAGAGTAAAATATTTTGAAAACGAAAGCATTATCTTGACCTTTTCCAAAACGGTGTCAACAATTTTCTCCGCATCGAACGAGGCACCAAAACTTGCAGCAATTGCTTGAATGTTTTCTAAAGCAATGGCTTCCTCCATTGTTGATAATAGAAAACTTTGAGCAAGTCTTCGTCATAACGTGGCCACATCAACTTGGGTTGGATTATTGTGATTTATCATATATTTTCTTTGGGAAGTCAACAGCTATAGCTAACAAGCAAAGTGGATATTGATATTAGATAAGTCCTTTCTTGGCACCAAAGTTGAAAAGTGAAGCAAATAAGAAATCATTTAGAGGCAGTTTTATTCAAGTTTACGTTGGGAATATAGAAATCAAGGAGCAAAGTATGTATATTTTACTTAGTACGTGCTGATGCATTGTGAAATTGGTATTTTTAATGACGAGCACGGATAGCAATGATAAAATTCTTGGAAGTGATCCACGGTACGTTCTGGGTGCAATAAAGTAGAGAGATTCATTTTGGATTGTTCCTTTGCCTTATGTCGATCAAGTGAGAGTTGCTTAATTTGACGAAATTTAACAGGCAGGTTGTTTTCAGTTTCATATGTTTCGTAAAAATTAAATACAGAAACTTTCACATAAATCTTTTTGCTGTTGTCCAGAATATAATTAAGACATTAGTTGCCCTGGGTACCAACTTTCTTTTGATAAACAAGAAACATGACATGGCTTTCACTTGGTTTTCACTATAACCTGGTTTGCCTTCAATATTAACATATATACACGTAATTAAAGGAACCTAATTTTGTGGTAGAAAAGCATATAAATAAGTTCTACCCTATTATAATAATGCCAACATCGGAAATATGTTCGGTTCGGGTCATTTTGGGCTATAAAAAGGGAGGTGGGCGGTTTCAATTTTGTTCCTTCAACCAAATTATGAAAAATGGTCCATTAATTTGTTTGATAAGGTTGAAATGGCTGCTGAGCTGGATGTCGATCTTAGGACAGTAGTTGAATGGGGTCAGAAATGGTTGGTTTCCTTCAATACTTCGAAAACTAAGCTTCTCTCTATACATTGCTTCAGGGACCCTGTAACTCCTTCTGTTCTTATGAATGGAAGTGAGCTTGCAGAGTCACCTCATGTTCGTCTTCTAGGTTTAACCTTCACAAAGAATTGGAATTCTTACATCCAATCCATTGCTAAATCTGCTGCTATGAAGGTTGGCTCACTTTTCTTCCTGCTGAATCTATCATTTACATGTTTAAGGCCACTATTCGCCCTTGTCTTGAGTATTGCTGCCACCTTTGGGCTGGAGCCTCTGCTCATTGTCTTCATCTTCTCGATCGTATTCAGAAGCGCTTAACTTAGTTGGCCCTGATCTTTGTGCTAATCTTCACCCACTCTCACATTGGAGAAACGTTGCTTCCCTGTCTCTTTTCTATAAATACTTTCATGGGCATTGTTCGGATGACTTGCATCAACTGACCCCTTCTCCTAAGACTTTCTCTCGGAACACTTGTCTCTCTTCGAATTCTAATCAGGTCCCAATATGACATAAAAGAACTTTTATTCATCTAGCTTTTCCCTCGGACTGCTGCCTCTGGAATTTTCTCCCTCATAGTTGTTTTCCTGCTGAGTATGATCTGCAATCTTTTAAATCCAAGGTTAACTGCCACCTCTGTCTTTATAACTCTTCTTCTTTTTCTCATCTTTCTCATCTGTGTTTATAACTCTTCTTCCTTTTCTCATCTTGTAGCTCTCTGCCTAGTAGTGGCTTTGGCCTTGCAGGGAGAAACTTGTATTTAAAAAAAAAAATTTAAATCAATGTATATATATATATATATACAATGATATTGTACCACGTGAAAATATAAGTATTAAACCTCACGATTTGGTATAGTCTCAGAATAAACTACTACTTACTTATTTACTTTGGCCAGAAATGCTATTTTTCAACAAAGATAATGGAATTCAATATCAGCAACTTCAATTTTTGGAATGGACTGAATTGATAAATGAAGTAGTTTTTTTTTTTGAAAACCCTGAAAACATTTTATTATTTGGTAGGATGCAGTACTTTTCCATCTTAAATGAACATTATATTCTCTGCATTCTCTCTATATACATTGTTTTTAGTTTATCAGAAGCATCATTGCTGAATTTTGTCTTTGTTTTGTTTTAACCAACTTTTCTTCCAATATAATGTATAAGATATTTTATCTTCATTCTAGTAGATAAAAGTTATATAAAATGGCTGATAAACAAGCAATGAGTGAGAATATTTCGTTTGAATACATTACCAACAGTATGAGTGCTGCAAATTTTGCTCAGAGCTCTCTTCAGATCCCGGTTGATGCATCCAACATTCATGTTGATGAGGCTGGGGTTGTGTATTTTAATGTTCCTCAAGAGCACTTGGTAGAACGGATGACTGAGGTTCATCAAGAAAGAGTAAGTTTCATGTTATCTATACGAATATATAAACAAATGTTGTCTGAGTTATCTTCTTTCGTAAAAGGGCTCAACGAACTCATGATAGCTGATGAATCTTAACGAAGAAACTCAGAGTTCTAACAAATACTTCGTCTTTCTTTATTGTTTATACCAATATATATATATAATTAAAATAATTTGGCAATTGCTTTGGAAATGTCAACTGTAAGTAATTGTAAAAAAAGTTTTTATGATAGAGATTATATTTTGATTTCAAGATAACTACTTCTAAACAGCATGACAAGACAAGATGTTATGTTATGGTCAAGCAATAAATAACAGCTTAACACAGCTGTGTATTTCATGTTTGCCTTTGGTAAAGTGAAGGATATAAAAATTGTTAATTTTGCCAGTTTACTAGTAATTTGTGGATTATGTAAAAACATTTAAAAAGAGAATTCCTTCCATAACATCAAATACATCAACAACATTGTGATTTATTTCAGAATGAAAAAGACACTGAAGATGATACCCTGAAAGAAGTTGTGAATGATAGCATAGCCGATAAACTCGTGGACGATTCTGAAATCAACAAAAACAATATTGATGATCCTAGTATGTAGTTACTAGAATACTTACTAAATATGTAACATTTTAATTCCTGCCAAATGAAATGCTTATAGAAATCTGAAACACCCATAGCAACGTGTATATACATGAATATATATATATATACGCGTCACGTTCATCAACATGTAGCTTCTTCGTTTTTATATATTTTATACTGCATAATCAAGATGGCTTTTTAGTTCATATATATATATATGTATATTGTTACAGGCCAGCTGCATATTTGTCCAAGATGCAAGGCATTTTTTGCAACAAGTGCATACCTAAAAGCTCATATGAAACGAAAGTGTATACGATCTCAAAACATTGGCAACCAGCATAAGTGTGACTATTGCAACCTGTCGTTCAAACAGCGATTTCAGTTAAGCAGACACATGATGCAGCACACTGGAGAGCGGCCATATAAGTGTGACGATTGTGATAAGTCCTTTCTGACAAAGTCACACCTGAAGAGACATGCTGTTATACACGTCCCAGAAGGTATTTCATTTGTCGTTCTGCTTTTATCGTATTATAGTCTTACTAAACTGTCGTGTTCATCTTGATTTGTTCGTTCATAACGTTCTTTTTATTAAATTTCAAATGTTGCATATGTTACAGTGGAACAGTGCCTTATCATTATAAAATTGTAAGAACCTCTACAAAGTCTCATTCTCAACCTTTTTTTTTATTTTTTTTTTATTGTTTTGTTTCAGACCAACTTGAACATAAATGCGTGCGTTGTGACAAGGTTTTCGCGTGGGCTTCAGCACTAGAAGCGCATATGAAATCCCACACTGGTGAGAAACGTTTCAAGTGTGGCATCTGCGGTCGAATGTTTTTGCACCTGAACAGCTTTCGTAGTCACATGTCGAACCGGCACACGGTGAATGGCAAGTACACGTGCGTGGTATGCAAGAAATGTTTTGATGAGCCCACAGAGCTCATCCTTCACATGAAAACACACAACGAACAAGAATCTGTCAAGTGTGAACGATGCTTTGCATTTTTCGCCTCGCTGAAGGACTTAGAAACACACCTTTGCACTAACTTTGGTGGCAAGCCGTTATTGTGTCACGTTTGTGACATCGAGTTTCAGGAAACTAACGAATACTGCAATCACGGATGCATGCAAATAAATGCAAATCGAGTTTGTGGTTGCTGTCAAAAGAGCTTGAAAAGCTTATGGCATTTACGTGAGCATCTTATCACACATACGGGCGAAAGACCGTTCAAGTGTGTCCAATGCCTCAATACATTTCGACGGAAACGAGAACTTGAGATTCATATGACGCGTCACGGTGTAGATCGCCCTTTCAAGTGTGTACACTGTCCTATGACATTTACCAGTGACAACTATTTGAAACAGCACATGCGCAAGGAGCACCGCACGAAAAAGTTCGTTTGTGAAGTGTGCAACCATGCGTTTATGCATAAATGTTCTCTTGTGAATCATATGAGTTTTCACGTCAGGACAGGAAATACGAAGTTCGGTAAGAAATATCATCGTGACGAAGGGCTGCTAGTGAAAGAGTTAGTTGAGGAAAGGCTGGAAGCCGAAAGGAAAAACAACGCTTCCGATCTTACGGAAATATCCGATAATTCACCCGGATCGTTGTCGTTAAAAGTTGCAGAGATGATTAACGAGACGTCGTCGGCTTCGAAAAATGGGAACTCTTCTCCACTGAATCCTGTAATGGACAAAACCATGACATTTATGAGCAACCAAGGAGGAGAGTTGGTCATTCAAATGGCAATCCACGACAGTGTAAACGAACTTCATGACAAAACCGACGATTCCGACGACTTTTCTAAGCATGTTATCGAGCCAAACGTACAACTTGAAAGCTCTGCACACGATCTGTCGAGTGTAACGACTATTTATCAGACCGATCAAGATGGTAGTCTGATTGTGAAGTGCGCCTCGTGCCTGCAGGACTTTGCCAGTCATAGCGCATTATTACGTCATCGGAAAGAATATCACAACGACGGAAAGCCGTACCAGTGTGATCATTGTTCGCGAACGTTTGCAGTTGCAGCAAATCTAAGCCAGCATCGTAACATTCACAACGTCAAGCGAAAGTATAGTTGCAATCATTGCGGTAAAAGTTACAAGATCACGCACAAACTACGCGAGCATTTACGATTGAAGCACGGCGAAAATACGAGCGAACTAACAGATCTTGAACTGCAAATACAGAATTGTAATTATTCATCAAAGACTCGCCATGATGACGCGATGACGAGTGATGCAGTTAATATCAGCAATACTTTTATTTCCTCGCCACTACCGAATGCAGCACAAAGTATGTATATTGCCAATATCGCTGGTGACACTGACAGATCAGATGAACTTACGACAGCTATGGTTAATCCAACTATGTTCCATAATTTGAACGAGGAAAAGGTGACCACTCCATCATCAGTGGACGCTAAGAACATGCTTTCTAACATTGTGTTTGTAGATGCAGCCGGTGAAAGGTCGCGGGAAGAAGCGACGACGGAGCAAGTGTCTGCAAAACCTGGCGACGTGTCGTTCTTAATGAACTTAAGTTCACTGATAACGGAACTAGGTGACGGGCTGAGTAGCTCAAGAGTTATCATACAGCAGGATAGCGGACACAAAGACACTCTCTGATCGATGGAGCCTATAAGGACTGTCCTTTTTATTGCAGGGGTGAATGAAAACGGCTATACGAATTCCTGGTTTTCAGTTAGTGGCACCATCCCTCTTCACTGCCTTAAACAAACCAGACTGCTTTGAAGTTTAGAGAGATGCGTGGATGCGGTAGTTTCTCAAGTGCTTTTACGTAACAAGAGAGGGTTTTCATAGGGTTCATAGAAAGTCTGAGGAAAGGAGGATCGACCAGGGAAATTCTCTTACTTTCGTTTTCAGGACTTGCTTTTTCTGAAGTGATGTTAAGTTGAAGTATGTTTCAGTGCATTTTTGAGTTATAGTTTTATAGGTGGTACGCTGACTGGAAATGCCCCCACTTTCAGTTACTTTAAAGCGACTAAATTTCGATGGATTTTAATTTCGGGTATGCCTAAGGTCTAGTTTTACAAGAATTTTCAGGTAAGTTTTGTGGGAATTTAGTTTTACTTAAAACCTTCAAAAGTGATTTGTGAAATACGGAAGAAGAAAAATTTCCAAAAGTTATTCTATTTGATGTAATGGACAAATGAATACTTTAACAAAGAAAAAAAAAAACGACTGTCAATAAGTTTGGGAGCGATTAGTAATATCAGGGATATGTGAAATCATATTACGAACCGTATTTCCTCTAATAAACGCCGCGGCGTTTATTACAAATGCCAGCTTTTGGATGCGGCGTTCATTAGAGGGCGGCGTTTATTACAAAATAAAAAATTGGATAGAAGCAAACTTAAACAACAATGTTCCCTTATCCTAGAAAAGGTTACAAAAGATTGTGTGAAAATGTTTTATACAAAAGATGTATGAGATGAAAACTTTTATAGCAACTAATTACACATCATATACTCATGCAAACCTGAATGAATTTGTTGATAGAAAACAAATAAAACTAAGCTAATTCTTGTTTAGTCTGTTTTTTAATAAACGCCGCTTTTCAAGATGCGGCATTCATTACAAATGGTTGGCTATAAGTGCGGCGTTTAATAGAGGGCTGCGTTTATCAGAGGGCGGTGTTTATCAGAGGAAACACGGTCTCCCAGGTAATATTTATTAAGTGTTCCTTAATAAAATTTAAAGATCCTCAATTATCTGCGACCTGGGTCGCGAGAAAACCGATTCAGCAGTTCTTTTATGAAGGAATCTCCATCCAAACATTTAGTTACCTCGTTTGTTCGCGCTTTTCATGTAAGTCAGTTGCTTGTTCCACATTAATTTCTAATCGTTCCAATGATGGATTCTCACTGCTGACATCATCATAACTACAATTCTCAGTTTCATTTATAATTATTAGCTTGGATTTTTTTTTGGCCTACATGCGCCATCTTGCATTGTAAGGACTTGTAACATTTATATGTAAAACTCTCCTTCGTCTTTGATTTATCTTATGTTAGTGAGTGCTTTCTTTAGATCATATGTAATAAAACACAACCTGAAGCTTGAATAAAATAATAGCCCACCACAATCGTGTTTCGAAGGATTTCCGCGCCAAATACGACAAGTTGAGAGTGGAAAGGTTGAAGTATATCAAAGAAGAAGTAGCTGAGGTTTCTTGGCGTTGATATGAATATCGAACAGTTCTCCAAGCTAGATGAAAGTGACGAAAGATATGAGGAAGATATGCTACGGATAGTCGATACCGATATTGTCATCAATTTAATTCATTTCATAAAGTTGAAATGCCTGCTGCAAAGGAATTGGAATACGATCCAACCCTGGTCGAGCCGATCGTTTTTAAACCAAAACTTTACGAGCAATTACAATGGAAACCAGTACTGAAGTCTCCACATCTGAGACAGGAACGGAATCAATGACAACACAAACAGGAGAATGCGGAACAGATTCGATGGCAGTGGGGACAACAGACACCATTGACACATGAGCTTATGTACTGGTTATTTCAAAAGACATTCAGCAAGATTGTTATCTAGAGTAAAATCGATTTTCTGAAAACAAGGTAAGTAATCATTTCCATATGTGGAATTCATTTTTGAAAACAGTGAAAATATCGAAGTGTTTAGGATTTTATATGGAGAACCTGTCCTATACCAATCAAACTGTCAGATTCTCCAAAATAACCAATTCGATTGCGTTGCAAATAGGGCACAACCAACAGGAAAATAATTTTTCCTGAGACTGATTTATTTATTTATCTTTTTTATCTATTTAGATTTTCTTGTTCACCGATTCATTCAAAAAGAAATGGCTGCTATTACAGAGAGACAAAACACACAAACTACCAGTTCGTAACCATGGAGATTTCATCTCTCCCGAAACTGGATGAACCGTCATTAAATTGGAAACGTCAACGAAAACAAAGGATAGCGTCGCCCGCGCGCATTCATTTTTTCCCGCGCGTTCGTGTATTTTATCTTCAATTTACCGCATTCATTCATTTTATCAACTTCTACAAGAAAAAAAAATATTTTCTACTCGTTTTTTAACATTATGACTGTGACACTATTTCATTATATATTTCCACATTGTTGTTTTGTTTGTTATTTGCATGCATGTGCAAAATATGTTAGGTTACCTTATCGGACAAAACAATGTCGGACAAAAGTGACGAAATTTTCCGGAGGTGACGAAAATTTAGTCCGACGAATATTTTTGTCCGACGAAAATTTTGTCCGACGAAAAGTTATGTCCAAATCAAAAATTTGCATTTTTTCCCCAAATAACGTTTCTTATTTTGTTTTCATAAAGATTACAACCATACACACGTTTAACGAGTGCGCAATTGGGTATTTTAAAGCACTATAAGTGGGAAAACACCATTTTTCCAGAATTTCCTAATGTAACAAGTGAAACAAAATTGGTCACATTCCACGGGAAATTTCAAGGCACGTGTACCATTTTCTGAAAGAAAAAGGTGGAAAAGTTGACGGGCATGTCCTTTCTACGCAATACAGACCCTCGCCTATTATCGCAGCAGGTGGCTTAGAGATACCTTTAGTCCCAGATATGTAACACACCAAAAGATGAAAAATTTTCTCACAAAACTTTACTCATGGGACTTTGAAGGTAGCAAAGGTACAGAGGATGAGGATCATGAAGAAAAGGATGACGAGATAAACTTTGTTATTGAAGAGGAAAACGGCGAGGAAGAAAGCAGTGAGGCTATTAAACCGAAAAAGAAGAGGAGACCACCAATCATAGATGACGAAGATGAAGAAGATGGAAACGATCTTAGCGATGAGGAAAATCAGCAAGAGAGTAACAGTGAAGTGATAAGACCAAAAATCAAGCAAAAGCCACCGAAAATTGTAGATTATTCATCAGATCAACCTCGAACCCAGGGTTTCTTGCCTTTTCGATATACGGATGGCGGCATCCGTATACGGAAAAGACAAGAAACCCTGGGTTCGAGGCTGTCATCAGATGAAATAGATATAGTCATTGAAAAGTGGAATAAAGTTATTTCTATCAGACGCTGCATTGTTATTATTTTTCAAGTATTTCTTGTGGATTTTCAAGAGGAGAGGGGTAGGATGGGTCGAAAATAAGTAAAATCGAGTGAATCTGAGTGAATTAGCATTTGCTTTGAAATTTTTAAAATGGACAAAATTTTTCGTCGGACTTAAGTGACGAAATTTTGTCGAGGTGACGAAAATTTTGTCCGACGAATAATTTTGTCCGACGAAAATTTTGTCCGACATTGTTTTGTCCGATAAGGTATTACATTGTCATGTTCCTTTTATCTTTAGGGAAAATTCGAAGTCAAAGATAATGTCTGAGACTTTATCCCCCTGCCGAGAATTGTACTTGACAAGGAAAAAATACATTAAACCAAAACCCGCATTCATCTATTTTTTAGTAAAATGGATTTTCCGCGTTCTGCGTTGGCTTTTTGGCAAGGCGACGCTATCCTCATAATCAATTTTACTTGGCCTTAACATCAGCTTCATATTTGGTGGCGGCTGTGGTGTTATCCGTGGTTATCGCGCCCATCGCTGATAAATATCGTTGTATTCGAAAAACATTCTTAATAGACCTTTCTCGAATTTCTGTTTAAACGATGCATTGTGGCTGAGTTGTCGTGTCTAACATCGCTTTTAATATTTAAATTGTTTCTAACTATCGGAATGGGAATTGGAAATAATAGAGACTATTATTAAGTTATAAAGTTATGAAATCAGTGGAACAATGAATCGCATGAAAACGAGGTTAGATATGAAACTCAGTCACAGTTTAGAGTTTAAACAGAAATTCGGGAAAGGTCTATATGCAACACATTCGTCATCCTTGGGAACTTGGTTTACGCATTGCCGTTTTCACCAGCATGTTTGATTTTCGGTCGCTTGATAGCTGGCACTGGCGCTCCTTTGAAAGCTGTTATTGCTGTGGAAATTGCTAGATCGTATCCACAAAAAGAAGCCGTTTCAAAATTTTCGTTGATTGGTTTAGTATTAAGTACTGGATTTATTTGCGGCCCCGCAATTAATATAGCATTTACTGGAACAAATTTCTCCATTGGTAGTTGGCATATCACAGAAGTAAACGTACCAGGCCTGTACATGACAGTTTTGTTTTTGGTAGTACAAGTTATTGTTTTCTTTTTTGCGCATGATTTATCGAAAGAATACGATCTGAAAATGATGATATCACGATATCACTGCAATTGTCATTCCGTCATGGGTGTCTATGGGTTCTACTGTTTACCATCATATGCGTGATAGAAGAGGTTTATGTGGTGAATACACTTGCAAGAATGGTTTCGTCAACAAAGCAAGTTACTGCGGAAAGTATTCATTATGGACTTGCAAGATCTTTAACTGCTCTTTTATTGTCAGCCTATGTTTTTGATTGGTTGAATGTTTATGCGGTGTTTTTGATTGGTTGAATGTTTATGCGGTGTTTTTGATTGGTTGAATGCTGATGCGGTAGTTATCACGTGTTTGTGTTTATTAGGGACTGCGATGTTTGTTTGGGGAATGTGGAAAAATTCAAGGAAGAAGAAAAAGCAATTTTTGTCAACGATCCGCACCATTAACTTTGTAAAAGCATTAACAGGTGAATGAAAAGAAATAATAAAAATTGATTTTTTTTCTTCCCTGACTTTTTCCACATTTCGAAACTTCAATTTTTGAAAAGTTTACAAAATATCCTATCGATTGATATGAGGATCAAGTTTATTACAGCAACAACTAAAAAGTTATTCACATTCAAAATTTTGATGATATCTTTTTTGAAGACACACTGTACACCACTATCAATGATCACTTTTGTGTCTTGTCTTTCATTTTGGGCCACAAACGTTTGGCGTTCCCACTAGATAAAATTGGCCGACACAATAACACAAATGAATCAGCAGAGTGTGAACCAAAATTTATTGTTACTTTAATATCCGAGGGATTAATTTTAATTTTAATCTTTTAAATTTGTTTCTGAATGCTTCACATACATATTCGGTATAAGGGCGCCCTGGTATTTTATTATCAATTTCTACACCAAGAAATATAGATTTTCTTTTTTTATTTTAACACAAGGTAACGTTAAATCAATTTACCCGGGCAAATTTTTTAAAAATCACTGCGGAGGAGTACATATTTTCAATGAATTTTTACGTTCTTATATCTTTCTAATCAATTTAAATTACTAATACTTACAAGGTTTAAAATATACAGTAAACACCCGTTAACTTGTAAAGCGTCCGACTATGCGAATGTCTCATTAAGCGGAGCTCTCCGTAAGTCGAACTTTTTGAAAACATCTGAATTATCGAGATTTTAAATAAGGAATGCTTTGGTGTCGGGCGTTTCAAAGCCGCATGTAACATGCTTTGTCCAAATCCTCATATGGGGAGATTTCATCACATCCTGACTCTTTTCGCTGAAGTTTTATTTTTCTCGACTTTTGAATAAAATATTGATCTTTAAACGCATGCGTGGAATAAAGAGCATTGTAACTCGAGGCTAAGTGAGCTAAGTTATAACTGGCAAGCTAAGTAGCGGCGACAGTTATAAGTGGGGGAGCTAAGGGGCTGCGACAGTTATAAGTGGGGGAGCTAAGAGGCTGCGATAGTCATTTTCAAATGTTCGAAGTTTTGTATTTCACAAATTCGAAATTGACAATACCTACTTCACGTTCACAAGAGGTTTATAACACTTAGGTCAAGTGGCAAAACTTGGAAATGCATTTCCCCAAGGAATCATTTATTCAGCCCTATTTCTTCTCTTCTTTAGGTTGATAGACAACACAGTGACTGCCAGACATCATTTCATCCAGTTTGCCCAAATAAGTCCATTTCTTGGACTTGTCATTGTCTTCAAGCAATTCTATAGAACAACATCCTTTTCCCCCGATGCAATAAATCTTGCCTTCAAAATTTATAAGAGAACTTTCTAGTTTTACTTCGCTCAGACTACCTTCGCACGTTCGCCATTTTGAAGTAGCTCGGTCATAATATTCCACTGTATCCCAGCTTTTTTCCATACTCCTACCGCCAACAACGTATACCTTATCGTTATTTATAATCATAGAGGCTTGGAACCGGGGTTGTGACATGGTTTGTTTGATGGTTTTCCAACAACTCTCACTGGCTACAAAGAACTGCATGCACTGCAAAACGCTGGTGGTGGAAATACAATATCCTCCGGCTACGAAGATTTTAGGCTTGGTATTGCCCATAACAGCCACAGCTGAAAAGAAAAAAAGAAAAAAAAGTGAAACAATATTTCAATAATGCAAATTATGACGTCACAATTCCATCCCATGAAAATATAAGCTTGCATCTACACCATACAATACACCTTTGCCGAATTTCTGTTTAAACACCGTGTTATGGCCTAGCTTCTAAGTTTCGCCTCGTTTCTATGTTCTTTATTGTTTTTCTAATTGCATAATGTTCTCAGTAAGTAATAGTTACTCGTTTTTTCAGTTCCCCAGTGGAATAATTAGAAGTAATTAAGAGTTTGAAAAAGAGGCGAAACTTAGAAGCTAGGCCATAACACGGTGTTTAAACAGAAATTCGGGAAAGGTCTATTGTTTGAGGTTTATGATGTACGTTGAGAAGGATGATAAGAATTAAGCACGAAAAATAGAAGTATTTAAAAAAAAAAATAAAAAAATAGAGTGGACAAAATATATTCCCCAAAATTCGTCAACATAGTGTGTTTTGGTTTTCTCGCTAATTTGGTGTGTTTTAGTTTGCTTGACACTTGTCTGAACGAAAAGTATGGTTAGACGGAACATCGGTATTTTTAACGATATTTCGTTTTTAACGGTTATCGATCATACACAAGTCAATGATAATTCTTAGAAGATGTTGAGTAACGAATGCAATGCCGTAACAACGCTAGAAGAACCCGTTATTCCGTTTTGGAGCCACCTTCTTAGGAAATTCAAACTTTGAACCCAGGACTTTTGCCTGGAGAGTCGAGTTCGAGGTTGTGTTAATCACCTGGGGAACGCCTGTCATATTCCATATCCGGTAGTTTTTCCCAACGTCCACTTTTGATGTTGAATCCCCAAAAAAACTTCCCAATCGGCTGTTTCCCTCCAATTACATATATCGTAGATTTTGTGGAGCATACGCCAGCATCCAGGATTTCTCTGCCTAGAAAAACGAAGTATACACACCTTTTACAGAATATTTAAAGTTTGAAGTGAGCTGTCCACGTAAATGCACTGGCTACGAGATTAGTCTGCGATTTAGAGCCTGCAGGAGTCTACCAATAACGCAATGCTAGTTCTAATGAAGGAACGCAGCCTTCGTAATTTGGAAGTTTTTTCATATCAAACTTTTAAAAGTAGATTACCTTTTATTTTAAAAGTACATAACCTGATATTTTATAACTTAATCCACGAAATTAGAATTTATTCGAATTCTAATCAAATAGGCCTACATAAAAATGGGAGTTTTAGTTCATTACGCTAACTGAAAATACTTGATATGTTGCTTTTCTTGTTAGTAAAGCCTATCAGTTCAAAATTTCTTATTACCTCGTTTGTTAGCTACTACACTGTGTTTGTGTATTACGGCTTTCAAAGATCTAGTTCAAAAAGGCAGTTATTTGTTGGAATTCAATTTTGGTTTCACCAGAAATTATTATTATAAACATGTCTTTAAGGGGCTGTTCATATGGAGGTGAGCCGGCCCGTGAGATGAACTTCACCCAGTGTTCATATGGCTTTTCTCATCCCACCTAACCGGGCTGGAGAATGTCTTTTAAATCACATAAACAATAATTTGAATTTCGACGCGTGTGCACTTGTCTAAAATCTATCCCACTAAGCCGGGCTGGTCTGTTCATATAAACAAATTTCATCTCACCGACCTAGGTAAGATCTCGGTCAAATGAAATGAGATCTCACTTAAGTGAGCCAGCCCGCTTTTCATATGAACACAATTTCTTTTTATAAAGATTTTTTAATAACAGTGAGATCTCTGCTAAGTGAGCTGGCCCGGTTAACCGGGCTCCATATGAACAGCCCCTAAATAAATTATTGCTGGTGTTTATGGTTAGACCCTTGTTCCGCGTAGAGTGTAAGTAGGCCTTATACTCTGCGCGGAAGCGTGTGGCTCTCCATCGAGACGTTGTTCTATATTGCCCGTGCGAATTGTTTATTGTTCGTAATGTTCTCGTCTTGTGTTTCTATGTTGTTATATGTCCCATATGTTATGTATTATAATTGAGTTCGTAAGCGTATAAGTTTCTTGTGTTTTGTAGCCGTTTTGTTGTACATCTGGCGTATGCGTGAACATGTGAGGTGAAGTGTGTAGTCATTTGTATGTTTTAGTAAGTATATTTTTTGTTAAGTTATGTTTTTCTTTCTCGTTTGTTATAATAGTATTTCTGTTTTTTCCTTCGTTATATTTATACGTAGTTTTGTATGTTTGTTTTTAGCGTCCCTGAAATAAATGTGTCAGTGTACTCGGGGTCAGTAAAATTCCCTTACTGCAAGTGCAGTAATAACCCTATTTACATCAAATTTATCGTTAATGCCTGTTTTCCACCAGTGAGTTATCTCAGAAAACACCGGTAAAGAAGTTTTTAGTACTTAAAGTAAAATTTCAAAAGCGTTTGTGTGAAAACTTGCTGCTACCGTTTTGCGCAATCTGGCTCTTGTTAAACTTAGAAACGAGGCGATATGTATGATAACGAATTTATGAAAAGATCTATACCTTCACCTACAACATTCCAGTTCATTGTATCCACATTAAACATCATCACACTCATTTTTGATAACGAAAGTAATGCCTTCCCTGCTTTCACAACCACGTGATGTTCTTGCTCCATACTTTTGGGAAGTTGCAGTTCAAGGGCCGGTGTACACGAGCATGTTTTTATATCAAGCATATGGCTTGCACTTGATGAAGAATTGAACATGTAAATGTTGTCGGAAGACTGTAAAACAAATGAGTGAAATATATATATATACACTGTGGCATCAGAAATCGTCTGGAACTGAAACACAAGAATTACATGATCACTGGTATCTTCAGGCTCTGCATATCAAAAGTGAAAACAGTTCGAGTTAATTATTTTGTGTAAGGATGAATGAAGAAGGAGCGACGTTTTTATACGATTGTCAAGTATAAATAAATATGCACAAAACACACTGCTTGGTGGAGTAAAGCCTTTAGAATACCGTATTTATTCCATTAAACGCCCAATCTCTTTTAAACGCCCTTCTCTATTAAACGCCCCCTCTAATACTAAAATTTCGCTATAAACGCTCATCTCTTTTAAACGCCCCTCTCTATTAAACGCCCCCACCCCCACCGCTAATTTTTTCAAAGAGGGGCGTTTATTAGAAAAAGATAAGAAAAGTTATCGGGTATTTTTAAAAGAATAGAAAAGTTAGTTTCAGTTAAAGTTATTCCCTATTACAATTTAAAAACAGGAAACATGCGATATATTTTTTTTCTTCATGTTTGAGTGTTCTAAACAAGAATGATATCGTCGTTTTCGTTTAGAGATCTCCCTATCCAACACCATAGCTGTTTTTCGTTGACGTAGAACATTTGTAAACTTTTTGTCTGAAAATTTTTTTAAGTGAAGACAACTGCTATTTCTGATATTAACGCCCCTCTCTTTTTAGCGCCCCTCTCCAATAAACGCCCCTTGAAGATTCGAAAAATTTTATAAATGCCCAGGGCGTTTAATTGAATAAATACGGTACCAGTGTTTCTTCTCTTCCTCACTCTACTACTAGCTAACCCTAACTCTACTCCAAGTAGATATAGCAGTCCTGAAATCTTCAAGCCATGCAGCAACTTGTTGTCTTGTTTGTTTGTTGAAATCAACTTTGGGAAATTTTGCCCAATTTTCAAATGTTCTTCAAGTTTCATCAAAATTTGCATAAAGAATAATTGGAAAGTTCGATTTGACAGTCATTTATCAGATTTAGGTACAACTGGGTAATTTGGGTCATGAAAGTTTCAATTTAAAATCATTTACATTTCAAACTATGCGACAACTTTGATTTATTTCGCCCTGGGATGAAAGCCTTAAGCCACAACTTAAATAAAAAATATTTCACCCCGTGGCGAAATTTCAAGCTAACTTCATGTAAACGCAGTTTTGAAAAACATTCAATTCAAGCGATAGATACCTGTCTATAGTTGCAAATCTTTCTTGTATCAGTGTCCACCTTATTCTTTATCATATTCAGGGCGTCGTCCACCTTTTTGCGACACAATTCACTTTCCAGGTACATTTCCTTCTTGACCGTATTCTCCAGAAATTCGGCTTCCATAACTTCAAAATGGATGTACATAACAAGCTTGGGAAGATAATACTTCCTAGAATAAAGCACATTACTACAGATTTTTAATTCGAGTCACATATCCTCACTCTTTAAGTTTTCATCAGCTATGTGCATATGCACTAGTTGAAACAACGATTTTGAAAATAATGATCGATTCAGCATTTCATTTTTCTAAGGGATGTTTTCTTCTTGGTGGGTCTAATCTAATTTCTTAAAATGTTTTTTACTTGCCTGTCCTCAATGTTGTATCTATACCAACTCCAAACAGCCGTGTATACCTCTTCTTCTGACTTGACTTTAACGGAGTTACTTGATATGACTTTCATCAGAGTCTCAGCACAGATTTCTAGGAAGCGTAACTCTTTAACGATGGAATTGAAATTCCAACATATATACTGAAATGTTTTTGCTCTTAATCCTTCAATATTGTGCTTTTCAGATATATTGTAAAAAACGAAGCAGTTATTGATGTTCAAATTGAGTTCCAAATAGTCAGTACACAATTGGATAACTTCGGTTGTCTAAAACACAATAGATTAGTGTAATGATTACCTCAGCGTTATTTTTCGGAGTAACATTAATTTGCGGAGTAACATTAATTTGGGCCGACCGATCTGTTTATCTGTGAGATTTTGACCGTGGATTTTCGAAAACTGGCGTCAATAAGGACCAGCGATAGAAATGGACTGACGGGATAATAGGTACGGCGACGTCTTTACAAAGTGGACTTTGTAAATTCTTTTGGAGTACAGTTTAATGTATCATACAAATGGACTTTTCCCGAGTCTTTTTTCAAACGTCGATTATTTGCCAAGCTATTCTATCCTACGTCGTTTTGATTTTGACGTAATTTATCACGAATTATCCAATAATGATTTGTAGATAAGAAAAATTATAAGCAAGTAATTAAAGTCTGTTCAAAAAATATGTGGACTGATTTCAGCTTTTATATAAAAACCAGGCTCAAGGGAATTGATGTAATTTGCTAAATCTGGTTTCCACATGGTAACTGAAATTAGTCCACATATTTTTTGAACAGACTTTAGTTTATAACATAGCTCAATAATAAGGCGGCGCTTGACAGCTTACAAAGCAGTTATACAACATTAATCGTTCTGGAAATGTTATTATAATACAACATTTTGAACACCATTACATTAATGAGAAAAAAACCAATAAAAATGCTTCGAGTTTCAGCTATTTAGAATAGTGCTTAAGTACTTTCAAAGCCATTGTAAGTATACCAGTCCATTGTATTCAAGGAAATAATAACATTTCGGAATTGTCTCAACTTCAAAAAAAGTTTAAGTTTGGAATTAGCTTGTTTATTTAAAGCCGGACAGGTGCTAAAAGGAATTCCTATATCTGTGAGACCTGTAAAATAACAGTAATAGGCCTTATTATCCAAGCGCACACTCACCAAGAAAAAAGGTAAGAACTAAAGGCAAGAACGTAACGGTGCGGCTAGTTATAATACTGATTTCACATACCTGGAAGTAGTAGGCTGCATCTAATAGATCTTCTACATCTTCCACATCAATAATGAGAGTAGCCAAATAGAAGTATCCCAGCATTGATGCGACGGATTGAGCGGATAGTCCTTCTAATATCAACCGATCGATTCGAACAGTCTTTATGTCTTTGAACAACTTTGCGAAATAGGGACACGAAGCAGCTAACACCACTTTGTGTGCCTTGAAATCGATGTCATCGCAGCGTATCAACACGTCGCACATGATTCCCTTCGTTTGCAGCGCGTGCAAATGCTTTAACATCTCGTTCTGAACTCCAGGGTGTGTATATGTTAGTTGGCTACCCTCCTGGGAAAATCTGGGACCGTCTGGTGTCGGTGGTATTAAATCAGTTTTATTTTGATTCACCCAGAGCAAACTTTTATTTTGACCGACCGTTAATCGCTTTATCACTGCTGAATGAACGTCTGTGGTCGAATGCTCTATTGAGTTCTCAATTGACTTTCCCTTCGTTAAGTCTAATAGTGTCTGGCTAGTTTGCGTGGCAACTGTGTGCGTCATTTGATGTGAAGGATTGACAAGATGCTTTGGATTAGTTTCTTCCACATTCACCTGGATGGAAACATTTTTCCGATTTATAACATCCGATTTTTTTTCGACACATGAACTAATAGTGTGCTTTCCTTCAACAGCCTGCTCATCGGGTTTTTTCGGTTTTGTTTCGGAATTTGGTCTGCCATGTTTGGCTGGTTTGTCATTTTCCGGCTTCGCTGTTTCGGGTTTTTCTGCCTGTTTAACCTTGATAATTCGTGATTTGACCGCACTTTTGGATTTGCCATTAGTTTTGGGCGATCTGCTGTTCGTAGTGGTTTCTGCATTCGTTTGGTTTTTAATAGAATGTTTTGGATTCTCAACTGCTCTTTCTTCCTTCGAACAATTCCGCTCCAATTTTTGTGAATTTAAATTTTCGTTAACTTTTTGTTTTCGGTGTTCATTTTCGTCGTGTTGTCGGGCTTCTTTTTCGTTTACCGTACGCTTTTTCGTTGTTTTTTTCGTTTTTCCCGCTTGTGTTTTTATTTCTTCATTACTCTTAACAGGACCTGCCACGTTTTCGTCGGAAATCCTCTTCTTTTGTTCCGCTTGCGACTTGTAATCTGGTTCGATCTTTCTGTTACTGTTATTGGTTTGGATGTGGTTATACAAATGATAAGCTTTTTGCCATGAGAGCGAATGAGACATAGTTCTTCTCATTATTTCCACAATAAAAAGGTTTCTTCAGTGAATTTGAAAATGAACTTAAAGCGAATGAGAACGAACTCATTTAGGTCACTAGTAAACCACTGAAAATATAGATAATAAAACAAGTGTCAATCGGAATCACTTTCTTTTAGCATTTAAAATCAAATACAGCATCATTATTCGTTCTGATAACCATTATTCGTATAACGAATTACAATTTATATTGTATTCTCATAACTTTAAAATGAAAACCAGAAAAAAAAAACCCAATAAAATACAAATCAGTTTTATCTTCTGATTCTCTACCGAAGAAATCAACGTTACTATGTGCAACCTGTCGTATTTCACCATCTCGTTGAATAGCGTACAATATTCATGTATAGACTACGTGTTTGAAGAAATAAATATGCCATTCAGTGAACTACGTTTCAAGCATTTTATTGAAACAAAATTTTGTATATTGTAGTAATTCACACAAGAAAATTTGAGGTCTTGTTCATTTACATGAGATCGACAATTTTATGAGGACTGGGTCATATATATGCTTGTAACTTTGATGTTTGAAAGTAGAATAAAGTGTAGGTTACACCAAGGTATGGAATCCCTGACATTTTGTATGGAACTCCACACTCGTTAACGTTCAGCGCGTTGAGAAATATCATTTGCTTTTGCTTGTGCTGAATAAAAGGTCCGATATTATGATCATATTTATCTCACTTTTCTTATAATTTCTTATGCTATCCTAACATGGGGGCTCAATAAATCTGTCTTACCGAAAGAGGCGCCACCATGTTTGGGGCCGCTGCGCGAAGAAAATTTTTGAAAATACTACCTCTAGATTGCCTAAAAGCACAAACAAATTCCTTAGGAAAGTTCCTCATAATTGACAAAAAAGTTGGAGGGGGATTTTGGATTTTGATGCATGATCGTTGTACAGCCGCCAGTTCACATATGCAAAGGTTTACAAAATAACATTAAAAATAAGCATTCTTGGTAAAAACCATTCATGATGAATTTTGGGAAGATATTTTCAAAGAAATAACTATAGGAATGGATAGAGCATTATTCAAAGGTTATATTTTCTATTGAAACTTGAATGAGATGAAACTTATTGTCACGTGGTCTTGCATAGTGTCATTCTGTTTTTATTGAACAGACTATATAAAATGTGAAATCAACAATGTTGTTTCTAATCTACTTCTCACAAAAATATGATTTTAACAACGAATCGGGCTTGTTCTGTTTGAAAAAACGATACGGAGATTATTACAGAGAAAAAAACCCAAACAGTTCCGCGTGGAAAATTGGCCTGTTCGACTCGAAAGGACTTCGCATATTTTTCAAGCAACATGCATATCTTATCTACTACTCAATCTCCTTTTGTTCTCTGTGACAAAGAACTGGCGTCTTGATAAGTCAACTTCAAATCGTTAATTTGTCAAGCATTCTTTGTGAGATAATGAGATTAAAATATTGTCTTAACTATGTGTGTGTTCGACGTATCAAAAAAAAAAAAAAAAAAAAAATTATAACAAGTCAGAACTTAGGGGCTAGTTTTTAACATATACAATAATAATGTACAGTACAAAATCAGGGCTAAATGCCTTATATAAAAATTGCTGTAAATATTCATTTAATGTCATATAAAATGATAGCTAGAATATCGTCTCTCGAAAACTCGAATTCTCGAGAATTCAAACTATTTTCCCGATCCTCTGATTGTTCAAGTTATCGAGAGTCGACTGTATTTATGATGTGTTCACAGCAAACATGAGCTGTCAGGCTGAACTTTCGATGACAGTTCTAACACCTTTTTTCTTTACTAAAACTGTCTGTATCGGCTTATTGTGTTCTTCTTCGAAGCCAATGTTAGATCTTGCCATATGTACACTTTGCTTTTTACCTATGCTGTATGTCCGCCTCGGTCTCATGCATATCAGGGCAAAAGAGAAAACGGACGACAAGAATAGCGATCCGGTTCCGATCCAAGCCATCATGTACGCCCAGCAGTTTTTCCGATCGGAAAAACTGTCCCATCTGTCGTCTAGTCTTAGTTCAACATAAACCATTGCACCAACCGCAGGAATAGCTGAACAAGAAAAATGAAACTATTATGATTTGATAGGACTTACATATAATGTGCTCTGTACGAGACTACAAGGGAAAACTAAAAGGCTTTTAGGCGTAAATTTACTTTAAATGTAAAGAAGATTGCTTAACTTAAATTTTGATGCATCATGCAATAAATTTGGTTCATTCCACAAAGAGATATGAAGAAAAAACTTTCATGTCAATTTTCAAAACTCGTCGATTTTTAACAAAACAATTGGGTGTCAAATCTATATTGACAAAGTGTGATATTTTCTTTTCAAAAAGATATACATGATGTGGCTGCATGCAACAACCTTTACGCAGCACTAATCCATGATTTGACTCAATGTTGAAAACTCAACTCAAAATTTGTAAATGCCAATGAAAATGCTTTTGAAAATGAAAAACTGAAATTAGTTTTCTTTTGGTTTTATTCTCATTCAAACCATTTTTAACTCGCCAAAACTTTGATCATTTGACACCCCATTTTTTGTTAAAAATCGACGTTTTTTTGAAAATTGACATGAAAGTTTTTTCTTCATACTCTTTAACAAGTTAACCAAATTTCAGTTAATATTAGACATGGCTGCCATAAAAACATCAACACAAAAAGAGACTTCTTACTGGCAATCCTTGAAAAGAAGCCTTGAAAATTTCACAATTCACTCCCACACACCTCCTCTACACATGCTATTTCAAACGTTAAGCAAACGGACCTACAAATATTGAAACAAGCCATTTCAAATAATGGCATAAACTTTACTTCACAAAATGGCTTCTGAAACTTCCTTCGATATCTCTCGAACGACAAGTCAAAAGAAAAAGCGGTTTTTTGCAAAAGTTTCTCAAAATATGCCCATATATGGAGGTATCTTATCCATATAGGGTTAAGCAACGGAACAGCTGTCGTTTTTGGCTTGAAATTGTCGGAACTTTTGCATGAATTGTCGGCATCAGACCGCGCAGCAAAACATCTGAAAAGACACTGGATCGAGTACACGCGGATTGAAAATCATTGTTTAAAAGAACAATAACTTTTTCAATAGAAAAACATGCATAAATTAACAGATGTTATTCTATCTCTTTTCGTATTTCTATGATTCTCTTTACATTAAAATTAAGTGTACCCCTAAAAACCTTGTAGTTTTCGAGATATGATTTTTCAAACACCTGGACTTTTTTGTGGCGCACCCGGCATAATCAGTCTGGAACATTTTTAGAGAATACTTTACTGATATTTGTAATATTTTTGGATTGTGACATTGGTTCGAAATTTCCTGTTGATGTAAATTAGATTATCAGAGTTATGTAAGATCAACGTAAAAAAAAAGCACTAAATAATACATTATGTCAGTAATAACACACCGAATTCCACCATTGACAAACCCGACATTATGATACGACGTTTTCGTGAAAAGAGCCTGATACGCTCGGTGGCCTTTATAATTTGTTTACAATATGACTGTACTATTTCTCTATAACACCTATTTGACTAAACATTTCCTTTCGTGGTATGTTGACATGACACTTTCTGTGTTTCTGGGCAACGTAATTTTTACCAATAGCATTTGCTCATCTTCATCTTCAATAGAAGTTTGAAATCAAACATGATTCTACTTAATCACCGATTGGGACGGATTTTGGGCAAATTTGAGCAATGATGAATTCAGGAAAGAATTATGCTTAAAAATCAGTGAACGGTTAAATCATAGCATGGAACATCTATCAAAAAACGAGAATGTGATGGACCAACCATAGCGCTTTTTTAAAGAAATATTCAATTCGAAGTTGCTTTAAGCCTCTAGCAGCAGTGGATGTACAGGTTAGTCACGATTTGTGTAGAAGAGTGTTAGCAACTTAATCATAACCGAAAAACGCTCAGATAATCCCATTGGTAGTATGGATTGAACTCACAAATTATCTTAATGCGCTTCTCCACAAGTTGCGACTACCCGCTGCGCAAGTGTATATTAGTGTAAGCGTCGTTTGAGATAGAGACATAATGTAGGTTGACGTTGAGATGATTTACCGCTTGTGGATGTGAAAAAAGCCAGTAACAACGTCGAACAATCCCAAGACTTCTCAAGCATTCTGCAAGCACCACAGAGAAGAGGGAAGAAAGCCAATAGCGCCAAGAAGCAACTGACTGTTAAACAGGATAACACCATATCACGCTTCTCTCCATTGATACCTAAAACTAACAATGCATCAAAACAAAGAGTGACAATACATCATGGAAAATTTAACAAGTTTGTTTCTGTTAATTGTTTTTTTGTTGGTGATGGGTGATGCGAAAGTGACCCAAGCCAGCGTTGGATATGTTGGCAAGGCTCTCAACTATTCTGACAGTTTTCAGCGATAAGCTGTATTATGTTAAGACGGTCATCTCTCTATATCTGACATTTAGCCTCGGTTCTACTAAACTAATGCGAAAACCTCTATGAGACGCACCTTCTCTACCATTTTCCATTCTTTCGAGGAATCTGTCTTATGGAGATTACAGTGTATCACCATAACCTATATGACTTTGCATGTGTGTAAGATTTTAATTATGATGGACACAGATGAAAGGTCATAAAATAGGATTTGATCGTGTCTACTCACCTGTCGGGTCATTGTTTGTAAACTTAAAAGCATCTTCAATGAAGCCCTTCTTTTCTTTTCCGTTTATAACATGCCTATACCGAAGAAGTCCGTTTTCATACTTTCGTCCATCACGCTCGTATGACCACCATGTATGTCCGAATATCCCACCAAGTAGGCCGGCAAGCCCAAACACCAGAAACGTTGCGGATATGAATAAACAAAGGGTAGTACAACATTTCCTTCTCATCTTCAGCTTAATTGACGATGAAGCATCGTGTAGTTACTGACATTATCTATTCCATCTAGACACGATAATATTGGCTTGAAAATCGCTTCCTGTATTAGAAGGCTTTGTAACGAAACAACGAGCAACTGTGTAATTTTCAGGTATAATTTTGTTATACTAATACGCTCTTGTTGAATCAACTGAAAATTGTTGAAATATTTTCTGTAATAGGTTTTAAGTCAATGATTGATACTTTAAAGTTTTATAACTACACAAAATAATGACAATCGCTCATCAGAAATTTGCTTTTAAGTCATCAATCTAACAATAAACATGATGAAATTAAAACAGTGTTCACTTTTACCACAACAAATCAACTCGATCTTTGAATGTACATTAGTTGAAAAATCAGAGCATGTAATCAGAGAACAGAATAAACTTAACTTCCAAGCATGCATGAACTTGTGTGTGATGCTTGCTGCAAGCATACATCAGCAACCAAAACAAAGTTAGCAATTTTCTGAGTAAATAAAGTCGTAAGCATGCCATCGTTTGCGTCAAAACAAATTAAGTTAGTTTAATAAAATGCTACATTGCGTAAAACAATAACTCATACAAACAAGGGTACTGTTGGCTAGGTCATGTAGTGACGTTTGTACTGAATGTTGAGGTAACTCTGTCCGTACATCTGGAAACACTGACCATGCTCACAGATTTCAGTTATGATTTTCAAATTAGGAAAATCAAGCAATGTTTTAGATACTCTTAAAAGTTTTTATTTCCGCCATGATGTAAACTACACCTTAAACTGTCGTAATGAAATGGTTTTGATATAAATGTAGAGCACGCTAATTTGTTATTCGATACTAACCAGTGTGAACTAAACTTTAGATTTGAGCGCGAAAAGTACTTTGAAATGACACAAACATGAACTAGGATGCCAATCATTCGTATGAGAACACATTTATTTAGTACGATATTTTTAAAAATTTCCACAAATCTTGATTCCTTAAAAAAAGTAAGAATTCCAACAGCCTTTATCTCTTCCTCTGATGTTACTAACGAATTATAAAAGCGAAACCATTGTAACCACAACACGTTTAACAGTTTAGCGTCAATCCATGTTAGAAACTCAAATATGCTCAATCACAGAGATGTATATTTCATAATTAATCGCCACAATTATTTTAAAAAATTAATAAACTTCTCATAAAAAGTTAAATATTTTAAATGATAGATATACCGTTTCCACAATAAATGATAAAGTCAATAGCTAAAAGTTTGTAAATTCAAAGAAAAAATATCATTAAAACTCCTTGCTTTCATTACGGAAAGCCATTTTATTGATAAGGACTAATAATAAGTTTATTTAAAAGAAAAAGGATATCTCTTTTTTAAATTAGATTGTCGAGTGAATAGTATTACACAGGGGTGAATCATATTTTCAAGTTGACTACGCGGTGGAGTGCTCCGCATTAATTCTCTTTGAATGTTAGCGCTGATCTTTTTGCACTCCTCCGTGGTAATGTACAGGTTAATGTGTTTAAGGGTATTGACTACATCGGAGTTATTTTGTATCATTTCCAGACCATTAACACTTTTCGATGAAAACTATTCCAAAAGTGTTTGAAAGAGCGAGGCAAAACCTCGACTCTCGCCGGCCCAAAGTGTTTACTTGTACAAATGTAAACTATACTGGCAGTCGAACCAGCATTACGATAGTTATGTGTTGGCTATTCTTAATTTCCGTAACCAGCCATTCCACGGTCAATGTGGAGATACATACACCAATGGTAGATCTAAACATAGATTCTTCCCGCACATAATAAAAACTGCTCCACTTGTTATTGGTTATTGGTTGGTAATGGTTATTACACACATAAAAAGTCGTTCCACATGCACAACTGTCATTGCACAAAGTTGTCGAAATAACGGCCGGCTGCCGGCAAAAGACAGAGAAATTCTAGGTTTAGCCGGCTGAAAAATTCGTAAGATTTCCTTTTTTAGCCGGCAACAAACTTCATATTTTTGCATAAAAGGTTTTCTTTCTTGACTTTTCGTTGCTCTGAGTTTTGTTTTCATTTGACTTAGTATCAAACAAAATAGACATTTTTCTTTAACAACATCTTTGACTTCTCTCTTGACTTTTTGCGAAGGTCGTGGGGAAGAACGAAAAAAAAAAAAAAAAAAAAAACAACAAAAAAACCCAGAAGAATAATTGACTAAAGTACGAATCATGTTCTTTCTCTAGCATTCGTCCGTATACTTTTTTTATTCTTGCCCCAGCTGTTATCTCCACCCCCCTGTCAATAAGAAGAAAAAACTTCTTTGATAGTAGTGAAAACTAACCTTTGTTAACGACGAAACAACCACACAGAAAATTTTCAACATGAAACAAAAGATATTATCTACGGTGGTTATATAGCAGCAGTGTTATCATTAAAAATAGCCGGCAACGAAAAAAAGTCTTATCTCGAACCCTGGCACACCGGCCACTCCACCAAACCCATTTAAAAGGTTGAGCTTGATTTAGCGAAGGAACACCCTTCAAGAACATTGAAAAAAAAATGAGAATTGAGATTTTACGTTTAAAAGCATAACAAACTTTAGCGGGATTCGGAAAAATCATGTTTCGTTTACACGAAACTATTTTCCTATAGATTTGTAGAATTTGTAGATTTGGGAATTATATACAACTTAGTAGAGTTGTTCGTGAATGTTTCCCTACAAAGTCATTAGAAATTTCACATCAACACTTGAAATAAGCGTGCAAAATAATGATGTTTCTTTTGATACAAGAAAAGGCTTTAAATCTCTGAAGTAACTTTTCAGTTGAACAGTTTTAAAAAAAATTCTCACAAAGAATTGATTTTTTCGTGTAACAACAGGATCGTCGATTTTACGAATCTCCTTAAGGTGGGTTTCTGTTCGTCAATCGACACCATATTTCTATTTTCATCATAGGCGTCCGTAAGTTCAGTTTTGATCAATCGAAGCGGTATCTTCACATCGAAGGGGCATCTCCACATCGAAGGGCTATCATCCACATCAATGGTACACGAGTTGTCTCGAACAAATCTTGAAGCTTTTCTTCTAAGGACAGCTTTATACAGCCGCATAATCGCCGTGTCGAATTAAATTACTTTTATTCGGGTAAAATTCGACAAAAATGCGACAGTCACTTTATACAGGTTTTGTTGCCGCATATCAAATTCGATATGGCTTTAGACAGCTGCATAAATGTCGAATGAATTTATTATCGTGTGTTTCTTACACGCTGTCACTACTTTCGTGCACTTTTTTCACGAAGTTCAATCAAGCTGTTATTAAATTCGACGATTATGCGGCCGTATAAAGTGATGCCGAATTTATGTCGAAGATTGCCGTTTTATTCGACAAACTCTGCTGAACTTAACTCATTATGTCGCACTTAATTAATTTTTCACTTTATACAGTCGAATTTTCGTCGCATTTAATAAAGAGTTTAATTCGACGCGGCGATTATGCGGCTGTATAAAGCTGTCCTTATTAAATCATCAACATCTTCAGTGGTTCGACTTCTGGAACGATACTAGACTAACTGCTAATGTCTGTATTTTCCCACTACAACAATCAACACAAAGCCTTTACAAAACGAGTGAAAGAATTTTTTTATCTCGATTATCCAGCCATGAAGTCGATCTTCAACACTATCAATGGTTACACTCAAAATGAATTTCTGTGTGATTTCTTCGTCTCATTCTGCATACCAAACTGCAAGCAGTGCATATTTGCGGTCATGCAAATTTATAATTTAAAAATATAATTAGTCATAAACGGAACATGGTACTGTTCTTCATACCATGTAGACCTTGAAAACCTGATCAAGAAAATGCAGGAGATGTTAAATGTACAATTCCAGAAAATATTTGAAGCACTTCTCGATCATGATTAATTATTACCTAAAGAAATATTTTTTTCAAATCTTGACGATTTCCGAGGCCATCCATCTGAGGAATGCAAAGTCATTATACTTTGGTTAAGCGCAAATATTCATTGAACGATCGGCAGACTATATAATATACAGATTCAAACATTTATCTCTAGAAACAACACATTCTGATTTTATCCTTTGAAAATTCGGTTCAAATCAGAGATCAGGTTGGATAATCATAATGACCTATGTGACGTATGACGCATATGACGTGCGTCAAAATATTGCTCTTACTAATCCTTGAGGGAATTTTGATGAAAAAGGGTAAATACTATGTAATAAAGTCACACAATTGTTGAAATGGCGTTAAGTAGAATATGTATAGAATATGTATTGCAGAAAGTTCTCGTGTATTGATTAATCTATCAATCGATGTTGATCAGGGTGAGATGGATGAGATCACGTGACTATTCCACTCGTTTGCTATCTCAGTGACTTTCCTAATTTAAAATCAAGCGTCCATTCACTATTCGAAAGAAAATTAGTACTAGTAATCACATGTTTGAGAGGGAAATTTGGGATAAATTTCCCGAGTTCAGTTTTTTGAAATTTTGAAATCTCCCGAGTGAAACGATTATCACATGGTGACAAGGACCCAAGGTGGTGGCAAATGAAGTAATAATCACAAAAGTAATTCAAAAATAACATCAACATATCTTCCTTTTGTAAAAGAAACAAATGAGAGCGTAAATCAAAACATTCGAAAGTTGTCAATTTCATGTGCGATCGGCTATTCGAATGTTGAAAAAAGAAAACACGGGAAATTACAAATTATCAGCGGGAAATTACAAAACAGCGGGAAATTTCAAAATAACGCCATTGACGACGTCAATCAAATTTCACACAACCATGTGATTAAGGTAATAACTGGAGAGGATATTTTTTAGACATCTGCTACTGGCAGTAGAGAACCTCTCTTTCTAGCTATTTTTCATGGGCACAAACACACAGGTAAATCTGAAGAAACCGACAGCTTTCCTAACTAGGAAATTATGACACATGGAAGAAATAATTATGTATGTATATATAATATATTATACGAATCATTAAAATAAAATTAACGTGTAACAAAAGAAGAAATTCTCGTTTTTTTGTTTTTACATATCTAACCTTACCCGAATTTCCGTTTAATGTCGCTGGATTTCACGCCAGTCTACTCTAGGTCTATTTTCAATCGAGATTCGAGACACAAACTAACGATAAGAAATCCAGGGTAGGGTGACGTCAATTCATTATATTTTCTTTAGTATATCTGTACACAAAATAAACAAAGAATTCATCTTTTTCCATTGCGTCGGAAATAAGGAAGTAGCCATTTTTTTGTTCTATGAAATCTGCGAGTCTTTCGGTTTCTTCGTTCTCCGTGGTTTTCGCTCTTTTACCGGTTGCCGACATCCGTTGTCAAGACAAAATACTTTTCCTGTCGAGTTATCAGTAACACACCGGTCACCGACGCAAAACGCTCGTTTACAGTTCGTGCAAGTGAAACAGGAAAAATGATACACAGTTTGAGCGTCTTTCCGTATGACTAAATCGTTACCGTACACTTGGTTATGACATGCAGCGCAGCTGGCTGTTGGACCAAACAAGCTAAAATGAATTTTATCTATCAATAATATCTCCTTTCATGAATTACATCACCCATCGCCTAGTTTTCAGGTTTAACAATTATTTCGGACAATTATTTCGGACTTAACCCTAAGAATTTCGAGAATCATTTTTCCTTGCGGTGTCGTTTCCCTTAGTAACCACTCGAAGGTCATTAATGTTCGGTTTGACTGCCAGGCGGTGAATGCATGTAAATCTTTTTGCTTGACATGTACAGGCAGCCGATCAGGACGTGTTTCTTTTTTGTCTGCACGGAATTTTATACCAAAAAATGGATTAGAATTCGGAAAATGCAATCGGGAAAACGAGGAATTATTAATGTTGGCAATTTGACAGAAACGCCAAATTAATTCTCGAAACAAGATTAAGTTATCAGTAAACAAACAAAACATTATACAAATCTATTTACCGTAGATAATCATTTTTGCAAAATATATTTCCGTGTTTCGTGTACAAGGAACCACCAAGTTGCGCCAGATTGCGATCACAAGCTGAACAAACGAGACAAGCTTCGTGCCAGTAGCAATCTAGTGCTTGCAGAAAATAATGGTCTTCGATCGACGTGGTACATTTCTTGCAAGTGGCTAATGATAACGAGGCCGGTCTGTAGATTAGTGGAGATGTATTCATTATGTCTAGATAGAAATCATTTTTATTGTCCTGTAAGAATAGAGAAATTATCACTTGTCTTGATTAGAGTCTAAAGACTAGCTAGTCAGTTAAACCATAACACCAAAACAGAAAATACTTTAATGGTAGAAATTTTCGCGGTACTAATTTTCGCGAGGTCACGAGCTCGCGAAATCGATGGGATTTATTTTCGCGAATGAATGATCTCGCGAAATTTTGCGAGATTTATTTTCGCGAAATCACAAACTCGTAAAATTTCGCGAATGGCAAATTAGGTAAAAAAAAACTCGCAAGATAAATTTTTCGAATTGAAATTCTAGTAAGAAAGAAAGACTTTTGTATTGGTACTCTCAAGGATCCTTGTTCATTTTAAACAGAAAGAGAAATACAAAGTACAAATACTAATCTATCAAAATACAAAATAGTTCTAATCGTTCAATCAAGCGTCGGACAATGATATCGTGGTTGTTTCTGACTAAGTAGTAGATTTTATATTGATTTTACCCCTTTTTAGTAAACTCGAAAGAGATTCAAAAAAGCAAAAAAAAAAGTGTTTTTTTTTCGAAATTTCGCGAGATTTATTTTCGCGAATCATGTATTGCGAAGAAATTCGCGGGACTTATTTTCGCGAATTGGCGAAATAATGTTTT
This sequence comes from Turritopsis dohrnii, assembly GCA_027922465.2. Lineage (NCBI taxonomy): Eukaryota > Metazoa > Cnidaria > Hydrozoa > Anthoathecata > Oceaniidae > Turritopsis > Turritopsis dohrnii. The sequence continues at coordinate 2,576,993 of BQMF02000002.1, forward strand.
TTTTGGGATTTATTTTCGCGAATTTGGCAAAAATTCGCGAAACTCGCGAAAATTAGTACCGCGAAAATTTCTACCATTAAAGTATGTTTTTCTTTTCAAAAGTGATATTTGGTTATGTAGATCATAGTTAAAACAAACATGACAGCCATGCCTCTCACAAAGCAAGCAGAAGATCATTAACAACAGGTGACACAAACATGCGATAGCCGTTGGTAAAATTCAATATCAGAAATGGTCGTAGCACTGATATTCTACACATGATTGATACGTTTAACAATACGTTTTAACAACAGGTCCAAGTATGGACGGCATTGCTAAAGTCTTTATCCCAGTGGATAAAGTGCTCAAGTCTTTATTCCAAACTTGCTTAAACATCGCTGCGAAGGAGTACATTCCTGTAGAAACATACAGACTCATGCTCTTCTACACAGTGACGATTTTGCCCAGTGGGATCAAAGTGAAATGTAATAAAAGATCATAGTGTAACATAACAAATATAAAACTGGCTTAACCATTTTAGTTCAAACGTATCCGGAATCCAAAAATACATTTCCGTCCTTTGTTTAGCCGGTACTGCACATGATCTTGTGCTAAAGACGGCGCAGAGGTTATTGTTAGTAACCAAGTAATTAAGTAACTGGGAGTTTTTAGTACTTGGGTTTCCATCCTTAGTGGTTGGCTATTAATTCTGCCCGCCGACTTGCAAATAGTAGTTGACTTACCGCCGGAGATACGTATAGCATTGCTCTAACTTGCCCGAGGGCCAGTGTGCAGTTGGTCCTTTTGGGCTGATACGCTGCTTTTAAAGCGCATCGGAGTGGAGTATCAAGACATAACAGGACTCGGACGTGGGTCACAGTGGTCCCACTCGAAACTACTAAGCACTAGACCAAAAAAAAAAAAAGTTCAGTGGCAAGCATTCGCGTAAAAACTCAGCTTTTCCGTTAACCATTCAAATCAAATAATTTGCGATTTCGTGTTCAAAAATTATTAAAACTTGCTTTTTCTTTCAGAAACATCACTTAATCGAACGTTATTGCTACCAATTTATGATTTAAATCCGTCAATGATCGAATATCGGGCATAGCACTTATTCTAAAGAATGGCTTGAAAAAAAAATCAAAATTATTTGTAAATAAAAAACCAGAGATTTCTGTTCATATCCCGTCCATACGTCAATAACTTCGTTATTTCTCATCAAGTAACTTCGTCATTTCTCATCTAGTAACTTAGTCATTTTCATCTAGTAACTTCGTCATTTCTCATCTAGTAACTTCGTCATTTCTCCTCTTCTTCGCCAAAAAAATGCTGTTCCCAGCCTCTACTACATTTAAGTTTGTGTCGCGAATCGAAGGGAACGCTGGATAGGTTCTATCCTCTGAAACAACCAATCAGATCTCCCCTTTTATTTCTCGTTCTAATTTACTTATAAGAATAAAACGTTCGAATAATTAAGAAATATAATTTCCCTGGAGTAAAGGGCGCTAACTTGAGAGTAGGCGCTTATTCTAATATTCAATTGGTGAAAATAATCTTCTTAAAACGCCTTTAAAGTATTCCCTTTCCGCCATAAGTCAATTTTTTCTCTTCGGTGATATAAACTTTCCCTGATTGCAAGTCTATTATAAATGATATCTGGATATTCCCAGATAAAGTTCCTATCTCAGATTTCGATAAATAACATCCTTCAAGTAAAGAAGGTTTTTTTCGATATCTTCTTAATCTTTTTCTCCCTCAATGCGTAACGCAAGAATTTCACAACATTCGAAAAGCTCTGAGCAATAAAGTTCTGAGGACATGAAAACAATATTTTATTCGAACACCAAAAAGACGAGAAGGATTTCTTTGTTGCATGGTCAGACGCTCATGTAACAGAAACACGATCCTCATGTTAAAAATACATAAAAATATACATAAAAATTTTGTTGCTGAAGAAAATATCATAATAAACAACCAAATGATGAAATGCCAATTTTTATTAGACACGTGCTAGTCAATTTAACTGGATGTTGCCATAGTGACGAGAAGACCTGTTAATACGACTGCAAATAGTTTGGGTTTAGTAAAATCAACACATCAAGTAAGACACAAAAGCATAACTACAGAAAGGCTTTCCGAAGACATTTTTAAAATTTTTGTCACACAAGGAGTACCTCTCACGCTATGTACAAGCGCAGGTGAAAACGAAACTTCCATATACGCTTCACAACTGACTGAAGATACTTTTTAAAAAAGGTTTGCTTTTGCAAATGACATAATTCTGAACACCTGTGTCCTTCCAATAACACAAAATTGGAAATTACAAAACCACGACTCAAAATCATGATCGCGTACCAGCTTATAAAACTTAACCCAATGACATAAATTCTCCAAATAAACTCAAAGTTGTTTACGAATAGCACATTCCGTCGTCGACCACTTCAGTGGATTTGCTTACAAGATCTTCTGATTTTATAATTAAGAGCAGATCAACGTTGCTCAGTCTCATTAAATTCGAAAACAATGACATCTCGTCAGTTGTCGATTTCACGTGATATAAAAAAAGAGTGTCAATTATAGAACAGCTCTTCGATTTTCGTGCCAGAAATTGTTTGTATTGTTTGAAACTGATTGCTTTTATGATTATTTTAAAGAATGGATCTGCAGTGGTCGCATAAAGCGAGCAAACAGGGTAACCAAAAAGTCGGTCAAACACGATCTCTATATGATTTCCACTGAAATTTGTCGCGTGCATACAACAGGTCACAATGAGTGGAAATGAAGTGACAGGATTAGCAATTCCATCTCCGCTCATACAAGCAGTATTTTCACAAACACATGTCGCTGTAATTCGATGGTAATTCTCAAAACCTTCTAATTAAGAAAGTTGTAATTAGTAGTGAATCACTTAAAACAGGAATTTACAATAAAGAACTGAGCTAAGCCGTTTTTAAAGTTGTAATCCTATTATAAAGCGCAACGTTACTCCGCCAAAGATAAGTAAATAATTGACATTCCTTTCCATTTTCCTTGCTGCGATAAGTAACCCCACAACCTATTTTCACCAATGTCTTAAGGGGTCTGGGTAGGGAGGTTATCTTTGTCGTTGCATTATGGTCTAAAGAACGTTTTCGATTTCTTTTGGGTTTTTTATGGGCATAATCAAAAAACAATTGGGCTAAAAACATGTTAAAACTAAAAAAACGAAACAAGAGGTTTTATTGTTGAAACTACGCCCTTGGGGAATATTTGGGACTTGTTACGCCTCTTCCTTTTACGCCAATCCTTATTACAAAAACTTGCATGATGAAATTTTCACTGACTTTCATCATACATTCTTTAGCTGCTGATCCTTTTACCAGGTTGGAATTTTGCTCAAAATTAAGAAAATAAAACATAAGAATAATCCAAGGCTAAACCTTCCTCCTAAAAACACCGAAGAAATCTGAAAACGAAAAAAAAAAAGTGTGTATAGAAGTAATACTCTGAAACCACGAACGAGTAAAGAATGTTTTTGGATTAACATTACAATTGGCTTCGTTTTTTGCTTCCTGTCCGAACCTAGCATGGAGTGCGAAATTGCATTATAGTTATAATGGCGCCTTATCAAGTTGTTATTATGGTGGTGGAAGAAAATGGCGTTTATTTACCCAAAAAAATCTTTTGAATCAATGAAAACGTAAATATCTTAAAAGCTTATAAAAATTAGATTATATAAAGGCAGGTTGGTATTTCTTCATAAGATTTCAAGCAACATTTTTTTTTAGCAAAGTAGAGATTGAGTGGGATTTCCACTCTTCTGTTCACCTGTTTCTAATTAGTGTTTTCTCACTGAACAAGTCTTCGAAAATACACTAATGAACAGTTACGCAAACAATGGTTAAATAACCTGCACCCAAAACTTTATTTTTGAGAGTATGTTATTATGTTCCAGTAACCTATGCCCGATCGGATACCAAAGCGAGGTATGTGGGAACAACAAAATTTCAAGGCAAATTCATCGTCGACAAAAGTGCAATAATTATGTTTTTTTACAGACTAGACGAATTGCAGGCGAAATTTCGCGGCAACTCATTTGCAGTATTATGACAACAACAACAACAACAACAACAACAACCAAAACAAAATAAAACAAAGTTTTTTTAATGCAATTTTACAGAGAATACTCAGAAAACTTTCCAGACAATTCACATCTGTTGTAGAATTGGTTGTAGAGAAAACTGTTTATCAGGAAACGTTTTGAAGTTAATTACATAGAGATTTACAGGTTGTACACAACATGTGAAAAGCACTGTTTGAGAAGTGAAAATTATAGCTTCTAGCCAGGGAACTCGCAATGTTCAAGTGAGAATTTCTCTTAACTTAGGCTTTGCGATCAGCTTAAATAGTAAAACTGAAGTCAAGATACGGCTTGCCCACTCAGCTATTTCCATTAAGTCATCGTAAGGAGAATTTGTCAGTAGATCACAATCTTCTGTCGCATTACCGGCCAAGACGAACACGCAAAAAACAACGATATGTGAAGAATACGAGCTTACCAGCAGAGAAGTTTTTCTTCTGGTCATCTTTGAAGCCTTCATGTGAATAAAACTGAAACCACTGAGAAAAAAAATAAATAAATAAATAAGAGATGGTTGGAAATGGAAACGATTGTGGTTGCGAGAGACGTTTTGTTTCTTTTCTTCGATTGAAAACCGTATTATAAATTGTGGGTATCACTCATTTAAAATTTAATAAAGCAAGAGAACTCAATAAGCGAGAACGACTAATAATAAACAATTAAAAAAAAATTCGAAGACGAAGAGGATTCTTATATTTATAACATAAATTTTTGATAACCTCAAAATAACTAAAATATCTTCATGAAAAGATGTGACAAAAAAATGTGGTTTTGCCGACATGAAATATTCATTACCGCATAGTTCAACGGAAAAAGAATAATTGGGAAAGCTAAGAAAAATTACACAGAAGACGATATTGAAACACAACAGTGAGCGTGTTTTCCTTTGCAATTTCCCCCTTCCAATATTGCAATATGGGTCGTGTAACACCAAGCACCAAAAACAAGCTATCAATCAAAGTTTCGAGGAAGTTCCTGTAATATTTTAAATCCTGCCCATCATGAAACTCTTCTCAAAAGTCCCACAGAAACATTGGACCTTACCTGAATCTCAACAATCAAATAAATATTTGTATGCCTTCCAAGGAGATTATGTTAAACTAATTTTTTGCAGTTTTCTAGGTATGTCTATCACTGTGATTTCGCCGAAGGTTTTACCGTATAAATGTCACATGGGAATCGAGCAACTCGATAAATTCACGTTTTTAATCAGTTTTTGATTTCAAGTGCTGACAGAATCAAACCACTTTGCTTTACCAAATTTACCCAGGGTAGCCTCACCAATTCAGATAAGGGCAGGGTGTGGGGGATGGATGGCGCTTATGATATCAAGGTGATGGCGACCCATCAAAATATTGTGACGCTCCACCAAAGCGCGGAAATCCTGTTTTGAACCAGTTTACATATCCCATCTTCTACAAGGGATGTCAACAATAGATAGACGTGACTAAGTCAAACATTAAAACAATGGAATACCTATGAACGAAGTTGGCCTAATATCGAGTAAAAACATCGTACTTCTTGAAAGATGATCGTAAGAAATGTCACAGTCATGCAGAAAAATCGAGATGATGATGATACGTCAAATAAAATAAAAGCAGAACTAGCTATCATTCTCACATGTTAGTTCTCGTCTGAATATTCATCCCCCGAGTTTTCACTGCTTCTCCCCGAGATTAACTTAGCTATACACTAAGGCCATGTAAAAGGACACGATACACCGACGACCAAACAACTCACATCAAAAGACAAGCAAACTGAAACGTTTGACGAAATAAACAGAATCGTGTTCGTGGTACACGAAGCCGTGCGAGCATGCTCAAAACCATACCGAAAATGTTTTTTAATGAACAGCATGGAGAATATTAAGAGAAACAGGAAAATAACTTGGAAGTACATTTTGTCCCGCATTAAACGCCTGCAAACTTGAACATGAGAAGCTTCACAAAACCGACAGCATAAAAAAAGAACGCGTGTAACACTGAACACCTAGCAAATACTAATCAATCAATTTTACTTTATTTTTTTGCGATGGATATTTTCGAGTCCTGATTTGTCCATTCTTTACGACGTGGCTATTGTTGCCACATGGACTGACTTAATCTATGACAATTAACAGTATGAGCACCTCTCACTACCGTCATGTCCTTCAGGGTGGCTTCGAACCTACGACAATCAGAACGTATGTTCTACGCCACGCATCCATAACTTATACAAAACATCTATGAGCACTTAAAGCAGTAATACAGCAGACCTGAAACCAGTAATACAGCAGACCTGAAACCAAATACAGCAGACCTGAAACCAGTAAAAATTCTACTGAACAAAACTAATCCATCTATATTCAACCACTGCTCATGTCAGCCATCCATGTCAGCACGACGAAAATAATCAGTACCTTTTTCATTTGGTTCATCTGTCCAGGGAAGTTCTTTACGGCCGGTTTTATTTAGTCTTCTAAACGTTAAGCAAGGTTTATGCATGGAGAGCGAACAGATATCGAAAATGAGGAGAACACGCACATGTCAAACATTAACGACAGTACTGTGGTATCAATGCAACATTAACGACAGTACTGTGATATCAATGCAGCATTAACGACAGTACCGTGATATCAATGCCTTATCAGGATGATTTAGTCTTAAAAGTCAACAGAACACATAAAGCTTAACAGTCTGGGAAATACTTTTTCTTTCAAATTCGTAACTACGTCATATTTTTACAGTAAAACGTTGTTGTTCTTGAGATCTCCCAAAACGACAAACGACTTTTCCATAAACGACAAACGACTTTTCCATGTCTCTGCAATGTTATCGGACAAACGAACCGAACTTTAAAGATCGTCAACGAATTTCGTCCACGATTTATCGAATGAATGTCTGAAACGAGAAACAATAACAGAATGCAGAAACAAACCCGGTGGAAACAATTTGTAGAAGTCACTACCAAGGAGTGCATTTCTGTTAAAAGACACTCAATTAAAAATACTCTTCGTCGCAGTGACTCTTTGAATATTTTATCCACTGAACACTCACTCACGGAATCTCGTTCTTCTCAAAACATATCTCGAATATCGCAACAATATTTAACAAAAACGCAAAATAACAAAAGAAACGAAAGAAGAAAAGCAGAGAAAAAAGAAACATCACTTGTACCATATCATCGATCTTCAGTATACTACGGACGGTTTCTGCAGCCAGGCTGATAGCGCTTGTGGAGACCAGGAGTGGCTGAAGGACGTTTTCTTCCAATATATTCGAGACAAATCCCTAACAGAGCAAATAATTTCAATGCACTACATATTCTGAGTTTCAGAAAATCATGAGTGATCTGGCAAGCATCTTTCACACTTCGGAAAAAAAAGAAGAGAAAATCCGGGAAAAATCCGAAAGCGATCCCTCCTACCTTTCGAACATTTATACCAGCATACTTTTCGCCTTTAACGTGTCGATTCCGAAGTTCCGTCACCACTGAGACCGGGGTCAAGCCAGCGTTTTCCGCTAGTGTGTACGGTATGATTTCGAGCGCTTCGGCAAACGCCTTGAAGCAGTAAGCCTCACGTCCAGTCAATGTCTTCGTATATTCTGATAACCGAACACTGACTTCTACTTCAGGTGCTCCGCCACCAGCGATCAAAGCTCTAGAATGACGATGTTCAGTGTGAGATAGAATCTAGAATGGATTTCCTATTGAACACTTCATCAGTTCTTGGCACCCTTAAACTCTCAGACGAACTTCTAAGAGAAACCCTTCAACACCACTTCGTGAAAATTAACGGCATAAATGGTCGCTGTAAAAGGGCGTTAAAACAGATGGATCATTGTTTTAACAAACATAACAAGTCTCTTTGAATGACAATCTCCCAAAAACCATTTAGGAAGTTTTCTCTAGTTTTCAGCAAAAATCACTGTAAATACCTCTTTTTGACCAAACATCTGATTACACACAAAGCGTCGTGTATAGACCGTTCTGCTTCGCCCAAGATCAAGTTATTGGAACCCCTCACCAATAAACTGACTGTTTTTCCTGGATTCTGAATGCCGGTAACCTGCAAGAAAAGTGGTCGGTAAGAGGTTGGAAACTTTCATTCGACACAAGGAAATAGTTCAATTTCTGTCTTCAGTTAGAAAATTTTACTTAATGAAGTAATTATATACAAAAGATAATGAAATTTTTTATTATCTCAAATGATGGGTGCAGGTTGCATAACATAAATATCATCAAAGTACAAATTAACCCCACCTTAACCACTTTGGCGGCGCCTGTTGAAAATTCTTCAACCAGATCAGCTGTTCCAAGCATTTCAGGATTCAAATGATCAGAACTTGCAATGGGTCGGCAATTGAGAGTCTAAAAACACAGAATAAAAGATATTTTTTATTCATGAGCCTTGTTGTTTCTCTTCCCACAGAAACTCGTCAGAAGATCAGTTCAAATGACCTTGCAAATGAAATCTACTTCATCACGTTCGATGTCACGTACAACCATGATTTTCATTTTTCCAAGAAAATGCAGTCCCATGTCGTTGATTGCATCTCTGTGTAATTAAAAAAAATTAAACATCAAACACGAACTAGAGCATACTTGCAATTACACTACTGCTTGGAAACAACATGCAAACCTTAGAATAGACTTCTGCAGGAGAACGACATTACAGCCTGATTTCTTGATCTTCTTGCATATATCCAAAATGTACTGGCGTTCTTCCCTTAAGACACGATCCATTTGAGTATAATCGCTGACAATAACATTATTTTCCATGTCGGTTTTCGGTGGTGAAATGCAGAATTGCAACAGGCCAATTTTAGCTTTTTCAACGCGACTCACACCTTCAGCAAAATGTGAAATGCGATGGTTCAACACAAGGCCATCCACCATTTCTGTGTCCTCTATCGTTCCACTGAAGAGCAAAAAATTATTAACAAATAAAACATCAAGTAAGCATAAATTGTGTAGTATTGCAACTTCTGTCATACATTTTTTTACAAGCATACTCAAGGAATGAAATGAAGTTCCATTAATATGCTCAAGTTAATGTCTAATTATATAGGAATAGCCTTTATGTTCAAGTCAGGCCGTAGTATGCTTAAGATTATGCATATCTTTTTGGACATTCACAGTCTGAACATGCTTATAAGCTGTGTACTCACAAAGCAGGTGTGGTAAAGCTGAAAATTTAATTGATTATACAGATACTGATAAATTCTATTTCTATTTACCCCAATTTCGTTACAACCTTAACATCTCTCAAATCTACATTACCATCTGTGGATGGATCAACTATTCGTAAAACTGAATCCACGCATATTGGAGCAAGTAAATTGGAATACTGAGATACAACCTAAAAAAACAACAACAGTCAAGCAAGAATCGAAATGGCAAAAATAAATGAAAATACGATTCATCTCAAATGCTTGAAAAGAATAAAAACCTTTGATGATAATGACGTGGTGGCACTTTTAATCAACGAATCTCTATCAGCTAAGTCAATAGGCGTCGACATTTCTGTTAAAATCTCTACGGCTTTCAGGGATGCCTTTTGAAAAGATTCAGATATGGTAGTGGGATGAATGCCTTTTTCCAATAACCTCTGTGCTGCAGAAAGCAAACTGCCTGCAATCACTACCACTGATGTTGTGCCATCACCGGCTTCGACATCTTGGGCTTTAGACAATTCAACAAGCTGAACATAAGTACAAAAGGCGAAATTAAACACAAAGACTTAACAATTTCATCTGAGATTGAGTTGCACATGAAATGGGAAGACAAAAAGACTTGCCCTTTAATGGGCAGGTGTCAACAATTCTTTTTTTTCTTTGACAGCAAAAAAAGTATAAAATGTTTGATAATAAGTTCTTTTCAGATATGGTTTTTTCAAATTTCCGATGCTGGCTGTCTTCTTAAAAAACGTGACAAATATGACAAATCGAGTTCATCAAAACTTCAGAATGAAAACCATGTTAAATTACACTAGCCTGTCATGTCTACTACTACTGCTGCTACATCGAGCTAAAACGGCATCATCAACTCTGTCATGTCTATGACAACAAAATGATTCTAAAAAGAGTTTACTCACCATTTTTGCGACAGGATGCATCACTTGCATTTGGTTCAAGATGGTGGCACCATCATTTGTTATTGTCACATTTCCATCACCTGCTTTTATCTTCAAGAAAAAAAAACAAAAAAGAGCTGTAATATTTCTTTGCCTAAATTAGTTTTAAAATAGCAACCATTTTGAAAACTTAGTGCACATCCAATTTCCCACAAAATGTAATTTCAAGGTAATGGATAAAGACCCCTCAAATTGCCCACTTTTAAAATCAACAAATTTTCTCCTTGACCACGGATGCCATAAATAATTGTTCTTATTTTAACCCTTTCTTGAATTGTTGGCAGGACGACCATGGCCAAGCAACATACATGGACTTATGTGGTATGATACTTTCCAATGCAGAACTAAAATGATGATTTGCTAGCTTCCTTCTAGCACAACATCTTGCTGTTCGACATCTTTTCATCACCCCAACATTAGTAATTAAGTGGACCATATAATGCCTGAACATTTCTTCATACTCTGAAATATTGCCGGCGAAAGAAATCTCCTTACCATTTTGTCCATTCCTTTTGGACCAAGACTAGTTCTGATAGCATCAGCAACACCTGAAAACATAAGTTAAAACATAATACAGTTAATTACAGACAATAACCCAAGACATGAAAAATGAACAAATTAAAGAACTAGTATAAGGATAAAAAACAACATTATTTATTTAAAAATCGCAAAAGCTTTTCGATTTAAAAATCATCATTAGTAATTTTAAAGTTTTAAATAATATTGTTTTCGAATATATTGGTATCTTTTCATGGCTGCATATTTTAACGAAGTATAAAAAGATCTCTCACATAAACTTTTAATGAAACATTAGTTTTGAGGATCAAAAGCAATGTCCAAAAGTTTTTTGATGCAAAGTGAATTGCTCATAAGTTTTACAGTGCAATACACACATTTCCACATTTAATATTCATCTCCTTCCTCTTCACCTTCTTCATCGACAGAATGTGAAGTCCACAGTTCCCAGCAAATAAATAGCCAAGTAATTTTGTTGAAGTATTTGAACTACGGTTTTTGTTGTTTTCAGCTTTCATCAGGAACAGTGGAAAGAAAAACATTTTTATTTTCCATTGTTGTCAATTTGAAGGGGTTAAGTCGATTATTTTTGATTTTGCATTTTTTACTTTTCTCTTGTTGATGATACTCTACATGATCAGATTTATATGATCTCATTTTATTTTTCCTAGTTCTTAACTGCGCAAAAATTAAAGGGTGCGCAAAATTTTGGGGTGGGTGTGAAAAATAGAGGGTGTGAAGGTCAGGGGAATTAAGGTATGTAACTTGTAGTCGTACAGTAACATGGGTCGACTTTGATCAATAAAAATAAGCAGCTGTGAAATGAAAGTGTGTTCTTCACATTTTCATTGAGATCCTTAATAATCAGAATTGTCTTCAAGTGAAACAATCCATTTCTTCTGAAACTAATGATGAAAAACATCAAAATTTCACCATCCATATCAATCATCACTCTATATACAACATATTCAACAGTGTAGTCTGGACATTTTTGGTTATTACGTGAAGAGACAGGATGGCAGAAGAGGCAGGATGTAAAGAAAACTATACAGGGTTTGAATTAACTTTTCAAGAGTGATTCGTGAAAAAAATCGATGCTCGTACACCAGTCATGTCATTTTATGGCGTCATTTCATGGCGTGTGATCGCACGCACCCGCACACGCCTGAATCATATTTGGACGTGCAATTTTATTATATAAATAGCACGTCTAAATCACGTAACTTGCGCGTGCAAAAAGTAATTTTTTTTGGATTGAATAAAATTTTTTTCATATCTTAAACAATTTTGTAAACATCTTGCATTTGTTTGGAAGGCCTTAATAGAATGGAAAATTGAAGAATTTAACTCTATCTTGACTCAACGTTGGCAAGACGGTATCCATATAAAACGCAGCACTCAAACCCTCTTCACTTCTCCATATCGAGCAAGTCTACTCCAACGAAATTCGTTGACAAGGAGTACAGAAATATTGACCAATCAGAAATATTTTCATGTTGTGTCTGCAATTGAGTATACACTGGTCATTGGTCAAGATAAATTATATTTCAAAGGGAGCTGGAAACTAAGATGCTTTTTAATTTCATTGAATAACACGAAAACGAGTCCTACTGGTACCACTTATGATTTCATATTCTTTCGTTAGGTGAACAAATGAATTCGTATGACGAAGGAAATTTCAAAATAACATTAGCAGCGGTGGTCATTCTCCCTGGCAACAGCTATTAATCATTAAATATACCTAAGTAATTATTGTTGTCAATTTAGCATCATGGTGCCTGCATGCAGACAGATTATAATCTTCTCAATTTTTAATGCATAACGTGTGTATGTTGATCAAACTTTCGTTATATAATTTGGCTCCCTAGAAAACAATGATTCGTGATTTTTTAGTTCTTAGAAAATTGCTCGTTCGTGAAACGTTAAATTTGACTTGTGAATCACGAATTGTTTTTCTTTTTAATTTATTTTAACGAGGCCGGGGGGGACTGGCAGTGTTATCCACTGATGTGGGCCTCCACCAGGAATGTATACCTCAGATTTTAAGGCAGAGAACTTGCACATACTAGACTGATAAGTGATTGCGGTTTTATTTATGTTATTTGAGGCACTTGTTCCTTACATCACGTCATGCACATATATATCTTATTATACCTTTCGTTGCATATGTTATTTTTTCATACCTTTATTACCTTTATTGGTTATATCGTGGTAATATCGTGTTTATAAAAACATGATACCAAATGTAATGTTTCAGCAATTAATTACATGGTCTCAAGAACTTTGTGAAAAAGTCATCATTTCTTATTTGGGGTATTAAATGACTTCAGAGAAGAAATTTTAATAAATGCGTTTTTTCTATGATGACAAGTCTCAAAGAATTCCCATTGATACACAAGAAATATTACTTTAGAAACATCAATGCATTGATAAATGCTTCCTTTGTGTACCTGAACCTTATATACTTCTTAATTTCTTCTTAGAATGAGTTTTGTACCAATGTAAATTGTGTTTGAAATTCAATGAAATTCCAATATTAATTTCGTTTCATATTTTACAATATCTTTGTTCTACTAATATATATTTGTTGATGTTACGGAACAAACATTTATCACGGATGACAAATGGTTGCCTGTTAATATTGCATTAGTAAAGCTTTGAAAACATTGCCAAATATAGTTATAAGTAACTTGGTGCGTCTCATAACCTAATATTGAAGTCACCCCATAAACAATGTTGTTGTTTTCAAAGAAAGATCATATTATTTCTCTGGAACTACAAGATTAAACAATGTGAAATTTGCACTGAAATAGAAGTAACATGTATATAAGGTTATGATGCAAAAGTTTCAGAAGTATAAGGAACATTTATATGTAGAGCTCTGAGGAGGGTTGCACTATGCTGATGATGGCAGTAGAAATAGAACAAATTTGAAATGGTCTAGGGAATGAGCAGCTATTTACGTGTAACAAACCAAAATGTGTCACTCACTGAAAGCGTATGAGTTGACATTTGGGTATATAGTGATTAACAAACATGAAAATAAAACAATCCGTAACTTGAGGTATAATATATACTTCAAACAAAAACCCCTCAGTAATTTGTTTAACATAGACACAGAAAAGGGGGGGGGGGGGGGGGGGGGGGGGGGGGGGGAATCCCAACAAATTGACTTTCTTTACATACCTTTTGCGGCCGTTATGTTACTGGTTCGAACTTGGACGGGCTTTTCTCTATCTTTGTAAACTCCTGGAGCTCCTTGTTTCGTCATGATTGCAGATATTAGTTGAACTAAAAATGATTTTCCAAACAGTATACACTATATTTTTCGACGCTAAAATGTCTGTCCTGCCCAATCAAACAGTCGAAGGTTCCAGAATCACATGTGAAAAATCGAGTCTTTCCGAGCAATGTGACAGAAGCATGAAAATCAAAATGGCTGAACAAATTGCAAAAGATGAGAAGAATTTTGGAACATTTTGCTAGAAGGAATGCTATTATGTCGGTCCTTTTAAAATAATTCTCCGTAAACATGAAACAAAAATCTTTAGTTAGTCCTAATGTATCTCTAAATTTACATTTCCGTTGTCAGCAGAAGTAATCACATTATAACCACTGTTTTAATAAATGAGAGGGGGAGCTTAAGTAGCTAGCCTTAAAAGCAATCGCAACGAACGGCAACGAAGACGGCGACGTGTTTAAAACAAAAGCTTTGTTTTCTATGTGGAATTTGTTTAGAAAGAGAGTCTACCGCTTATGACACCATTGGGAAGATAATTATATCATTACATGTTTTCACGTTCTATGCGCTCTCTCTCAACAACGACGTGAAAAATCGTATTTTGAAGTCGTGCTGACAACGGAGACGTGATTATACAGAAATCTTTTTCGCTTATGTAGATTTTATAGTAGCTTGATTACTTTCCAGTCGATATAAGTTTATCAATTGAACAGTTTCTCTAACAAAAATAAGTTATTCATGGTAGTAATTATTATTGTTGTTTTTTCTCACATCATCGTGTCATACCTTCCTTTCATATTGTGTCATCTACGTCGCAGTTGCTTAAGCTCCCTACTTCTGAAACTTTGGAATCATTACATTGCATTTTTCTTTTATTTCAGTGCAAAATTTCACATTGCCTGATCATTTAGTTCTAGAGAAATAATCTGATCTCTTTCCCTGCAACAACATTGATTCAGTTTCATCTCCCCAACGAAAAAATTAAAAGGAAAATTAAAAGGAAAAAAAAAGGAAAAAAAATTAAAAGGAAAGGAAAAGAAAAACAGAAAATCAAGAGCAGAATTTTTTTGAGATATAACTTTCTTTGCATCCAGTCTCTATACTTGATGTATAAACCATAAATCATTCAAACTAGACTTGAATATGGCATGTAGAGTGATGATTGAAGTGAGTGGTGAAATTTTAGTATTACACATAATGAATGTAATTATTACAAATTCAATTTTTTCCTATCAAGAAAAAATTAATATTAGCTAAATTATATATCATTGGAAAGCATTTTTTATTATATGCTATCGAATGGTATTAATGTTACTAAAAAATTTTGTACTAGTAAGAATGTAGAAGGCTTGGAAAATTTACACCCCATCTTCACAAAAGCGACTTCTTTTATAATACTATTCAGTTTCCAGTGCTCATTCCACTCCTGATAGAATTGCAAAAGATGTGAGTAAAAATGTTTTTTCTATTATTTTTTGTAAAAGTCTAACTTCTAAGTTGTTCTTTTTTCCTGAAAAGTGAATTTTTTCGTCCGAACTTTAACTTTATTTCTTATAACTTGGGAATGGTTCACTTTCCATAAAACAAAAAAAAAAAGGATTTTAGAAAAATCTGTATACTTGAGTATGGTGGCAGTCTCCTTGGCAGAGCGTTTTCAGTTTTGTAAAAGAGATCCGAAATGTAATTGGAACTTAGCCAAGCCAATACTGAAAAAAGTATTTTAAAAGTTTTGCAAAAGATCACATACTCAGCATGATCATAATGAAGATTAACAACTTAACAAAAAAAAAAGACTCAAAATGTAACACGAAAGACTAATCAATTTTAAATAACTCATGTTTACACAAAATGCATAAAAGATCAATCAAAGAAATTAACCAGTTTCCTATAAAAAAATCCCAAAACTAGCTTTACTGCTGAAAAGCTTAGACTTTTTTAGATAAGCAAGTAAGTATTATTTTATTTTCCATAATAATAACTAAATATTTTACAATAACTGAAAATGGAAGGAGACCACCCAATAGTAAAATACTAATCGGAGGGGGTGGCCACCAAATATGCTACTTCAATATATTGGACAAAAAAAATAATAAAATAAATGAAATAAAAAAAAATAAATAAATAATGAAAAATAAAAAAAAAAAACAAATAAAAGTACAAATAAAAATAAAAATAATAACAGTAAGAAAAATATATATGCAGCAGAATCAGTCAGTGACGGTATAGCTATCAAAGAAATGTTTCACCACAATTGATAGATTGAAAAAATTGCTGAAATAATTTTTTTTATGTACGTAACGTATACGTATATCCTTATATTAAGAAACTGATCGTTGCACTTGAAAATGATTCTAATGATATTTCACAGTCAGGAATCTAAATGAAAGTGTTAAAAAATGTGAAAAGAGTTTTAACAGATTATTTTTACTGATTGAACACCCTGCTTCACAGTATGTTTTGGACATCATTTTTTTATTCCCGAAATGTTTCATCAGGTATTATCAATTGGCTTCCTTTATTTATATTGAATATCAAGTGAATACCAGGTTTCGCTCCTTCATGGTATGGAAGGGAGGTAACAGCTATTACCTTCCTTTCAAGTGAATACCACTTTACAGTTTTGAAATATATCATAGCAGAATTAAGAAACACAGAAGTCAATACAATACCTAATAAAAACAATATAATAATCACTAAAGAGATCCCTGCATCCAAAATGATACTTTGGAAGATGATAGAAGTCACATAGTTGATTAAGAAGTCTTTTATTGTCTGTTTTTAAAGTTTTGTAAAATTCTGTTTCCTTGGGCAGATATTTCAATTTAAAAATCATCAAATTATGCAATGAATACATAATAATGATGTAATAAGACTATTTTGTTGATGTCTTTAACTTCTGAATTAATAAATACTATAATGTTATTTTTTAATCAACTAAGAGTGGAAGTCCTGACTCCCCAGTAAATAACAAAGATGTAATACTAACCATATCTAAAGTTATTGTGATAAGAAATGTTGGCTATCTTATTACATCATAATTATGCACTGCATAAATCAAAATTTTATTGTTTTAAAAATGAAATATCTCTAGAACTACAAAGAATTATGAAATACTAGGAAGCAAAGCGGCGTCACCCACTGCCCATGTTCAGCCTGCGTTTTGTCACCCCCAAAGAGTTCACAAAAAGCAAATTTTGGAATTGGGAACCGAAAGTGTGCCCATTTTGTAGAGCTCGAAAAACTGATAAAAAATGTATGGGATCGTTACGCTACGACCAGCTGTTACAGAGATATCACCATTCAAAGATTTTGATGACGTCACAGACCCGTCCCTAAAAAAGTTTGGTAAAAGGTTTTATCTCCCAATCTCCTATATCGTGGACCCTAAAAAATGTCAGTTATCCCTATTGGTTACCAAGATAATGTTTCCCTAAACGTCACTTTCGATTTGGGTCCCAATGCAAATTGGACACTGACGTTGCGCACAAGAAAAGAAATCATTTCTCTCACAGCACATCTACCATTTTGCGTGACAAACAGACAGACAGACAGACAGAGAATTGGCTATTAATATATAAACTGAAAAAAGACTTGTTAAACAACTTTTTGAGCTATATCATATAAAATATTATTTTTGACGCAGGAATAAGCCGTTTAAGCTAAAGAGACAAAGATGAAGAATTTGGCCAATGCTTCACCCAATTATGCTGATTTTCTTGCCTAGGATTCACATTAAATTTACATATATACAAATGTGTGGGTAAAACAATAAAAGGGAACTTTATGTCGAATCTGCACATCTCATACAATTCTGTCTTTCTCAACTTTTAACTCAACTTCCTAATGCGTTCTGTGTTTGAATATAAACAAAGTAACCTTTCATGAAGGATATCTCCTGTAAAAAAAAACAGACTTTTGATGAAGATTCTGCTTCAAGCATGTAAAACGGGAGTAAAGTTTTGGATTTAGTTTGATGTAGTAAGGATTATGATCTTCATAGCGGGCATGTTTTCATAACAATGTGTTTGGACCACCAGAATTTCATGTAAACAGCCTCCATTCTCTGTATATAATTGATTTTAACTAATTTCATACCATCAAGGGTTTTTAGAATGTCCTCCTAATTATTGAGGATTTATTAAAGGCACAATCACATTATATATATGTTGGTACATCGAATTATGTCCATTTGTCGCGACCATATAATTATTCCAAATAATATGTAATCTTTAATTCATTTAAACTTACCATCTGGTTCATGGAAACATTTATTCAGCTGAGTATTTTATGTAGAAAAAAATATACATGTAAGAATTGGATTGTGATAGTAGTGGTTATGGTAGAATCTAATGGCAATAAGGTATTTATTTATGTCCTTTTTGTTTCATAAAAACAGTGAGGCAGAGATACAATGAAAATGTTGCATAATTTGTTGTCATTTCTACCTTCTTTTTATCAATAACTGATTTGGTAACACTTATTGACTAATGTTGTCTAGTATTTCAGTTGATACCCTTTTATGAAATTGAGAACTTTCAAAGTGTATGGATCGATGTTAGCAGAATTGCCCTCATTGACACTATATATATATAAGTTGCTTATGTCTTTTAGATTTCAGTATCCCCTGATTGCTTTGCTTGTAGACTAGTTGGATCCGGTGGGGCCCTTGGTGCATCTGCATACATTTTTTATCAATCACAGAAATTTCAATCTCCTGTTGGTAAATCTGTATCATTTTTAACTTCTCTGGGTAATTTCATTTTTCAGTGCTTTACATGAATAATTTTGAAGACTGTTTTGGCATAGTAACATCTATATAAAGTTTTCTCCTGCACGTGCAAATGTAATTGCAGAAAAGAAGAAGAGAGATATAAAGCAAATGTTTAACTTTAAGAAAATGGATGAATAGTGTAAACTCGTTTATTTTATATAATATCTATTATAATGTTTATGAAATGATTTGGAGCCTTTCCTTTGGATGTATACACTAGCAACAAATGTTAGCAACAATTACTTGTTGATTGAGAACTAACTGTTGCGAAAAATGTTTTAGTTTCTTACAAGTCACTCAGTCATAACACTTCTGTAGGTTTGGTTGGCCTTGGAATTTGGCGTTGGCAAAAATAGTTTTTTTTCCCAGAAAGGTATGATTGTTATGTTTTAACCATTTAAGTCATTTTAAAAATTACCAAGTTTTTTTTTATATTTTTAAATCTAGATGTTGTCAGTCATATTATCAAAAAGACTGATAAAACAACGTTTCGCCGCTGTTAATAGGATTTGCAACTTCTCCAGCTGTTCGGGTTTGGAAGCTGCTTCATCAGATGAATATCCCACCAAGCAGATAACCATCATTAACAATGATCCAAGTCAGAAGTCACCTTTGGTCGTCTTATTTGGCTGGGGAAATGGAAAATTGAACCATTTACGAAAATATAGTAAGATATTTGAAGGGAAAGATTTCACAACCGTATGTGTCACTACATCGCTGTTGAATTCTCTCCTTCGTACAAGCAGTGCTGCTAGAAAAGAGGCTGAACATGTGAGAGTAGTATTGTCGGACTTGTTGGCTGTGAATCCAGAACGTCCAGTCATTCTCTTTCCATTTAGTAACGCTGGATGTGCTATTTTTTGTTTACTTACTGAAAAGTGGAGTTGCGAATCAGTGCCTGGGGCTAACGTCAAAGGCACTATTTTTGATAGCTGTCCCATTATCCCTAATGAAGAAAGTGTTGCAATAGTACAAAAAGCGTTTGGGCAAAAGCAGAATTTTCTCGTTCAGAAAATGGTTGCGCCGTTATTGAAATGGGCTGTCCTCTATGTTGTCCGAAACAACAAGGACGTTCAAAATTTCATGTCCAACTTAGAGCAGTCAAAGATCACATCCCCACAGTTGTGCTTGTTTTCAACGATAGACGAACTCGCACCAAGTAAAGACATCAGGGACTTCATCCGAAAACGTAAGCTATCAGGTGTGGATGTTTGTTACAGAGAATGGGAGGAGTCGGAACATGTGGGCCATTTTAGGAAGTATCCGGCAGAGTATGAAAGGACAGTTGATGAATTCGTTGAGAAATGCTTGAAGTAAAAGCAGGGAACTTTGTGTTATTTGTGGTTTTGATATTTTTCAGAACTGTTCTGTTGTTTTTGTAATTTTTACGGAGTTACGATACGATACGACACATAAATATATCTGTAGATCTATGTAATCTATATTATAATGGCGCGAATTTATGAATTTTTTTTATCAAATACGTTTTCTTGTTGAAATAGTTTCCTGTTGTCTGGTAAAAATGTTGAATATACTTTTTCACACAAGTAACACAAATCTTCGTCTTCAAACAGAATTCTAATAATACCGATTCCTTGTTTGTCGATGAGAGCATTTTTATTCAGCAGTTTTCATGTGTGTGCAGTTTCCGTGTGGTTTTGTTAATTGTATAATTGCTTAGTTTTGTGAAACATTAAATTCAAAGGTTTAGTAAAATACCTATGCTGGTGTTCAGTCAAAACCAACAAGGAAGTTGTATATATTTATTTATTTGTTGACCCACAAGGCATGTCAGCAAACTTAGCTTGTTTACCATCGTAAACATGTTTTTGTTTTTCTTTGTCTATTTTTAGTTTCATAAAATGAATACTCTGAAGAATGTTCAGTAGCCAACGTGCAAATGATTACATAGATGCTTTCAAATCATGTGATGGGAAGAAGCAGCTGCTTATATTAGAGAGCCTGTTGCAAGCTAGCAAACCAGAGGTCAAATACAGAATCTCCTCACGGATTGGTGATATCACCAAATATGACATCATTGGCGAAGTGCCGCTTGAAATCGCCGAGAAAATCTTTGCGTATTTGAACTTATCGTCACTCCTGCGATGTCGCGAAGTGTCCTCTCATTGGAAGTTCCGCGTCGAAAGCTTTGATAAGGTGTGGATGCCATATTTGGATGCTTATTGTATTGATAAGAATGGCTTTCAGCTTGGTGAAGAATGCTACGCGAAACAAAAGAGGATTAAGAAAGCTGGAAAGTGTGAAGACCTGACGGTGATCGGGGAGAAGCTCTTTACATTTGCACCACCAGACGATGACGATGACACTGCGACACGTGATTCATGTAAGATGTCAGCAAATTTCGTGATGGGTCGAAAGCTGATTGGTAATCTGAAGAGGAACGCTGGATTCAACTGCATCATTGACCACGACAGTCGTGGAAGTAACGTTGTCATGACGATGAACTCAGAAATTCTTGCTTACGGTACACGTCTTATCAATTCACCGTTGCTATAATTCAGTTATCTCCTGAACACATACTACAACTACCATAATTAAATGCAACAAAATCAGTAAAAATCCCGTAATGGAATAATAAAAACAAAGCAGTCCTTACAGCTATAATGCTTAAAGTTATTCCAAAGCAGTAGCATTGCATTGTGGTAGTTTGTGTGGGCGTACCATTGTGGACGTACCCCTGTGAGCCGAAAATTTTGAAGTTGCATTACTTTCGCTATCCTTCGTTGTTTAAGCTCGAGAAGACCGTCACGTTGTGGTGAAGTATACCGACTTCCCTCACAAGAAGATCTGCGTATTCGAAGCTCACCAGTGCGCGGACATCAAAATATACGACGATAAAATCATCACCGGGGGATTCGACAGGACCATATGCATTTGGGAATGGGACACGGGGAAGTGTGTCCATCGCTTCGAAGGGTCTGTGAAGCCAGGTAGAGATATTCCTCTTTCTCTTTGTCGTCGTGTATCAAACAGATTTCGACTTTGATGTAAAAAAAGGAGCGTTTGTTGAATTTTGAAGAAAAGGTTTGTGATAATAGGAAATTTGGGCGTAATTTTGAAAATTTGGGCGTAATTTTGTAAGTGTGGTGGTAATTTTGTAAGTTATAATACTGACCTAAACTAACAAATGGCATGCTTGTTGTTGTTGTTTTTTTAAGTTTACAGCCTTGATATTTCTGGTTGTATTCTGGTGTCTTCAGACAGCAAGAGTGTTATAACGTGGCACTTACAAACGTTCAAGATGATTCGCAAGGTCGCATGCTTTGATGATAGCTCGGTTGAAGAGCTCAAAGTTGTGCAAACCGGCTGTCTGGCGTTGAAAGACGTGTATGCAGACGACCTGCTTATTGTCAGATCAAATAAAGTTGTTAAGGTGAACTATCTTAGTTGCGCCCTGTGGCGGAGATTTAAGGTTATGGGGAGGATTCAGTTTCTTGAATTTCTTGATTTATATAATTTGTTCGCTTATGTCAGCAATATCTTCTTAAACGTTTTCATTGAGATCATGTTTTGGAAAAACGGCAATATCTCAGGAACAAAAAATGATTTTTTGAATATTCAAAAACTGACTTTCAGCATTTTTTAAGCTGTTTCAAATAGTGCAAAAAATGAATTTGTGATTTTTTTAGTTTAGTTTTAACATAGTAGTCCGAACCTTGTTGGTACTGATGTTTTCGTATTCTCTTGATACGAGCTTATCTTTCCCTTCTGGACAAGATCCAGCATGTATGTTGCGACTTAAATTCTGAACTTAAGAAGCATATTCGACAACGAGGCTAACTTATTAGAAAGAAGTATGGTCGACAACGAGGCTAATTTGTGAGAAAGATGGTGTAACAACTTATCTTTGCTTTTTGATGTGCAATTGAATGACATTCGAATCTCTTTCAGGTGTTTGGAATCAGTAACGATGGTTTCCTATCATTTTTGTCGGAACTTTCCTTTGAAAAAGAAATAAACAATCTGCAACCGTTTATCCAAGTGAATGAGGACGCTGTTGCATGCTCTTCTGATCACGGTGTTATTGTGTGGAGTCTGGTGGACTTCACGGTCTTAAATCACATCGTGCGCGACCCGTGTCACGCGTGTCTGTTCACTACGCCCATCTTTCCACGCGTCAACAACTGCCGCGTGATTTTACTATATTACTCTCGCTCACTGTTGTTGCAGTATTTCGTCCATAAGAACAGGTTCCAGCTGCACGGTGATTGCGGAGCGGAAAACAACAAAGTCGAACTCTCCTGGAACTTTCCTTCAGACGAGAAATGGCCGTGGTCACACCGCAAACCTGGTTTAGCTAGTCTGGTGTTGAACATGGATAACGGTTTTAGCACGGGAACAAAAATCACGCTGTTTGTGGCGACGCAGGGCAGGAAAATTTATTGCATGTTGTTCGATGCTTCTGATTTTAACTATATCCTTCATACGCCTGCATCATATTCCCGAACTGATATATTTCAGGACAAAACGGAGGAGGACGTGTTTCTGGAAGAAGTTCTACATTAATGTTTCCATTTTATATCGGCTGTAACGTCTGTTCCTGTCCTCTCCAAATAATAGCAACGGATGCACTTAAGTCACTTTAGTGTACGTTCGTCAGGACATAATCGAAAAAGAAAACCTGTCGATACAACGCTTAGGGGCTGTTTGTATAGATAAAAATGACCTTTTACGAAATCTTTTCTGCGTACTAAAAGTTTCGAGAAAAAATGATGAATGACAAGCGGTCGCATGATGGAACCATGTATGAGTAAATGGATGACTAAAAAATTGGGAAAATTGTGGGAGAAAATATTTTCCCGCCTGCAGAGAGTTCCACTATATAGGTGAGATCCGCTGACCGGGGAAACTTTTTAATTTTTTTTATTTTTAGTGTACGCAATGTAATTGTTGATATCTTGCCAAGTAGAGCGTAGAAAAGGTTTCCCGCTTCCTAAGTTAAAATTTTACCATATGAACAGCCCCTTAACGCGAGAGTAACAAAAGCAGTCTAAAAAAAAAGAAACATGAACTTCAATACGTGTTAGTCACTTAAGCCCGGTTCTCATTAGGCGTTCACTCTTAACGACTGATTTGAATCGAGCTTGTTAGTTGCTTTTTATAAAAGTTTTGTCTAGTATGATGTGGTGTTTGTTTATCATTTATGCTGGGTAATGTAATGTGTTTTTTTCATTGGGTGGAAGTATATTTCCTCTATTTCAAAAATGTACTTCGGTCATTTTTCTTCTCATTTGATAAATATTCTATAGTGCTTGCGCAGGACGAAAGATTTAAGGTCGTCATGCAAAATCGTCAAAAACCACTGCGATGTAGAGCATTTCAAATTGAAATAGTGTGCATATTTCTATAGAAATGCACTCCTTCGCAGTGATTTTTCCACATATTTGCTTACAAGGTTGCAGTGATGAGTTCAACATTTCGACGAAACAAGATGTATAGTGCTAGATGAAATGTTGAATCAGTTTCCACCTAACTCTTGATTCAACATAAGTGAATGCAAATCGAGATAAGTGCGAAGACGTTGACAAATAAGAATGTGACATGATGATGTAGTGTAGCCGCCATTATGCATTTCAATTCTGAAAACAAACAACTCTAGTGAGTGGTGGTGTCAAATTCTTGGGTTTGTTTTCATATTTTTTTGTGTTTGAAGCATCGTGTTTCCTACGTAAAACGTAAACTTAATTTTAATGTAAAGAGAATTAACTAACTTAATTCTTGATACATCATACAAGAAATTTGGTTTATTCATTACAGAGACATGAAGAAAAAACTTTCATGTCAATTTTCAAAAAACGTCGATTTTTAACAAAACATGGGGTGTCAAATCTTTAATGGACAAAGTGTCATATTTGTATATTTTTTTCTTTTTAAAACGATATATCTTTATCATTTTCATTAATTCATGACCAAGAAATTTCTCTTAATAGAAATGTATTTTCAAACACCTGGGCTTTTTTTGGCGCACCCAGTATATCATCGTGTTTCATATGTTATATGATGGACATCACAGGTTTTATGGCTGGCTGCATTGGCGGTAAGAAGTTTTCTTGAGCCAAACGGTTTACAAGGAGAGAGGCTGGAGTTGTTTTTTTTATTGACCTGTTGTTTACTAGGAGGTGCTGGTGTTATTGTGGGCCATCCGTTTGATACAGTCAAGGTTAGTGATTTTATCTAACTGATTCTGACAATGTTTTAATGAAAGGATTGGGGCCATTGCCAGGACAGAAAACAAGATGCTGGTTTTCCTTAACATTTCCTAAGGTCCTAAGGTAGTCCTAGCATTGCTCATATTCACATGACGTTTTTTATGACGTTTCTTATGAGGTTACAACCATCGCTATCACGTCTGTGACGTTTAATTTTAGTGAGCTTAAGCAACTACGACGGCAACGTGGACGACGACGTGAGCAAAAAGAACAAAATAATAAAATTACTTGTGAATAGTATTTTGAAGAACTTCTTTTTATTGGGGAACTTATTCAATTGATAAACTTATAACGACTAGAAAGTTATCGAGCTTCTATAAAATCTACATAAGAGAAAAAGGCTTTCTCTATAATTAACTCTCCGTTGTCAGTACAACCTCAAATCATGACTTTTCACGTTGTGCATAGAACGTGCAAATATGTTAATGATATAACTATCTTACACAATTTTCCCAATGGTCTCATAAGTAGTAGACTCCCTTTCAAAACAAATTCCACATAGAAAACGAAGCTTTTGTTTTAAACACGTCGCCGTCTTCGTTGCCGTTGCGATTGCTTAAGCTCCCTTTTGATATTGTGAACGAAAGCGACCACAGAGAAAAGTGAGGAAGGTTCTGCCCAACGAATAACCGTCGAATCGGATTTACATGATATCGTGTCGGTTTTCGGATTATTCTTCAGGTACGTCTTCAAACGACATCAGGAGAATGGACGAAAGTTCGATACAGGGGTGTGGTCGACTGTGCTCGTCAAATATTCCTCACAGAGGGGGTAAGTAAGCAACTTTGTAGCCAGATTTTCTTTAATTAGCTACCAGTAATACAGAGAGCGAAACATTTTGACCTGTGTGATGCAGGTATGTATAGACATAGTAAAGTTCATTTTCTCATCTGGTATTGTGTTATTATGTTTCCAGGTCCATGGTTATTTTAAGGGTGTTACTTCCCCCCTACTTGGGCTATCTGTTCAGAACGCCTTTCTCTTCGGTATACAACGTGGGCTGATGAATCTTATGCAAGGAACTGATCTCCGCACTCAATTCTACTCAGGTTGTATAACAGGCGGGCTGCAGGCGGTGCTAGCTGCTCCCGTTGAACTGGCGAAAATCCAACTTCAAGTTCAGGGTATTGGAAAACAACGGGCTGCAAGGCATCAAAGGAAATTCAGAGGACCGTTTCACGTCTTACAGCATTTTTACAGGAATCGAGGCGTCAGTGGCGTGTTTTGCGGTTATTGGATCACGCTGATACGAGATGGTCCCGGTTATGGCGTTTACTTTTTCACGTACGCTTATCTTTGTGATGTTTTGAAACCATCAGACCATGCTGACTGCACCCTCAGTTTATGGCGGTTAATGTTAGCTGGCGGACTGTGCGGAATTATATCTTGGGCGCAATGTTACCCAATAGATGTTATTAAATCTAGAGTACAAGCAAAGGGTTTTGCGCCACATGGCGTGTATGACAATTATTTGACTTGCATTCGTGAAATCATACGCATCGAAGGTTATAAAGGATTCACGAGAGGTCTGGAAACTACTGTTCTTAGGGCGTTTCCAGTAAATGCTGTCACATTGTCGACGGTGTCACTATTAGAAAGATTCCTATCAAGTAACACACGCCTATGATGAATTTTTATCTCAAATCTAGGAAAAAAGAAAATCGTAAGCCGGTTATTTAGTGCCTCGCATATAAATTACTTATAATGACCCCTTTGCAAAATTACACTCGAATTTAAAAGTGAAAGGATTTCCAAAGTTTTGTTGATTTAAAAATCGTTTCCAGATGTTGTTTCCACATTTGATATGGCGTCTTGTAACAGCGGCCAGGCTCACTCGCTTGTCGAAGAATTTCATTTCACGTTCATATGAAGCGACTTCATTTCGATCAAGTGCTTCACAATAACTCAATGGACCTCAGAATTTAACTTAGCATTTTTCTATCCCGTATATACTGCCAAGGGCCGCCATTAGTGGGTCTAGGTTTTTTTAGAATATTTTTCAGAATATATTTTTAGGGAATTTTATCATGCCAGGACGCAACTAATGAGATTTACGTCAGATTGTCATAGTGTCATTATACCCAAATCTGATTTATCACACAAACCCAAAATACATTCAAGATGACGAAAGAAGTCTTTTCACTCAAAAGTGAATGATAGCATAATAAAAGCATAACAGGGGAAAACGAGATATTCCCAATTACTTTTTACTGCGCAAATTTAAAAGCTTCTTAAAGTAAAGGTTGGCAATAAAGACTTTGGTTCACCTAATACCACTGCCTATTTCTTGTGACTTCTGTGATATATATTTTTACGGTAACAGCGAATGCGAATACCGTATTAAAGGAGTGGTATCATGAAAATTTGAAAAAATTTTTTTTCTTCGTATATCCGCTGTTTTAATGTAGATACTACAAAATAAATTT
The DNA here is from genome assembly GCA_027922465.2 of Turritopsis dohrnii. Lineage (NCBI taxonomy): Eukaryota > Metazoa > Cnidaria > Hydrozoa > Anthoathecata > Oceaniidae > Turritopsis > Turritopsis dohrnii. Next base: position 2,604,391 of record BQMF02000002.1, read on the forward strand.
AATTTGGAAAAAAAAAGTCTTTTTTTCGCTATAAAATGCCACTTTAAAACATAGGCTTAAAACGCTGAATAAATTAGTAATAATTATGTGACGTCATTGAAGAAGTTATATTCAGTGTTGATGCGATGTTTTGCATTCAAATCGAGCGAGTGTTCTTTGAAATTCAAGCAATAACTAAGTATTTCTTTTAAATCTAATGAAAAACATGGTTATTTGTGCTGCTGTGGGATGTGACAGTGACTCAACCAAAGGACAGAACATTAGTTTGTTTAGATTAGCTAAAATTCATATTTAAAAAAAAATATGGATTTCAAAGTTGAAGCGAGGCCAATCTTCCATCTTTACGTCACTTATATTTTAAACCATCATGTTTTGGAAGAAATTTGATGGTAAACATGTTATAAGGAGTTTTACTTTAATGTTTTATCTACACTTTTCGTTATACATAGGTGAACTTTTACTTTCTGTGTGCAAGTGTTTTTTTCGATTTTTGTTTTCGTGTTTCTCTTCGAACTGGGCATTTGAATATTATTCCGTTTCACCGATTATTTCATTATTGTTTTCATAGAATGAGCTATTGATTCTTGAACTCCTGCACGGAAAACGGAAAATTGGAAAAACGTTAACTTTCAATATATGAATTTTACTACGATCAATGATCAACTCAATATTGCATGTATTTTTTTTTGTGTTTTGATTTGTACAAAAAATTATTTTGAAATTTATCGTCTTCGATCGCATAAACTTCTTTGCAACACATTTGCATCACTGTTTGTTGCCAACTCTCTCCGGTAAAGCATTTTCGTCATCAAAATCATCATCCGGACTTCTTCATGTTCTTTACAGCAACTGGGTCAAAACTATATTGCTCAAACCGCTAAAATTCTCTGTGAAATCCTTGAATAAAACTCATTGCTACATTCTTCATCTTCGCTGAGAACATCTGATTCCTATTCACTTGAATTCTCACTCATGATTTTTGAAAACATGAGAAACTAATACGCTCCTTTGCACTGACATAACAAGTAAAAATAAATGAAACTTCTTCAATGACGTCACACGCTTTTCATCAGAAAAAAAGACGGGGGTTTATAAAAAAATTAAAAACTCAATATCTTCGGAAGTAAAACGTTTTTTAAAAAAGCTTTAACGCAAGTTAACTATACATTTTTTAAACTAAAATTTGTCATAAAATTTGAAATGACGATACCACTCCTTTAAAGGAGTGGTATCATGAAAATTTGAAAAAATTTTTTTTCTTCGTATATCCGCTGTTTTAATGTAGATACTACAAAATAAATTTAATTTGGAAAAAAAAAGTCTTTTTTTCGCTATAAAATGCCACTTTAAAACATAGGCTTAAAACGCTGAATAAATTAGTAATAATTATGTGACGTCATTGAAGAAGTTATATTCAGTGTTGATGCGATGTTTTGCATTCAAATCGAGCGAGTGTTCTTTGAAATTCAAGCAATAACTAAGTATTTCTTTTAAATCTAATGAAAAACATGGTTATTTGTGCTGCTGTGGGATGTGACAGTGACTCAACCAAAGGACAGAACATTAGTTTGTTTAGATTAGCTAAAATTCATATTTAAAAAAAAATATGGATTTCAAAGTTGAAGCGAGGCCAATCTTCCATCTTTACGTCACTTATATTTTAAACCATCATGTTTTGGAAGAAATTTGATGGTAAACATGTTATAAGGAGTTTTACTTTAATGTTTTATCTACACTTTTCGTTATACATAGGTGAACTTTTACTTTCTGTGTGCAAGTGTTTTTTTCGATTTTTGTTTTCGTGTTTCTCTTCGAACTGGGCATTTGAATATTATTCCGTTTCACCGATTATTTCATTATTGTTTTCATAGAATGAGCTATTGATTCTTGAACTCCTGCACGGAAAACGGAAAATTGGAAAAACGTTAACTTTCAATATATGAATTTTACTACGATCAATGATCAACTCAATATTGCATGTATTTTTTTTTGTGTTTTGATTTGTACAAAAAATTATTTTGAAATTTATCGTCTTCGATCGCATAAACTTCTTTGCAACACATTTGCATCACTGTTTGTTGCCAACTCTCTCCGGTAAAGCATTTTCGTCATCAAAATCATCATCCGGACTTCTTCATGTTCTTTACAGCAACTGGGTCAAAACTATATTGCTCAAACCGCTAAAATTCTCTGTGAAATCCTTGAATAAAACTCATTGCTACATTCTTCATCTTCGCTGAGAACATCTGATTCCTATTCACTTGAATTCTCACTCATGATTTTTGAAAACATGAGAAACTAATACGCTCCTTTGCACTGACATAACAAGTAAAAATAAATGAAACTTCTTCAATGACGTCACACGCTTTTCATCAGAAAAAAAGACGGGGGTTTATAAAAAAATTAAAAACTCAATATCTTCGGAAGTAAAACGTTTTTTAAAAAAGCTTTAACGCAAGTTAACTATACATTTTTTAAACTAAAATTTGTCATAAAATTTGAAATGACGATACCACTCCTTTAAAACACCCTCCTCTCCCCCTCCTATCACTCCTGTCGAAATAGCTACGATTTAGAGTCTGCGACACACTCCGGTAATAACGCAATGTGTAATGCTAAGGGACTGTTCACAAATGACGTCAACTGTTAGGGGGGGAGGTGATACTACTGTTGACGTCAACCTTCACAATTTTCAGAACCTTGATTTTTCCAATTAAGTAAAAGTTTTTTATGAAAATGTGAATGAATGTTTACTTTGATGTGGTCCGTAGTGGCGTGGGAAAGTCCTTCCATATTGCTTTTGTTGGCTTCGTTCCGTTCGAACGCAAAGTTGACGCAGGTTGACAGAGGGGGGGGGGGGGGGGGGGGGGGGGGGGGGGGTCAGTTTGAAAAATTGGTTGACGTCATTTGTGAACAATCCCTAATAAAGGAACCCGGCCTTCGAATTTGTGAAGGTTTTACATATTAAATATCGATTCGGGAAAGAAGTTTTATTACGAATAATATCACCAGAAGCTTTACTAAAAATGAAGCTTCTGGTGATACTATTCGTAATTTTACATATTAAACATTAAAAAATACGTCTTCTTTGATATTTCAAAGCTCAATTCGTGAAATACCTTATCGGTTAAAATTTCGTCGGTCGAAAGTTTCGTCGGTTATAAAATTTCGACGGTGAAAAGTGACTAATTTTTTCTGAAATTTCGTCACTTTTAACCGACGAAAAGTTTTAACCCCCTTTCATAAGAAAACAGTTTTTAGTTTTAGTTTTTTTACTAATCAATAGTAATACAAGTGTTTTTTTTTCATTTTCAAGACATTCTTCGCTTTCTTCTTCCTCTTCTAGTACCTCAGTACTAGTACTTTTTATTTCAAGGTCAGTTTCAAAATCACTCTCGTCATTTTTCTTATCTAATACCTTCTTTTTATGGCTTCAAATATGACTTTAAAAGGGTCTGTCGACTTCAAACACGAATAAAAACACGTACAAGCGAAAATCCAATTTTGGTGAAAAATTTCGTCGGTTATAAAATTTCGACGGTGAAAAGTGACTAATTTTTTCTGAAATTTCATCACTTTTCACCGACGAAATTTTAACCGATAAGTTAATAAACATTAATCAAATAATAAGTCTACAAAAAAATGGGACTTTTAGTTTTAGTTACTAATGCTAACTGAAAATACTTTGATACTTGAAATTTGATATATGTTGTTTTTCTTGTTAGTAAAACTTATCAGTCCCAACCTTCTTATTACCTCATTTGTTCGCTACTGTGCTGTCTTTGTGTATTAAGGCTCTCAAAGATCTAGTTCAAAAACGGTTAGATTGTGGATGAAGTTGCTTTTCATAATGTAAAATGAAATCTTACTAACAAAAGAACCTATGGTTGCTATGGTTTTCAGATCACGTTAGCCAATTAGAAAACCTGTCTCATGAAAAACACTCCTTCATTCATGTGAAAACATGTATACCAAGTTGATTACAACTCAATCTGGAGATTATCTTGTCAGTGTGACTTTTATATTCACAAGTTTTCCTTGTTTTAATGGTTGCTGTGAGTGCGCTATTCATAGTCATAGGAAGAATGTGCAAGCGATACACGCATGCGCGGGACTAAAAGTGTAAACAAGACCTTTACATCTGTTTGGGTATATAGTCACATTTGTGACTCATACTCTTAGGCAAATGTATGATATTTGGTGTATTCAGAAAAATACGAAAAGAGATAGAACAACAACTTTCTACCATCCGTGTTGTCATTACTAGTGGCCGATAGAAGTCATAATTCAGATCTGGGGATCTGTTGTTTATTTTATGAAAATGTGTGACTTCAGGAAATGTCTTTTGATCAATTTTGCACAATTATCAAAATTAGATAATATTCCAAAAAATAAGTTTGTGTTTTATGATTTGACGAGAGTGATATTCGTATTCATTGCTTACTTGTGATCAGCTAAACAATCGTGTAAAGCCCTATTAAAGAAATTGACGAATGTACACTTGATTCTCGTAATGGACATGTATGTTTTGAAGTAGAACTATTCTACTATTACCTATTCGATTCACTTATTTTAAGTACATAAAGCCTGGTAAGATTTGACATTAATTTTTAACAAAACTTGTATCATTTTTCATGCTTTTTAACCTCTAATGGTAAACTTTCCCCAACAATTTATGCAAGAACGAAATGATAAAGGGCACAGTGTCTTTAACAACCTAAAATATAACAACGCCACTAATCCGGAAAGCGCCTGGTTGCAAGATGCACCCGCACTACTTAAGGTAAGCCATGATCTGAAGCACGTGCCTCTACGATCTTACAACAATAGAATTGACATAAAATTCAATAGATTCTTACATACAATAGAGCGACTACGACGATAAAATATCAAAAGTTTTTGATATTTTGTCGTAGTAAACGCCAGGCGTTTATGACGATTACGACGATTACAAAAGTATTCACATTAGACGATTATGACGATTACAATTTTTTTCAGTTCGTAACATGAAAAACCGAAAATATGCTTTTTATCACAACAGAAAAACGAAACGACGTATTCGGTTCAAATTTTCTGAAAAAGCAGCTTTTAGAACCCCTAATAAGGATAGCCGGTTTGTTGATATACTCGTTTTTGATTTGAAATTTTCGGTTTCCATTTCACGTTTTAAAGAGTATTCAAAATGAATGAGGATGTTAGGCATGGATCTGCATTGTTTAAAAATTGAATAGAAATTTGAATGGAGCTGTAAGTTTGATGTTATTCTTTCGATCTCTTTTCGTATTTCTATATTTTGTCTAAGATTATTTGCTGCGTCAACAATTTTATGTCTCAACTTTGATAGACTCTGGATCTCAGCGGAGAAAACTATTTACTTTTACGTAAATAAGTGTCCCTCCTATCAGTTCGTCCGTATGTAGCAAATTCATTACCATGGTGTTTACTTTACTTCAATGATAAGACAAACACTATAATAAAAAAGTAGATAGGGTGGGATAGATAACTTGATAACTTAGATTTACTGAGATTTAGACATCTTAGTGTTGTTTGTTGTGTTGAAGAAACATGTTGAACGGTCACTTAATTATCTGGTTGGGTTTGTTTGTCCTCTTGCCATTCATCAAATGTATGAATCTATGTTATATAACTCTATGTCTTTTTCAGGTCACGGCAAAGCCGAGAACTGTTTAATTACGGCTGTGGTGGCGCGAGGCGAGGCGAAATTTTGGCAAAAAGTAGATCCCGACTGTATTTCTTACTATTATTATTTTTTTCTTCCAAATTCTCAAAATGTTTGTTTTGTAAATTATACGTACATTGTTTTCTTAAAATTCCGGCGTACTGCTACTGGCATTTGGATCGTTGAAAACAAGGCAAGTGGGGAACAAATTGTGAATGTTATAAAGTGAAGTCGAAACAACTGTAATTATGGTATCTTATCTTATTCTCCACCATTACTTTTACACTTTGTCAGAAATACGGCGATACAGATTTATAGAAATACAGAAGTAAAGAGATTTAGAAATAAAGATAAAAAATTGTACAGCACTGTAAATATTGAAAAAGAGAAAGTTAAAGACACAGAAATTAAAGAGCATCAGAAAAAAAACATTAAAAGAAACTCAGCCAAGCCAAGCCAAGCCAAAACTCAGCCAAACCAAGCCAAAACTCAGTTAAACTCAGCCAAGCCAAGAGAACATAGCCAAAATCCAAAGCATATATAGAGTACGCTACAGTTTTAAGTAACAAAATTGATTGTCTAAACGAAAAAATAACGAAAATAAACAACAATATGAAAAACTACGAAAAACCACAAGAAAAATCCAAAAACCACGAGAAAAACAAACAACTACGAGAAGAAACCATAACTTGTGGTTACGATTACGATTTCGAATTCGAATACAAAACGAGAAAACTGTTACATAGAACTAGAGGTTCCTTGAGTGTTAAAACTATTTTAACAATACTTTTTCTATTTTGTCTTTCTAACAGTTTTTACACAGTATCAAATATATATGTTGTTTTCTAAAGTAACACAGGGTCTATTCCATCAAGGCAATTTTGAACGTTTTGGATCAACTGCTGGGAAGCAATGTACGTGTTGTGCACTTTTTTCTATTAGGTTTTCTGTAGCCAAAAATTTGGGAACATGGGATTCTACAGATGTTGATTTTGTTGTAGACAATGGGGATCTGATTTACAAAAAATTAAATACCGTATTCTCTCTAATTAGCGCCCATCTCCAATGAGCGCCCCTCTCTAATAAGCCCCCCTCTAGTCAAAAATATTTGTATAAGCGCCCCTCTGCAATAAGCCCCTGGGTGCTTACACGCTTTTTTTTTTTATAAGAACAACTTTATAAGAACACGAGCCTCAGATTTGGCCAAAAAATTAGAACAAAATAAGAACAACCTGAGGCTCAAATCATTATTCCAAAAATGAAGAACAGTCCGAGCCTCAATTTTCTTGGAAAATAAGAAAAATTCATGTGAGTTCTCTCACTGGTAAATTGTTTAGAAGTTTGTTTTGTTTTTTGTTTTACCTTGCATACTCATATCGGGTCATTTCCAAACAGCAACCATGCTTTTTACCAGTTGTTCTTGAAAAATATTTACTGGAAGTTCCATAAACAAGAACAAAATGAGGCTGAAATTTGAAACTGTGTTCTTAAAGGTAGGCCCAAAATAAGAACAATTCAGGCTCAAAAAGGCTCAAAAAATAAGAACAGCGAGCCTCAGGTCAGATTTTACTGGTTCTTATAAAAAAAAAAAGCGTGTATTAGAGTGACTTAACATTAACTCAGAAATTAATAAGCACCAGGACGGTAATTAGAAATTTGAACAAAAAGTGAAAATTCTGTAATAGAAACAGAAGACTATAATGTGATGTCTAAATGTAAGTTATAAGTACAAAATCTTATTTCGTTGCCATGAAAAATACAGTTGTTACTATTCTTTTATGATAAAATCAAATGCCTCATTCACAGCCAGCATGACCATTTCAAAATTTTTTTGTAAGCGCCCCTCTCCAATTAGCGCCTCTCTCTAATAAGTGCCCTTCTAATTTCCAAAAATATTTTATAAGCACCCGGGCGCTTATTAGAGAGAATACGGTATCGACAAATATTTAGTAATTACAGACCTTCCATCTGAAATTGAAATAATGAATCTCATCTTTACTGTGGAGTTTTTATATAGGTTTTATATACAGTTGTTTTATGCTTAAAGAAACTTTGAATCACTAGTTTATTTTAAAGCTTTGACAGATACAGTATGTTTTGTTATTTTTATTTTTCTGTTAATCCAGTATACATTGTTTATTCTTGCTTCATATTTTGTTTTGCTTTGTTGTTATTGCCCCCGCAGCGAGCGAGGAGGCATAGTAGTTTCACGAGATAGGCGAATGTCAGTTCCGATTTTGTTCTTCATCATCATCATCATCATCATCATCATCATCTTCCAACTTTCGTGTTGACGTTACACGGTGGAATACAATTATTAGCCGACTTTGCTTTTTTCCCGTTTCAAAGCATGGTACTGTAAGTGGGAGACAGAATGTTTTTCGTATCTTTCTCCTAATTTACTACTATATTATACTGTGTTATTTAGAAAGTTCGTCTGCTAAAACTGCTTAGAAAGTTTTCATATTACTTTTGCGTTGTTTTCGTAAAGGTAACGACAAAGATTTTGAAGTTTTATCTGAAAAGAATCTGAAATTTTATCATATTAAAAACACATGTTAAAAGAATCTAACTTGATAATGTAAGCCTGTGTCTTACGAAAAGCTTTGTATGTTTAAGTGGAATTTTTAACATGTGTTTTTAATATAGTAATTATTCACTTTAAATCTTTAAATCTTTAAATCTTTGCTACTTTTTATTTTGAATAAAACCTCGAACCGCTTGAAATGATTTCTCCTAATGGATTTTTCGCTTTAATTTTTTTTCTTTCAAAAAAGTTTTTTTTTTCTTTTGGTTCTTACAAAATTTCTTTAACAAAATCTTATTTTGATTATAAGATACGTATCCATGGTTGCAGTTCACATATTTCTTTTGTTTGTAGCAATACTTTCTGATATTACTTGTTAAGCCTTATTTACACGTTTTAAAAAGTACATTAGCATTTAGTGTGAATTAGGTCTAAGAGATAACAAAAAGTAACAAAGTTTTATGTAGCTTTTCAGCTGCGTAAGTACATCTATTTGGTTTGCATATTTCCAGTTAGTGTTGCCACCGCTACACTATGCCACAAGGTTACACTGCTCATTAAATAATTCGTTGTCTCGTAAAACTTAAGTATTTACACTTAAATATTTGATTTTCGGCACGCTCTTTCTTCACTGCATACAGATATTTTGATCACGATTTGTATTTGAAATGTTGTGTATTGTTTGCCATACATAAAAGACTGGCTTTGTCGAAATATTTAAAGTATGCCACTAATCAACCAAAAACATTTTTACAAAAATCCGTAAATTACAAAATGTTTGGGCGGAAAGTTTTCTTTTTTAATGTATAGCTTGCTGTGTGTAAAAATTGGAAAGCCTGAGCGCGGGGGCATTTTTAGCTAAAGCTACATGCTAGTTTTATTTAAAGTTTATAAAAGTGTCGGTGCAGCTTCGCTTAGATTTTTTTCTAATCATTTTGTTAAGTTATCTTCTGTTCAGCATTTAAGGAATATAAAAATTTAAAACTGAATTTTTGCTCTTTGTCTTCATATAGACATATAGTTCATATATAGTTTTGGCGCAAAAAAAATGCACCAAAATAAAACTGCACCAAATTTACAGTGAGCTGTGCCAAATATATAAATCTTTTCTTCGAAAAAACATAAAAATAGTCTAAAATTAGTGTAAATTTTGACCAAGAAGTCCGAATTGCGCCAAATTTAAAATAATCTTGGCTGCGCAAAATCAAACCTGCGCCAAATAAATCGAATTGACTGTGCACCAAAATTTCTTCATTTAAGGTATTTTGCCAAACTCATATTTTCATTTGGGCAGTTTCTCTATTTGAGCCTTGAATTGAAATTAATTTCACTTTAAAAACATAGAATGAAAAGTTTAGAAAGGGTCGTTTACTTTTAACATTTTGCATGGAATTTTTACTCCATATTTAAGGTTTTAATGCTACTAATTTTAGATAATATGTTCGGTTCCTTAGTATTTAATCCTAAATTTCAGATGTAAATATTTGCTGCTAGTTATTGTGTCATACTTATATAACCATTTCATTTGTTTAGTTGTCTCTTGTCTGCTTATACCCCTGACAAACTTTTTGCATAAAAATTGACAAGTGTTGACATCTTTTGTCCAATTTTTGAAACTAATGACCTTTCATAACTACCGTTCTACTTAACTTTTTTGACTGAAGTTTTTATATTTAAGCCTGCATAAAAAATTTTCAAATTCAAAAAATTTCGAACAGCAAAATACCAATACCGACAAATAAAAAAACCCATCAAAATACATGCTAATGGTCTCATTTTGAAAGGTCGGCGTAATAATTTCAGAGACCTCTAACGCCGGCCCTGATACCGCCACTCAAAAATAACGCCATTTATGGCCGGTGTAATAAGGACCGATGAGGTAATTTAAAGTTCTGAAACATTTGTAATCAAGTACCATATTCTCTCTAACAAGCGCCCGGGCGCTTATAAAGATTTTTTGGAAATTAGGGGGGCGCTTATTAGAGAGAGGCGCTAATTGGAGAGGGGCGCTTATAAAAACATTTTGAAATGGTCATGCTAGCTGTGAACGAGGCATTGCTTTTTATCATAAAAGAGTAAAAACAACTGTATTTTTCATGGCAACGAAATAAGATTTTGAACTTATAACTTAAATTTAGACATCACAAAAACATAGCCTTCCGTTTCTATACAGAATATTCGTGTTTGGTTCAAAGTTCTAATTACCGCCCGGGTGCTTATAAATTTCTGAGTAATGTCTAGTCACTCTATAAGCGCCCGGGTGCTTATTGGAGAGGGGTGCTTATAAAAATATTTTTGACTAGAAGGGGGCGCTTATTAGAGAGGGGCGCTTACTGGAGAGGGGCGCTAGTTAGAGAGAATACGGTATGCAGATTTTACCTTTTGGGAATACATAGTTCAACGAATTTAGAGTTGTCAATTTATATAAGCGTTCACCCCCAAGACTGAACATTTTAAAGCATGACCCAGCATGGTTGGGGGAAGGTTTACCTAACCTACTTTTCCGCGAGTGAGAAGAAAAAGCATAAGCGTATTTTTCGACACAATTCCAACACATAAATTTGTTATAATATCACATTTTGTTTTAAAACTTCAAATTAAAATATCTACAAATAACCCTTAGTTTCACGCTCCTTGGCCTGTCCTCAGATGTCTACAAACTCTAGAAATGTAGAGTAAAAGTATATAATACAGTTAAAATGAAAAAACATAGCAAAATAAAAAACACCTATTCTTCAGGCAATAAATAACAGTAAAGCTTTAAGTCGTGACCTGTTGCAGCCATGCGGCTTGTTGTTGTTTGGTTATATGGTAACATTACAAAAAGTGCATAGCTTGTTTGGAGCTAGCCGTTTCCTCCATTCTGCTGTAAAAACCTTTTGTATTCATTCTAACCAAAATCCAAAAAGTTATCGCTAAAGTTAAATCTTGGTTCCGATATTCAACATATTTTCGTTAGAGCTCGTTAAAGGGTTCGCGCACGATTTACCTTATCGGACAAAACTTAGTCGGACAAAATTTTAGTCACCTCCAAATATTTTAGTCACTTTTGTCCGACTAATAATATTGTCCGACTAAAATTTTGGTCCTTTTCTAAAATTTCATAACTTACTTTAATTTTCGATAAGGATTATCAAAAAGCGTGTGGGAGTGGCGCACATTACTGTAAGTTCTAGATATGTATAGGAAAACGAGGGGAAAGGCATATTTAATAAAAACAGTTTTGCCAACGTGAAAAACATATGTCCAACAAAATCATCATACTGCGACGGTACAATGTTGCCGTCGGAAAAAAATCCTAATTAGCTAAAAGGGTTGTAGTATAATTTTATTTTTCAATTTCAATGTTATATTCCTGATCAGTATAAAAATCTATTTTGGTTCCTGCATTGGCTTCAGGCGTTTCTTCCATTATGGCTGTCTTCTTCATTTTCTTTTGAATTACCTCGCTATCACTTTCATCGGAAGTTTCTGTTATTACCGGTGCTTTTCTCTTTTCCTGTGGATTCCTTCCTGGAATAAGCGAGGCTATTAAAAAGGTCCAATTTGTTTACGAAAGGTTCGAGAATAAACAATGAACATCATAATATTATTTATCAAAACACTATACCACTTTAGAAATTGTTTATTTATGACTAAGTCATGTAAAAATATTGTATTCGTTGTTGAGAAAAAGAAAAATCATAAAGAAATTCTCAATATTTAAAATTTTGTAATTAAACTGATAAGAAGAAAAATTCTGAAAAAAATGATTTGGACCAAATATTTAGTCGGACATAATAATTAGTCGGACAAAATTATTAGTCGGACAAAATTTTAGTCACTTTCAAAAAATTTAGTCACTTTTGTCCGACTAAGTTTTGTCCGATAAGGTACTCACATCTACGTCGCAAACATTTTTTTTTGTTGTTGTTGTTTCTTTTCGCCATTACCGTTACATTACATTAAAAATATTTCGTGAATTTATGCATTTGACACATCTGCCTGAAGTTAGAAGCGGTAAAACTTCTAACCAGGGTCATTTAAAAACTTTTCCGCCTCCGGTATGTTTTAATTAAAATCGATATTTTGTTCAACTGTCGTTCGCTGTAGGTTAAAGTCAGAAATTTGATACACCGCATTTCCTCTTTGAAGCTCCCCCTTCCCTTAAGCGTCCCCCTATTATAAGCGCCCCCTGAATTCAAAATTAATTTAATAAACGCCTTCTCTAATAAGCGCCCGGGCGTTTATTAAAAATAACAAATTTTCCTCAGCCTAGATCCAACCACTTTAAGCTCCAATGAGCAATATCGGGAAATCGGGATTCATGGCATATTTTATTATTACTAATAGAATAATACCAGTAAAACAAAAACCGGAAATATCCGTGATCCTCCACTAAAATTGATTGTTCAATGGATTCAAACGTGGATAGATCTCGATGGTGATATAATCAAGAATAATTCCATTCCTTTACTTTATTCAATAGCAAATGATTTTGTTGTATGGATTTTCAAAACAATTTAATAAGCGCCCCTCTCTAATAAGCGCCCCCTCTAATAATGAAAGCCGCATTTAAACCTTTTGATTCAGCCATTCAGCATACTGTGGGAAATCGCAATCGGCATGTCGTTTCTCCCACAAATCATACTTTATCGGGTATCTGTCGTTGCTATGGAGTTTAGTACACAGATCGCAAACAACCTTTGGATCCCAGGGACTATTACGCAAAACATACTTCTTTCTCCACTGAAAATACTCATTGTATTTCTCATCGTCCTTATCCAGCATTTTCAAATAATCTGCAAATTCTTTAATGTTTTTGAAGTCTAAAGGGTTTATGTATGAACCTGGTATGACTAGCTTTGGATTGGAATAATTCGAACCACCGAGAACAATCGGGACAGTATTTCCGAGAAATCCTTGCGAGTAGTATTTTTCGGTAATGTAATCTTTGCAAAAAGAATTTTCAGCTGCAAGGTAAAATTTATACTTCCGAAGTTCTTTTCTGCAATCATAAGATTCACAACGTAGCTGATTCTTAAAGGCTTTCGCACATCTTCCGCCAACATCAACTTGTACATATTTTTCTAACTTCTTAACAAATAAATCCCTTTTCTTGTGGCAGTCAGATACCAACCAAGCAATCATTTTATTTTTACCAGTCGCATAATTTTCAAGTGTTTTGTTATTTGGAGCTGACAAGGTGTGATAAGTACCATACGCAGTTCTGATATCCGCATCCAGTTGATAACTCATGTACCAATTAATGTATTTGCTGAAATACGTAAAATTTCCTATTCCTCTTCTCGAATTCTGTCTCGTAAATAATATCCACACTTGCTTTTCACTTCTTGTTCTGTTTAATCGTTCAATTTCATGCGCAGGAGGTACACCATTCTTATGGAATATCACTGCATCGCTTTGGTTAAAATAATCCTCTCCTTTTTGATTACATAAAATCACACATTTATCAACTGCACATCCATTTTTCCATTCATCATTCCGCAAAACTGGCATACACGGTTTGTTCCTAGGTCCACGCCCATGGAACCATAGAATTATTTTTTCATTCTTGCCTTTTTTGTCAAGGGCATATTTATGTGCTGGAGGTATTTCTACGATGTCCCAATATGAATAATTGTTTATGAATATGATAAATAAAACGATTGTAAGTACAAGGCAAATAAAAAAAGATGTTAGGTGTGTATTCTGCATATCCTACAGATATTTAAGCTGCTATGTCTTGTTTATCTTGAGAGGTTTCTACATGAAAAGATAAAAGTTATTGCTTCATATATTGTGCTTACCTTAATTAGATAAGCTGGAAAGAAACGAAATCCACGGACCACACTAAGGCTTTCTTCTCTTTCTTCTACACTTATGCTTCGACATCGCTCAAACAAATTTAGTAAATATTACCTTTACGTAGGGATTATTTACATTAGGAGAATAATCAACAGTTGGAGCTAAAAAGCAATAAGCTGTTAAAGGATTGGTTATCGCAAAATAAATACATTAAACTTCCAAACCAAACATTAATTAGGGAATCCACGTCAGAGGAATCAATATAAATCAGCATACTTACGTTATGTTGACTATCAGATAAATAATTTTAAAATCATAAAGACAACTAGGACAGTTAAAGACAAATAAAGACAATTAGGACAACGATGGATTAACTGCTTTTTTCTTGTGTCGTTATCAATGCTTTGTGATAGTAAAGCTAGCACATCTGAAATACAATAAAAGTCAATTTACTCAATTTATAATGAAGGCCATTTTATAAACACAATAAAAAAATTAAAAATCATCACACAATAAAAAGATTTTTATTTGCCATTTTTTAGATTAATTGTTATGGGAAATTAATACGCAAAGCTATGCTTAAAACTTTTTAAACGCTTCATCAGCAGAACAAAAGATAATTACGTCATTAAAAAGTCAGCAACATGTCAGTTAATTGACTTTTAAGAATTTAATGAACCAAATCGTTGAGTTTTTCTTCAATATTTTCGAAGAACAAATATTTTGGCAAACATTTTGATTAATGGGTAGAGCATGAAAATCTCTTTCTTGTGATATAAAATTCACATTATTTTATCAGACATGTAATGAAAAATACGCCTTGAAAGTTGGTGGATAAGACATTTTGATACACACGGTAACTATTATAATTTAATCTGCTTGAATGCATTAAATTCGTAATTAATAATTAGCTTCATAATGTAACTAAGTACGTAGAGGACATCGAATTCGTTAATTACGATTTGACGGCCTTATACAGTGAACTCTTGGCCCCGATATAACGAACATCTCGATTTTATGAATGAAACTCTGTCCCTTGGTTTTCTCCCTAAGAAACCCCTCTTAAAACCCTTCTATATAGCGAACTCCCAAAATGTAGTATACTCACTTTAACGAGCACAATCTTTCCCGTCCACGAAGAACAAAATCTCCATGTAAACCCAGGGTAAAAGGGATACAGGTATTTGTCATTTTTAGAACTTTCTACATTAACGAAAATAAGAAATTACTTTGAAATTATATGAAATGTGTAAATCAAGTAATTAACATGAATTTTAAAATTTGGTGGCGTTAATTAAGGTATTGCGTAATTCTTTCCTACGTTAACTTTTATCGAATCTTAATTTTGTAGAAATATTTTTCCAGCGTTCCAGCTTTTCCTGGATATTCCGTAGGCTCATGGAAAAATAACAGTTCATTGGTCTCACATTTTGATCTATTGACTAGCTATAATCATTCCTACGTAATAAAGTACAAAAAATATTAAAACATTTCTGTATCTTTTTTTGTCACCTTTTTGTCACTAAGTCATTGTTCGCTTCGTAATCTCTGTCATCATATTGGTCATCGCTATCTTCATCTTTTTCACCGTCTCTGTTACTTTCGACCCCTAGTTCACGCAGGATTTCTTTGCAATCGTCTTGATTTTCTCCAGTTAAAGGATGCTCAACGCTCTTGATCTTTGCAATTAATATAGATTAGTTTTTCAATTTTAAGCATTTTTTAAATTGGGATATGTAAAATGATATTCTGTTGAAGCTTTATTAGGACATTTTGTTTTGTTAGAAGCTCTCTACGGTTCTGAAATTCCATTACAGTTTTCAACTGCAAAAGTCATTGTAGAATTCACTTATTTTCGAGAAATTCCTCAAAAACGTATTTGTTTCAATAAAAATAGCCAGTCACCGAAATTGTAGTTATACAATTATTATTAACCTTTATTTAAATAAAGTTGGGCAGAAAATTGAGCTTCCTGGGATAAAAAATTCCACTTTTTCTAAAAATTAGAGACTGTAATTTAGGAATCATACATCCTAATTGACTCACAATATTATCAATTAGAGTAGATATTTTGATAAAAAGGACTTTAATTTGACACATTACCAAAGTTTTTCATTAAGAGCATTCAATGTAGGAAATATTCCATCGATTAAAACTTAAAAAAACAAAAAAAAAATGACATAGTAAGAACGCTGTGCAACGATCAAATGACCTACAACAATTTTGCATTGACGAAGGGTAAGGTTAAAAAATAGATCGTCACCAGTGGGAAATGAACCCTGACCTCTTGCATGAATTTTGAGAGTGATAGCCAGTATTGCCTAACATCAAAATCACCAAAATGACGAAATGAAAGACCAAATGCAATATGATTTTTGCTTTAAGTACTTCAATTGACAGAATGTTTAAAACCGCTGAGTCAACATTACGAAACGGCCGTATCGAAAGTATCGTCAAAGAAGACAATTTTACACAAAATATTAAATCGAAAAAATGTGAAAAGGCTTACTTTTCAAGCGTATTGCTTGCAAATAAAACCTAACCCTAACCCAAACAAATAAAACCTAACCCTAACCCAAACAGATGAATAAGTGGACTAAACTGACAAAAGAACACGTTGAAGTCAGCATTTGCAGTCACGATCCCAAAAGTTCCTAAAATTTCATTGCAGCCCTGGTAGCCAATGTCTTTGAAAGTCATTGAAAGTCATTAGTTAGCAATCGATCTTTCATTAGCGTTTGTTCGCTCGTAATTCCAGAGTCTTTTTGTCCACAGTTCTAGCCTGGATCACACGTTTCAGGCAGATACCACTCAAACTAAGCCTGGTATAGAGGCTGTTTGTTGATCTGTTGATTTGTTAATTCAGAATTGTTTCTTTATGGATTATTGATTATTGATTACTATATCATCAGGGTGAGTGCGGCCTCTATTAAAACGTGATCTTGCCCACACGCTCGGATGGAGTTTATGTTTTTGGAAAAGAAAGCAAAGGAAACAGTTTTTTATCGGAGGAGCAAAGGAATTTACAATATTGTGACCGCATATTATTAAGTGAACATGCTTTTATATAATGATGTGTTGTAAGCTATCGCTGATTTGGAGTTAGAAAGAGCTCTGCTGCCTCAATGCACCCACCAATATTGACGTGTTTTCAATGTTACCCTGTCTCAACTAAGAATTAAATAAAATGCACAAAAAATAGAATGTGTAGAAATGTAATGTAATGTCTTGCATTTGAAGATGTTTCAGTTTGTTTGGATCACTGGATTTGCTTTATACAGTGCATCAAGTCGATAACGATCCTATTGCAAAACGCTCCATGAACGCCTTCATATGGATAGGGCCCAAGCAGCAAGATGCAAAATGGCAGATCCAAAATCCTCATCTAAACAACGCTGAACTCAGTAAAGTGTTGGGAGTGGTTGCGGATGAAACATAAACAGGATCACCCTGATTATAAATATCAATTGAAAGAGGAAAACAATTCACAATATGTATGCAACATAATGTAGTTAAACATTTAATTGACTTTAGGACACCCGTGGTATGGAGTAAATTATTTAAAATACCCGTGGTTTCCCCTCCTCCTCCTCCTCTTACTACTGCTACTACTCCAAGTTATGAACGCTTTCGTGCAACGTTTACATTGCACGAATTTGCATTTTCAGCCAAATTTCATAAAAATTTGCACAAAGCACAATTGAAAAGTGCTGATTTCAAATTTCACAATTATGTTGACAGGTTTGACTAAAATTGGGTATTTAAGGCCAAATTTGGACCAAATTTGCAAAGTTCTATTCACACAAGGATATTGCTGTTCTATTCACACAAGGATATTCAAGAGGTTTAAAAAGTTCTTACCAACGACTTTTGCTCCCTTGCTGATTGGCTTCAACAAAATGAACTTATTATTAACACTAAAAAAGGAAAAACCGAAGTTATGGTGTTCGGTACCAGTAAACGTTTAAACAAATTGGATGACCCGCAACTACAGATATACCATCACCATTCACCTATTAACAACACGAGAACGTATAAATACCTCGGATTAACGTTGAACAAAACACTTAACATGTCAGAACACTTGCAAAACACCATAAAGAAAGCCTCTTCAAGAATAAACCTGATAAAGAAAATGCGATCCCATCTGGACTCAAAAACTACTGCTTTGGTCTACAAATCGATGATCATACCAATATTAACTTACTGTTCGTTAGCAACGCATGGAATGGTACCAGCTACGTTTGAGGAAAAACCAAGTGCCTTAGAACGACGAGCCCAGAAAATTGTTGGTACACTTTTAACAGTACCATCATCAGATAAAAATGAAACGAGTAGCCGCCTATGTTCATCGATGTATTAACAAAAGTGCAATTAAAAACTTTGAGAATTACTTCGAAATTTTGGAATCAAGAATAAACACACGAAACAATGGGCATATGATACGAGTACCGAAGGTGAAATTGGAAGCTGCTCGGTCCTCCTTTTATTTTACAGGAGCATTAACATTCAACAATTTACCTGATTTCGAATTTAGGCCAAGTTTGGACCAAATTTCCATAGTTCTTCAAATTTCAAAAAATTTTGCACAGATCACATTTGAAAGGTGCTGATTTTAAATTTGACAGCCGTTTTGTCAGATTTGACTAAAATTGGACAATTTGGGTCAAATCTGGACCAAAATTCCAAAGTTCTTCAATTTTCATGAAATTTTGCATGGGATCACATTTGAAAGGTGCTGATTTCAGATTTGACAGTCGTTTTGTCAGATTTGACTAAAATTGAACAATCTGGGCCAAATTTGGACGAAATTTCGAAAGTTCTGCAATATTCATATATTCAGATGTTAATTGTGAATTTTCCAGTCATTTTGTTAGATTTGACCATAATTTGGCAATTTGGCAATGTTGTATTTTTTAGACTAGATATGTATCGCTGTGTTACGTCTTGAAGTCTTCAAGCCAAGCGGCTTCTTGTAAATACAGTGAAATACAGTGGAACCTCTATAAACAGGACACCATTGGAACTTGAAAAAAGTGTCCGCTTTATAATTGTCCGCTTTATAGAGACTTTTTCATACGGGTTTGACTGTAAATCCATGCGTTCCTAGATAAACTGTCCGTCTTAAAGAGGTATCCGCTTTATATACTGTCCGCTTTATAGAGATTCCACTGTATATTATATAAACGATCATAGTTCCTTGAAAGTAGAAGATGAGAGCATAATACCTGGTCTTCTCATAATTACATTCTAATTTCATATTGCGTTTTATGATACAGTAACAACATTAATTTCTAAGAAGCATTGAATAACATTTAACAACGATTATATCTGCTTTCTCGAAAAAATGACCTACACATGAATCTCCCCACTACCGCAATTCTTTATTCTCGTTCCCAATGCAGGATATGTAATAGTTAAATTATGAAATTGCTTGATTCAGCCATTCAGCATACTGTGGGAAATGGCAGTCAGCATGTCGTTTCTCCCAGAAATCATACTTTATCGGGTATCTGTCATTAGTATGGAGTTTAGTACACAGATCGCAAACAACCTTTGGATCCCAGGGTCCATTAAGTAAAACATACTTCAATCTCCACTGAAAATACTCATTGTATTTCTCATCATCCTTATCCAGCATTTTCAAATAATCTGCAAATTCTTTAATGTTTTTGAAGTCTAAAGGGTTTACGTATGAACCTGGTGTGACTAGCTTTGGATTGGAATAATTCGAACCACCGAGAACAATCGGGACAGTATCTCCGAGAAATCCTTGCGAGTAGTATTTTTCGGTAATGTAATCTTTGCAAAAAGAGTTTTCAGCTGCAAGGTAAAATTTATACTTCCGAAGTTCTTTTCTGCAATCATAAGATTCACAACGTAGCTGATTCTTAAAGGCTTTCGCACACTTTTCACCAACATCAACTTGTACATATTTTTCTAACTTCTTAACAAATAAATCACTTTCTTGGTTGCAGTCTGATACCAACCAAGCAATCATTTTATTTTTACCAGTCGCATAATTTTTAAGTGTTTTGTTATTTGGAGCTGGCAAGCTGCGATAAGTACCATATGCAGTTCTGATATCTGCATCCAGTTGATAACTCATGTACCAATTAATGTAATTGCTGAAGAATGTAAAATTTCCTATTCCTCTTTTCGCATTCTGTCTCGTAAATAATATCCACACTTGTTTATCACTTCTTGTTCTGTTTAATTGTTCAATTTCATGCGCAGGAGGTACATCATTCTTATGAAATATCACTGCATCGCTTTGGTTAAAATAATCCTCTCCTTTTTGATTACATAAAATCACACATTTATCAACTGCACATCCATTTTTCCATTTATCATTTCGCAAAACTGACATGCATGGTTTGTTTTTAGGTCCATGGAACCATAGAATCATTTTTTCATTTTTGTCTTTTTTGTCAAGGGCATATTTATGTGTTGGTGGTATTTCTACGGTGTCCCCAAATAAATAATTGTTTATGAATATGATAAATACAGCGATTGTGAATACAAGGCAAATAAAAAAAGATGTTAGGTGTGTATTCTGCATGTCCTACAGATATTTAAGCTGCTATGTCTTGTTTATCTTGAGAGGTTTCTATATGAAAAGATAAAAGTTATTGCTTCATATATTGTGTTTACCTTAATTAGATAAGCTGGAAAGGAACGAAATCCACGGACTACACTAGAGGTTTCTTCTCCGTCATTCAGTTTACACCAACACATGGTTGGCTTTTACGTCTAAAATATCACTTTTGATGATAGCGTTCAATAAACGACAATAACCAATAAAATACGAGAAACGCTCGACTTTAGTTGACCAGGAATTTCATTGTGCACCACTTATGCTTCAACATCGCTCAAAGAAGTTAAGTAAATATTTATGCAAAAGATTTACGTTATAGGCCGTGGGCTATGAAACGATATGAGAGTGATGTTACCCAGTTTGTATGGCCGCAGTGTTTTTTTGAAAACGAAGATCCTGAAGTTAGTTTTTCACAAGCGTTCGGTCTCGTCTTTCTCCGCTATTTTTAAGGGTTTGTTTTGATTTTCTCGGTATTTAGTAATGTACAGAACTAACAGATCTACATTTTTGCGCATTATTATTTCAGTTTGTAAAATGGCATCCTATTCATTATTGCTGATTGCGCAGTTCATAATACATCAAGAAAAAAGGACAATGCGGAAGTGACTGATAACAAAAGACTTTGTTTTATCCATTATAACAGAGTATGCTGTACTAACACAGGAAAAAAACCGAATAATAGAGTACAGACGTGAGTGGAATAAATTGTTGGAAGTACAGAATGTGATATTACAAAGAACTCTTACTCAATATTTTCAAAGAGTGAGGAGAAAAAAATTGGTGGTGAAACGCTTCCAACTTTTTGTTACCACAGAAAATGCTACCAGTTGCTTACGAACAACAACAAATTGAAGCGAGCACAAGAAAATTATAAAAAATTTTACGGTATGTTATGCGTGTTTCAAAAGTGTATAATCTCATTCGAATATATATTTAGAATGTTTATTAGAAATCTCATTTCGTTACTTAGAACTTTCGAAATGAGGAAGCATGCTATGCAACTACCAAGAAAAATTGTTTGACTTTCAAAATCATCTGAGTATTCCCAACGACCAAAACATGCTTTGCTCTCAATATGCTTAAAGATAATGTGCGATGATAAGAGTCGCACGAAAAGATGAGTCAGCAGTTTTTGTGCGGGAATCCCCACTCAAGAAACAATGCTTTTAGTAAGATGGTAGCCATAACTGCGGTTCTATGTCCTGTACTCGGTGAGCTGTGAAGTCTTCCATAAGTATTCTAAATAGCCTTTGGCTATATGTATGATCTCTAGCCATTAATATTATTATACTTTCATGCTGATTTGTAATTATTTAAAATGGCAAATAAACAATTACTACTACTTAGAGACGATTGAGATTAATGCAATTCAAAATGGTGATTTGCCTTTTCAGCAACGAAACAGTATATAACCTTAGTGAAATACCATCGCATTCAAAGAGAAAGACAAATAAGACATAGAAAAAAAGATAACATTATCGTTTTTTTGTTGTTTTTTTTCGTTTCTTTTTCCCAACTAAGGAATCTAGGTAATTTTTACCTGATTATAATATACAGACAAAAACCATGATCATGTTTATATATTATATGTTCAAAAAATTAAATCTATCTATGAAGACTTATTGATAAATCTTGATAAACATAATGAATTTATCGAAATATCAAATCCATTAAAAAAACAGACTCTTTCGTTAAAAAATATATACGAAAGTCTACCATAAATCATGAAAAATTATGTTTGATAAACAAAATACTGATGGCCCATTTGAAAATGGATTCTACATATGTTAACAATTTAGTTCACTTTGCTAAAACAAGTGCAGCAGGTTCGACTCCTGTGCCAGGCTTTATTTTGAGGTAAGTATATTACCGGTGATAAAGTGACAGATCGTCTGGTCGTCACACACTTGTTTTACTGAAGTGATTGAAAATTGTTCATATCATATTTATAACTGCTTCTAAATCAAACATAAAACAAAGAATAAAAACAAAAGCTTTATTTTAAAAATTTTTAAATATCTCTCTGATTTGAAGGTAGCAATCAACTTGTCATTGTACAATGTTTCTGGAGTTGAAGTTGATAAATGATGAAGAAGAAAGAGAAAACGATGAGGATAACATTTTCCAAGTATAGCAAGTAATTATATTTTTTTCTAACGTGTTCAACTAAACAAGGTAAACTTGATATGGTTTTGGTCAATACTATGGGAAAAATTAACAGGCTGTCAAGTCATGCATGTCATAAAAAATGACAGAAATTTTGAACAAAAACACAAAAAATGAAAATTTTAAAGAATAAAATGGCAAAATGACACGTTTTGAATATTTTTCTTAACAACATAATATTGAAACGATTTTATGCGGAATAAACAAAAGCAATGAATGATAGCATGAAGATAAAATAGCATTAATGTATAATTCCAAACATAATGAAACCAAGTAAATCAGAAAAATCTACTTGATAAAGTTATTATAATTCAGGTAGTAAGAAACGAAGAAAAAAAACATTCAGAAATCAAAATCAAAAATCAATTTTCGCGTCATTTCTACAAATTATCTGAATTCACGATTCAAGATTTTGTATTTAAAATTGTATTTTAGTTGTATTTGAAATTGTATATTAGTGACAATGTTCCAAAGAAGGCAAAGATATTCGAGCAACTAAACTGTTTCTGTACAACTTGTCTACAGTATTTTCAGAATCTTTTAATGAACTGAAAATAAAAAATGTTTTCTGATAAAAAATGTTTTCTAATAAAAAAAAGTGGAAACTAATAATTTTGGTGAAAAAAAATGAAAATGATAGCTATATATATAGCTCTTCGAAAAAATTTAAAAAATGATACACTTGACAACCTGAATTTATCCTATAAATGAACTGTGTATAATCTATGCTTTCGTGTACCAAGCCTACGAAGAAACACATTCCACCTTCAGATCTTTGTCAATTGCAAAAAGAGCAAATAAATAATGCCAAAGCTGAGTGTGAGTATCAAATTCTATATATACATGAAGAAATTTAAAACAAAATTTCTTGCAATGAAAATGCACACCTTTTTTTATAACAAACATACACATAAGAAACACGAGGCTCAAATTCTTAAAAACTTAAGAACCTTGTAAGAAACAAAACATGATTTGAGGTAGGAATTTTCTCCCTGTGAAGCCCTTATAATATGAGATAAAAGGGCAAAATCTACTACTTGTTCTGAACTCATTGACCGCAACTAGGATCATGTTGAGATGCACAAGACAAAAGCCACTCAAAACAACTGGAGTTTGTGTCAAAATTACATCTTAAAACTTCGAACTTTTGAAGTAAATCCAACGCTTTTTTGCGATACCCGATTGCGAACTTTATTTGTTTACCACGCTTATTCGCCATTTTGATTTGAACTGAAACTCTGTCGCTCGTTCCAGACCTATTTTCTATTGTTCTAATGAGAGATTCCCACTGCTGACATCAGGACAGTGCATCCTGCAGCTCTACTTATAACAGTTCATTATCTTTAATTTGTGAAAAAGAAACTGAAAAAGTAAGAAAATTTATTGAATGATCAAACGATTAAATGATCGTATTTGAAAAAAACTAGAATCTAGCATTCGCGAAAGTTTATTCTCGCGAAAAAAAAAAATAATAAATAAAAAAATAAAAAAATTAAATGAAAGTTTACAAATAGAAAATTAAATAAAACGGTTACAACGGTTAAAAGCACTTATGTAGTTGGAATAATTGTTGATATTCTTGTTTCTTTTCAGTTGAAAAGAGAAAATACATTTTGTTCTAGCACATTTACCCGTCTTTAGCAATTCAATAACCTTTGCTATCAGCCAAAAAGTTTCAAATTTACTATTTGTCTTCGATTTTCGAAAGTTCGTTCCCGCGAAATTCACTAATTTTCGGTCATTCGCGAAAGTTTATTTTCGTGAAATCTGCAATTTTTGGCCATTTGCGAAAGTTTATTCTCCGAAAGTTTTTCCTCTTAAAGTAATTAATTAGTTTCGATAGCTCGAACCTCGATATCTCGAACTTTTCGGTATCTCGAACAATATTTCCGATCCCCTGGCTGATTTTCTCTCGTTATCTCGAACTTTCCCCAAAACTTTCAGAAATCCGGGTGTGATTTTCGCATTTTTTAATGTTTTGATAAATTTCCATTTTTCTAAATTCGAGTTTTCGAAAAGTATACGAATCTAGTTTTTTTGAAAGACTAATTGATTATTGCAGGATTTCTTTGGAATCGTCTTGATTTTCTCCAGTTAAAGGATGCTCGACGCTCTTGATCTTTGCGATTAATATAGACTCGTTTTTCAATTTTAAGCATTTTTTAAATTGGGATATGTAAAATTATATTCTGTCGAAGCTTTATTAGGACATTATGTTTTTGCTAGAAGCTCTCTATGGTTTTAAATTTCCATTACAGTTTTCAACTGCAAAAGTCATTGTAGAATTTACCCATTTTCGAGAAATTCCTCAAAAACGTATTTGTTTCAATAAAAATAGCCAGTCACCGAAATTATAGTTATCAAATTATTATTAACCCTCATTTAAATGAAGTTGGACAGGAAATTGAGCTCCCTGGGATAATAAATTCCACTTTTTCTAAAAATCAGAGACTGTAACTTAGGAATCATATGTGCTTATTGGCTCACAATATTATTAATTAGAGTAGATATTTTGATAAAAAGAACTTTAATTTGACACATTACCAAAGTTTTTCATTGAGAGCATTCAATTCAATGTAGGAAATACTCCATCGATTAAAAGCCGTCTTCAAAATAATAAATAAAGCCATCAGAAAGAAATCCAGTTAAATATATGGAATTTACAGGTACATTGGCTTTTCACAAAAGCAATGTTACATTGAAAAACACCAAATGCACATATGGCTCTACCATTATGATTTACCAACCCCTATCTTGGATCCAGTCTTCTTATCATAAAATCACAAAAAGTTGTCTATAAAGATTCATAATTCAAAGTGCACGTGTTATGCGCAGTATTTTTATGTGTTTTACAAAAACTACATCATTTTAGTTATAATTTCCCACAAGAGGGACTATCAATTTTTGATTAAAAAGTTGGCAATTTAGGAGTGGAAGTGGTTGCTAAAATTGGGGGTGTCACTACATAGGACACACATGAGTGTATTACTTAATATTTTATTTACACATAGTGGTACCACTGTAATTAAGAAAACTTCAACTTGTTTTAAATATTTTACTGTCACTTTATTCTGGTAATGTAACTTTAACAAGCCTATTTATGGAATATTTTATCCCAAAGTTCTCCTCATTCTGCAATAAGAGATAAAAAAGACAGAGATAAGGAATTATCGAAAGTCGAAAATTTCATTTTACAATCATTGTACCGGAAAATGTAACATTTCAGACTGGGATTAAATCCACAAATCATTTATTGTCGATAAAAACGTTTTCTGTTAATCGATCGAAAAGTGGAAGAGTATTTGATATTAATGGAGGGGCTGTTGCGGAAGTAAACCTAAACTTTTATGAAGGTGCTCGACTTATATATACCGACTTGTTAATCGAAAATTCAACATTTAAAGTATTGCAATCGGCTGTTTATTACAGAATTGACAATAACTACAGTATAACAATAAACATTAAAAATTTCCATATTGTTTCCTTTGCAAACGTGGAGCTGTTCAGTAATCGAAATAGAAGCAAACGCGCATTCAAATTCGTCCTTCTTATGCTCTGGAAACAGCTAGCAAGACTACAAGCTGGAAGAGAACTTGTACTTCTATTTTGACTTATTTTTGCAAGGGATGCCGTAAAGGAACATACAACATTCCTAAAGAAGCCGTATATATTTTCTTGAATACGTTGTCCGACATTAAAACCTACACTGAAGTCTTATCCGACATTGGAATATCTCTGTAACTCTCATGTAACCACCACCGTGAAGAATACTTATGCAGTAAATGTCAAGATGGCTATGTATTATTATTTTTCAAATAAGTGTCTGCTAGCATGCACTTGTAGTCACCCCATTTATTTTTGGCTCTTATTTTTCCTTTCGTTAGTTTTATATATCCTCAGAGTTGTGTATTTGGACAAAATAAAAGACATTCCAAGTTTATTAAAGACTATTGTCCGAATGGTGACTTGTCATAGGACTTTTAAAAATGATAATCAGATCGAAGAAGATGAAATAAATACGAACACTATCAACCTCAGGCAATACAATGATCTTCCAAAAAACGTCAAAGATAATAATGCTAACCTGCAAATCGAAATTTCTCTGCCTAATGAAATCACATTGAACGAAAAAGATGAAGACAGATGTCGTTGGTCTGGGATCTTTACAGTGCTGGTCAGCTTCCACCAGCTAAAACAGTTACTGACGATTGAACCAGGATATAAGCATTTATCTTCAAATATAAATTCATTTTTTATTGACTTATTATATATTTCCCCATAGGGCGAAATATATGTTAAAACCGGCAGTTTCCTTCATCATCTTCTTCTCCGTTCACTTTTATAGCCGCGGTTCAGTATAACTTTGGCCTAGCTAAGGTATATAAGAATAGAGGCTAGTCTTCAGCGAAGTAGTACGCCATGTTGTTTTTTCAGCGAAGTGGATATTCGTCCGCACTAATTTTACGGCATACAATGTGTTAGACGTTCTTCGTAACTTTTAACAGATTCTTCTAATTCCGCAATTGTAAAAAACTGAACCCCTGTCGCAATCTCTTTCACCATAGTGCAATCTTATTCACAAGCTATATACCACTTTAAGCACTTTAAATATATTTAAATTATCTTCTAACGGATTTTATGGCACTCACTAAAGGTGCGGACGAATAACTTCAAAATTATTTGTCCACACTTTATAAAAGTGCGGACGAATATCCACGGCGTTTTTTCAGACAGTGTAGTGCAGATGAAGTGCCAGTAGAAGATGTTTGTTTTCTGCTAGCTTTTACGATCATTCAAGAGATAAAGCATTAAATGATGGAAATAAATGTTTTTAGTTCAGTGTTGTCCTAAATTGTTATGTATATATTTTGAATGAACGTGTGAAAATTAGAAAAAAAGTTATATCAAATGTTGCCGATGTTTTTGTTGATGGTAAACAACTGTGTTACGATGATTGGTAATTAATTTCTGGGAACAATAAAGGATTGAAGCTGTGACTTTAGAGCAAAGGCGAAAGTTCATCATTATTAAAAGCCAGGCTGAAGACTCATTTTTATTTCATGTACATCATGATTTGATAATGTATATAGAGCCCCCAATAATTGAATATTATACATATACACAGCCATTATAATGGAAACCCTTATGGGAGAACAGTCAGTTATGTTAATTCAAAGAGTATATGTAACAAAAGCTGCAAGTAAAAACATGATGTCAGGAAACCAATTACATAATAACGGTGTTTTAATTCTTAGCAGAGGATAGAGATGAGATTCATAATAAACGTGAAGGAATCTGGTCAAGTGTGCTTCCTGGATAGTAGGTTAATCTAATAACAGAAACATAATTTTACTATGGATGAATTCTATGATCACATATCTTGTTTTGATACACTGTATATAATAATATATTATGTTTTATTTTGTAAAAATTAGGCTGATGGAAATTTTAAATTACTTTTGCATCACGTATCTCTTGAAAATGTCATGCTCTATTTTTTCATTATTCATTAATTTTGTTCTGGGCCATACATAGCCGGAGAACACATCAAATACACCAGTTTTGCATTATTGTAATCACCGAGATCCTGCCGGTCAGAGATTCGGTACTAATATAAAATTTTCATCGGCCTATACTGTCAATTTTCCTAATTATGAACAACCTCTTCTTATTTACCTTCTTTCATGAACGTATATAAATCAGAGCACATTCCGACATAACAGTCTGTAAATTAAAAGCACTACACATCCTGTGTTGTCAATCAAGCCAGAAAACAAACATCTGCCTTCAGCTAATACGTATGGTGATTCGGTGATTGATGTATATTTTCACTACACTAGCAAAATCTGTTTGTTTTTTTTTTAATTTGGGATTTAGGAGGGTCATTCATCACATTGACAGTATGTTTAGGAGTTCTTATTCTGCAGAAATAATTTGTGAGAACATATTTTTTTGTATCAGAGATGTTTATTCGGAATACTTGAATTTAATTTTATAAGTTGACATTCTAAGCCCTTCTGTTTTTTGAAAATAACTCTCTTTTTCCTAATTTGGAATGTGACACATTAGAATTGGCTTTAATCAATTTTCTTTTGTTCTTTTGTAAACTTGTATACAACTTTGATTGTATAATGTTGTAAGAAGTAACTCAAGCTACAAAAAGGAACTGTTCCGTTGAATTACATTGTTTTCCATGCTTTTATGGTGCAAGAGATAGGAAACTTGTTAAGCTTCTGCAAGAATAAAGATTATATGTTTATTATGATGGCATTGCCGTACATTTTGATGCAGTTGTTAATATTCTGTAAAAAAACTATTCAATTGACGCGAAATATTAGTCGCATATAGGTCATATATTTTTAGCAATACCCATAGTAATTTTTCAGTCACTTTTTAACTCCTCAGCAAGAATTGTAAGTGAAACCTTATTATTTGACCATCTTCAGTGAGTTTATAATAATTTCAAAATAAGTTCTTCTTCTGGTTTTCAAATCCAATTCCACCCTGATTAGTAAGGACAACGTTTTTATCTAAGTATCAGGCTGACTTGTAAATAATGTTTATTTTGCTGGTAATTGTATCGTTGTATCATTGTATAGCGAAATGATACATTTTTCCCTTATAGTTATCAATGTAAACACAGTAATTTTTAAAACGGCAGTTTTGAGGAAATATATAGTCGCATTTTTGCGAATCTTGTTGAACTTGGAAATGGTTAAACCATCTTTTCAGCTGTTCCCATCATTACAATTCAACGATTTTCAAAAACATCTTCTAAAAGATTTCGTGTTAACCTTTGGAATGCTTGTACCTGTCGTTACAGTAAGTGTATCGTTACATATCGTTCGTCTATGGTAAGACTTCGCGTCAACGAAGAGAAAGTAATAATGGCAATAATGATGATGAAAACGTACAAGAGAACACAGCAAACAATTTTCAACCGAATGACGTCTATGCATGTGACAGCAAGCCCGATGAGATATCCTTCGTAAGACGATGCTACACATGCTTCTTGCGGTTGATCATCATGAAATACAAGAATTTAGCAGCATATTAAGGAGATATTAAACGTTGGAATATTGGCCAGTATTTAACAGCTGCATTTCCTTGTTTGTGCATTGTACCATTTCCAGTTTCGCTTTTCTTATCGTTGAAACTTCTAGAAGCAAACCTCATTACTGCCGACAGAGAATCGGCTATTAATATTGTTTGTTTGTTTGTTTGTTTGAAATTTATTTTAAGTCGGATGACAAATATACATATTTACAAATAGTTTTAAATATAAACATCATAAAAGATATAATATAAAAAACTAATCCAGTCCGACTACCAAAAAATAATTTAAAAAAATTATGAATGAAAATGAAAATAAAGCAGCCTTAAAAGGCCGCAAGTCAGCGGCAAATATGCAAAGTATACAAATAGAACTAAACAATTTAATCAATCATTTAGTAGACACAATGGCTAAAGTCAGGAGGTTCTGCTACAATGTTATGGAATACCTTATCGGCCCTTTTTACGTCGGCCCTAATGTGGCGTTAATTTTGGTGCGCGGCGTTAAAGGGGCCGGCGTAAAAAGGGCCGGCGTAAAAAGGGCCAAAAAAATGGAAATTTTTCAAAAAATCGGCATTGTTTTTTAAAGTTGAAATTTAGATTTGAAAAAATGAAACAAACTTTAGATGTGAAAGAACTCTTTGGAGACAATGAAGAGTCAGATGAAGGAGAAGTTGAAGCAGAAATAGAGGTAGAATCAGATGACGATGAGGGAATTAGAGAAAATAATGAAAGCATTAATGAAAAAGAGGACGAAATAACTGTAATAGATTAAGTCTTACGATGTATTAGATGACATTATATTAGAAGACATTTGTAGTATAAGTTAAAATTTGAACAGAAAAAGTGAAAAATAGTGCTAAAAAATTTTTTTTTCTTTTTTACTACTAAGTGGCGTTAAGGCAAAATCTTGGGGTGGCGGGATAAGGGCCGGCGTAAAAAGGGCCGGCGTTAAATTAGGGCCGGCGTAAAAAGGGCCGATAAGGTAGTAATTACTTGTGTGAATCCGGTATTATTCAAATAAACTTTATGGCATTTTTCTTCAAGGAAAAGATCTTGATTCGTAAAAGGTGGGCTCTCACCAGCAGCAAAATTAATGTTGTGGTAATGGTTTTTGACGATTTATGTTTTATGAGAGTAATCGTATAAGTCAGATTTAATAGTTTGATGCTACAAAAGAGTTTTATGAGAGCTTTGACTGGAGCGAAAATAGGTTAACTTGAAATCAAGATAAGGAATTGCTATAAAGGTTGTGAGTAAGATGAATAAACCGTTTTCTATGAGAAAGTCTCAATGAGGTAGCCAATCATTTTTGTAATTCTGTTTGTTTGCTGTTATATATAAATGCTGTTATATATATATATATATATAATGTACATACTTATAAATACTTATAAAATTGAACTTTCTATATACAGGGTCATAAGGTAAGTTGATCATAAAGTAAGTTTAAAGCAAAAGGTTTTACTCACTTAAATAGATATAATATATATACCGTATATAATCAACAATTTCCTAAATCATAAAGCTTTTTTATTATATAAATTTATCACTTAGCTAACTGTTTAAAAAAATTGGAAATACATAACTTCAGAAAATTCTCTGGAAAGACTTAATTAAGTATGTTTAGCTACTTCAAAATATAAATGGACAGAATAAAAGAATCTGGAATATGTAAACAAAAAAGTAAACAATCATTATCAGGTTTCCTGGAAGAGAAACTGTTGTGCATTAACACCAGGGTAGAAATCCCTCAACTACCTATAATATTTCATCTTAGACAACCCAAAACAGTATCAAACTTGATTCAAATTCAAAGTTATACCCTCCTTCTTCTTTAAACAACTCACGTTATAAATACACGTGAAACACTGAAACTTCCCTGCCATTTTTATTATTTGTGCGCTACTCTTACACAGAGAAAAAATTACGTAGTTCCAAGTCTAGTCTTAAACAATGGAAAATCTTTTGTGTCTTACTACAGCTATGTGAAAAAATTCTTTATCGGGTATATGGTAATTCAGTTGGGATTTTCTTTGTATTCCCTTCTCTCAAACTCAGAAGCATTTTTTTTGATAATTTGAAATAGCAATCAACCACAAGGCTCTTAAACATCAGTGAACCTGGTTGGAAGGAAATTGAAGGAGGTAATGTCATAGAGATTTCTATCTTATAATCCAATAATTTTAGCTATATAACCTAACATAAGACAGTATTGTAGACTCAAAAAAATTTTGTTGCTCCACCGTCTTATTGTACT
The DNA here is from genome assembly GCA_027922465.2 of Turritopsis dohrnii. NCBI lineage: Eukaryota > Metazoa > Cnidaria > Hydrozoa > Anthoathecata > Oceaniidae > Turritopsis > Turritopsis dohrnii. Next base: position 2,636,462 of record BQMF02000002.1, read on the forward strand.
GCTAGTAAATGTCGCAAACACCAGTAAAGGTCGCAAAATTGCCAGTAAGTGTATCGCAATTCATCTTTTTAACAATAAATGTCGTAATGGTTTTCAAAATCAATAGCAAATGTCGCAAAGCAAACTTACACAAAGTGATTTTTGATCATATAATGTGGAGGGTATGAAAAGGAAGGACTTGTTGCTTAAATCAACGATCAGGACTCACTTTGGGAAATCTTGATTAGAGTAACTAATAGTATTAGCGAAAAAAAGTAAAAGCAACTTGCTATGTGAAACATAATGTTGAAAATTATAGCTGTATAATTTTTATATTTTGCAATCTCTGTGACATGTCGTGTAGGTCCATCAGCGCACTGTGCGATGAGTAGTACGACATCTTGATCAGAATTCGAGTTCAAAACAAGGATGGAGAAGATATTGGAAAAAAAGTTGCGACATTTACTGTTGCGACACTTACTGGCGATTTTGCGACACTTACTGTTGAATTTCGACACTTACTGTCAATTTTGCGACATTAACTCGCCCTAACGACATTTGCTGGCGATTGCGACATTTACTGGCAGTACACATATCAGTGATAATTCTTATACTTATTCTTCTTGTAATATCTTATCGGTTATATCTTATCAGTTCATCGAATGTAGATCTTTCGAATATGTATTAAGAAAGCTACGTCCGTTTGCCTCGATTGTGTATGAATAAGGCATCATTTTCAGTCGCAAAATCGACGTCATCAAACATTTTGAGAAGAATATGGTTCTAATGTATTATTTTCAAAATCTGAAAAATCAGTTATTATGACGCAACGTACACAGATGTTGCGTTTTAAACTCGTTGCAGCTCTCTGTTTGAATGACTTTCAATAAACTTTGAATATGGGGCCTTAAAAGATTAATTTTAAGTGAACCCGCATAACAGTATTTCTGTATTCTGCTGCAGTCTCGTATTTCATTTTAGAGGAAATGAAATTCTCATATGTACGTACCAAACGCAAAAATTGAAAAAAACGTTCTTATCTGTTTAATCCGTGGCTTAAAATTGTCTGACATACATAGTCAAAGAACTCAGAATAATCTGAATCTGAATCCATCTGGTTTTTTCCTGGTTCCCATAACGTTATATATAAACGTTATGCATAACGTTTTACCGTTTATAAAGTAACGTTATTACAAAAAAGAATATCGTTACATAACTATACGTTTTATCGTTGGTTGCCAAAGTCCCCTGGACGGTCACATAATCTATTGTTTTACTAATTGCATTTTTTATTTCTTATTATTCCAGTGTTTTGAAACAATAAGCACGATGTAATTAAACTACGTGTTAATCGACCATTAAAAATTTAATTACATTTTTCCAAGACATTTTCCTTATTTTTTCAAGAACCATATTTTCATTTTTCACAAAAACGTACTATCCGAAAGAATTTGAAAATGGCTTTCCAACGGTGTAAAAATTATTTTGAAATTCGGTATATTCATTTAAAAAAACAGCTTTAAAATTTCCATTTCCAACATTACGAAACACACTGCATATTACTTCATTATGCTTAATGATTAATAAAAATCATAACAATAACTCGTTACATGAAAAATCTCAGTTGTCATCAATGTCATCAGCAAGAAAAATTATGTTTATCCACAATCGACGAGGATCATTAAAATATTGTCTGGGTAAATTGGCAGAAACTGGTAAAACTTGAGCTTTTTTCGATTTCTGAGCGAATACTAATTTTGTATTTAAGATGCTTTGTTTCTTAGAAGTTGAAACATTTCTTAGATGTAGAAAAAATCGTTTTATAGCAATACCATTCAAACCATGAGTAAATCGAATAAAACTGTTCATTCTCTGCATGCAAGAAGGTAGGCAACCAATGATAAGTTTTGGGTCTACTTGTTTTATGTCGGACGGACAAATCGATACTTAGGGCTATAAAAAACAGCGCGTTTGTGATACAATATCAAACAAACGTTTTTCGAAAGTATACTTGAATAGAATTTACAAAATTTCCAAAACATGATTTCTACAAGGATGGTAGTCAAAAAATATTGAAACAAACAGTTATCATGTCGGATGGACAAAATCCTAATACCTTGGTAACAGACCCTTTTCAACGCGGTGTTCTGAAGTGGCGAAGCATTAACCATTTGATTAATGTTTTTGTTTCTGAGAAAAACATTGATGTCATTAAGTACAATTCGTCTTTACGCCAGCATCATATGTTCATAGACTTTTTAAGATCAAGCTAGACAATATCCAAAATGTTCACATCATAAATTGAGGTTCCATTTTAGTGATGATGATTTTCAATTTTTGCTATAGTCATCATAACTCAAGTAGGAAAATATTTTTTTTTTCAAATCGAATAGCAAGGGAAGCCTAACAAATGTGTAATGTTTAACAAAAAATTGAAGCTGTCGTTACAAATTAAGTAAAGAGTGAAGAAAGGTGTTATAAGATAATTAACCTAAACGCAAATATTATAATTAGCTACATTAACAAACAAAAACAAACATAGGTTTATTAGACGACAAATACATGTAATGACAAAGGAAGCAGAATTTAAAGAGAGAGGAAAAACATAAACGAGAAATCCTGAATTGGCCGTTCCCGAACTCAGGATTGGGGTTAGTGTAGGGGCTATGTTTAGGGCTACCTCCATAGAGGGCAATTGTCCGGGAGGCAATCCAACCTAGAACTGAATTATCCTTCTTCTTTTGAATTTATTTTACCAAGGCTTGAATTGCAGTGAACTCACTGATGTGGGCCTCCATCAGATATGTTTACCTCAGATTTTAAGGCAGATAATTTGCACGTGTTAGACTGATAGGTGATTGTGGTTTTATTTAATTTTTGGCACTCGTTTATCACATCCCATCATACACAATTTCATACAGCTTTCTGTAGCATACATTATCATTCTATAAGTGATCATATCACATTAGCATTTCATACTACCATAGCATTTCGTAATACCCTTATATTACAAATCCACCGTCTTACCAAATGAGCTATACACCTAGAATTGAATTATCCTAGAACCTCCGTTCTCTTAATTCAGTTATCTCCCAAACACCACACTACCATAATACAATGCTGTAATTACTTCCTTTGGAATTACTTTAAAGCTTGGAATACATTCTCCGCTTAAAAGAATCACTTGAAAAGGATCAGTTAGATTTTCACCTGTTTCATTTTAAATGGAAAGCACTTGAAAAAGTTGGACGTGTTTAATTGTTTTCTAAATTCCTAATGTTCTAAACAAAAGAAAAGGGGATACATAGCTATCGCTATGACATATAGCGATTTTTAATACAAGGGTGATACATAGCGAATTTCGCTCACATAACTGTAGGCAAAATTGTCATAAAAAAACGTGTAGTTGGTTACGTTTGTTGGATAAGTGTAGACACCTGTGTTGGATCAGGTTTTTTCATCAGTTTTTTTCGTATCCATCAAACTGATCCATTTAAATGGATAATGTATTCCAAGCTTTATTAATGTTCTATGCAGATGTGAGGATATAAAGTGTGTATCAAAAAAGTTTGTAAAAGATTTTCGAACGCATTTTGTTTTGCTAAATAGTTATTAATATTTTGCAATTCTTATATCTGGACGCTTTTTTTGAGTTCTATCCAAATACATAATTTTTATTCTGCAAATATATTTTTTCCAGGTAAGTTATAGTGAATATACAGTGATATTTAAGAAATTAATGAGGGTAATAAAACCTTATATATTAAAATAAACCTTATATATTTATTTGATCCTGAATAAATATATTTATTTATTTAATAAATAATACTTAGACATGATAAGATACTCCAGTTAAAGACTACTATCAACGTGCGTCCTGCTAAAAGACATAAAATAAATTTTTGGAAAAAACAAAAAAACAATTACTATATATATTCATGAGCCTCGGGTCCAGAAAATACCAATATAGCGGTGGAATTGAAGTTGAATTGTGATTGAAGACACCTTTTCCAAATTTCTGTTTCAACACTGTCTGATATGACTTTATTTGTACATCCGACATGCGTGTATATGGGGATGTTACGTTGACCACAGTATGATATTGATTGCATCGACTGCAAGAAATATAATAGCTTTGTTGAGTTCATTTACATGATATGATACCTTTTGAAATTTGATTAGTTTCTCTCAAATGAAACATACACATTGAGCATTATCTGTTTTGTGTTATTGTGCGTCTGTTTCAAACTAGTGGCAAAATCTATCCGTTGTCCAAATTGACGAACATGCAAACTCTTTACACTTTTGATTCTAAGGAAGTCTTTTTCTCAAGTTACCTATCAACTAACTATCTGATATATGGACGACAAATATTATTCGTTAACAATGACATTCATCAACATCAACATAGTAAAGAACCAGTACGTATCAAGCATTTGAAAAATGTTATGGAGCTCTTCTGTATGGAAAGTCATAGCTGTCATAAGTGATCTTCTGAGGCTCTGTAGGGTAGAAATTTCGTTTTGCGCAGTAGTGATTTCATTTGGCGCCGCAATAAAAACGTATGGCGATGTAGTTTTTCAGTATTGCAAGGTGGATCTATTAGTAATTTCCTTGACTTGAGCAGTAAACAATTCAATTGTGCACTACTTAAATCGTTAGGTGGTAGATAAATTATTGCGTGGTGGTTCCTTCATCGTAGAAGAAAATAGGAGCAAAAAGCCCTTCAACGTCCTTGTTTTTACATAAATGAAAGACAACAATATTCTAGCTTTTTCGTTTATTTAACTTTCCTTTTACTCTTTTGTAGTTCTAATATCTTGCGTCGTTCTTGTTAAAATTATAGTAGCTGGCATAACTTTCATTATTCAAACGTTTGAAGGTTAAGAAATTCCCAAGTTTTACTTGATTTTAAGAAAGATTGCACTTAGAATCGGCATTCTTCAAACATGTCTCCCCAGACATCATTGGGAATTCATTGAGAATTCTTAAGACTACTTTGTAGAAAATAGCTGTGGCAAAAACAAGCAAACTTAAAATAATGCATTGAAGAAGGAAAAGCTTATTTCATTTTTTATAAATAAATAAATCTGGCGTTTATATGTATTATATGTAATAGGATCTTTTATGGACGTTCCACTTTCGTCCTGTTTGGCTCCCAACGCCGCCATGATGCATTCGTTTTGCTTGAAAACGAAAGTTACCACTTACAAAAAAGCTGACAAAATTGCTGTAATGAAACCTCCATAAAATTTTCTCGGATGGCTTATTCAACTTTCTCTTTTTGATGTTGGGTCGATCCTTTTTCGTTTTTTTGACTGGATTTGTTTTTTTTTGCTTGTCGAATGATAATTTGAGAGCCTCTTTGTACGGTGAGCTTGTAATAATTTGCGACTCTTCAGAACGCTTTGTCTTGGCTTTTTCAACAATTTCTGGGACTTTCATGATGTCATTAAATGACACAGAACTATTTGGTGTTGACGTTAGCTGGGTGTTAGCATTTTGTGTTGCGGTGTCAACTGTAAGTGTGGGTGACAGTGGTGATCCTGTGTCTAAGCCAGTTGCTGTTGCAGAAGTTGTAGCTATTTGACTAACTGAAGTAGAATCATGAACAGCTACTGGACCTTCTCGTGGATCAGATAAGAACTCTGTTTCAGGAAGTATATCCCGGTTAAATGGTGCAATGCCGGTACACCTGAAACCTGATATCGCATTCTCCATAGTTGCTGCCTTCAGGTATGCAGTGGCAAATAATTCCCCAATTTTGTCAATGGTAATTCTACGTGCTGGATGCTGCCTGAGCCATGATGAACATGCAGCATTATAAGCTGATTTTAATGGTTTAAAAAATGTTCTATCTAGTGGCTGCAACTTGTGTGATGTGTGTGGTGGTAACGAAACAATCACAATACCATTTTCGCGTGCATACTCCACTAATTCTAAATTCTTTGTGTGAGTCTTATGTCCATCTAAAATGAGCAGCACTGGTGATGCTACACTACACTTTGTGTTATCTTTAAAATGTCTTATGTAGTCCATAAAAAGTTCAGTCTCGATCCAACCGCTATCTGAACACCGCCCTAGAGTACCATATGGGGCATGATCGATCAACTCGGCTTTCATTCGCTTTCTCTTAAAAATCATCATCGGTGGTACGTAATTACCTGAGGCACTACATGTAACAACAATGGTGGTTGTAACACCTCGTTCACCACTTGTAGCAGATGCAACCACACGTTTGCCAGTAGGTGCGATAACCTTAATCGGTTTATGGACACAGGTTAGTCCTGATTCATCGCAATTATAAATTTGATTTGGAGTAAAGTTGTACTTTTTCAACACAGTTTCTAAATTATCAAAATATCTGACCACTGAGGTTTTATTCAACCCAAAAACTCTGTTCAATGAAACAGCCTCTGGTTTACGCAGTGATAAATTTGGTTGTCTCTTTAAAATACCTTGAACAAAATCCCGGCCAGCCATTTTATTATCTTTGTTGAATGGATGGTTGATTCCATTCCTCTCCGCAAATTCGTACACTACTCTGCGGACATCTTGAATTGATAGCCCATAGAATGATTCGTCCATTTTTAATATGTAAGACACTAATTCATTCTCTTGTTCTGGGGACAAAACACTGCGGTAACGACCCAATACATTCTGTTCTTTTTTATCATCAGGCAAACTCTTTAATTGACCAGTAACTCGGCGCTGAAGTGTGTCTTTTGGAACACTATAAGTAATGGCTGCTTTACGAATTGACATTTCTTTCTTCTCAACAGCTTCTAATGCCAATTTCATATTGTTTTCCGACCAACTGGCTCTATTCGTCTTTCAAATATAATTCCTCACCATTCTATAACAATAATAACAACAAACTTAGTTCTGTTGTTTTCACTATAAATCCAAACTTAAGTTAAAAGTTAAACTTAATACAATATTCCACTGAAAAAGAGTTTGAATGTTTCTGTAAGGAAGATGATAATACATGTCTCGTTTTGCCCCACTTTAGGTACACTTTATTTGACCCCAAAAATAAAAGAAGTACAAGTGAAAACATAAATAAAGTTCACAAAACCATGAAGAAGGGATGCTATACTAATCTTTTAAAACACAACATTGAGTGCAAAGAAACAGAATTTGTAAACAAATAATATTTTCAGAATACATAAAATAATAACAAACCTGAAAATTCACAAATAAAATCGGTGGTCGTAACTTCGCTAAATTTTTCTTCTGTTTGATAACCACTTCTTGCTAATATTAATAATGAAAAAAGGCGCCAAGATGGTGTATTTTAAGACTCAGCAATTAAAATGGCCGTAGAAACTGCCGAACGTCTGATATCAAAGTATATATTTTTCTGTCGCGTATTGCCCCGCTGTCTCGTTTTGCCCCACATTACTACTGCAATGCGTACTGAATACGAGGGAAAGAGCAAGTTTCTTTCCAAAGATGATACCGATGCTCCCGAAGAAACTGTGACCTTTATACTGCTACCAATTTTTGCGTCTGTGGAGTAAAGTGTCCGTATTTCTCCTCCTCTTACTACTGGAAGTTAAATCGCTTCCAAATTCTATATTCTGGCCAAATTTGGACCAAAATTAGAACGTTCACCAGTTTTCGTAAAACTGTGCACAAAGCACATTCAAATTTCGAAAGGTATTTATCACAAAAAATATTCCATTATTTAACGGGTATTAAAGGCAAAAGATCAATTAAAAATAAAAGTAAATTCTATGAGAATCCTTTTCCAACAATACATTGAATTTAAGATATTTGTTGCAAAAAAACGATCATCCAAACTTTGGGTGGCAGTGTCACAGAATTTGTATTAAGGCCGATTTCCATGCGTATAATTTCTGCGGGCGGGCGCTCGAGATTCGCTTATCGAAAAAATTTCGTATGATTTGCAGTCGCACAAACTCCGAGAAGCGGACAATCAATGAGCGGGAAAAATATAAAAACATAAACAAATATGGCGTCGATGAGTAATCTTCTCCATTATAAAAAAGTCATCATTTTGATGATTATGATTATGATTAGAAAAAATTCTACCAACTTCGCTAAAGATGTTCGAGATTTATTTCGTGACATACATTTCTTACACATAATATGTATATATATATAATATTAAAATATAAAACAAAATAATCAACAGAAATTATTCAGTGTCAAATAAGAGCAAAGTGGGAGGGAAGTGGGGTTTGACATACTCAAGTTGATATTAAAAATACTGAAAACATAAGCATATTGAATAAAATCTTTGAAAAATGGACAGTTGTAATTTCAGCATCACATAAAACTTTATGTTCATATGAGATGGGATTCTGTGGTTACTACAAACCTCACTTGAAAATATGTCAATTTCCAAATTTGATATCAAATAAAACTTGGTTTATTTTAGCCCTAGCCAGCATATTTTGTTCACTTGATAAACCTTTCATCACTTCAATCAAACTTTTACAAAAGTGTGTATCAGAATCCTCAGGTTCCAAGTTTTCTTTTTCAGAAAAAATCTTTTTATTAACATTGGAAAGTTCGTTCAGTAGTTGTTTGTCAACTTCACTCATGTCATTTGCTTTCTTTCTTTTCCTGGATTCAAATGGGTCACAAGGAGATCGAAGTTTCTTGGAAGATGCAGCATCTAAAATACTTTTATCAAACTCAATGCTTTCATCATCAACCTCGTCAACATATCCCCCAACAATTGACTCTTCAAGTTCCACATGCATGACCTCAGGAATGTTACTCGTAACATGCTCCCTCATAGCAGAATCACCAGTATCATTTAAAAATGAGAGTTCCTCAAAGAAATTGCATGTTGGTAATCTTGAGGCTTTTGATCCACTCTTCATTTTTGCGTCCCTTCTTGATTTACATCTTGCAAAAGCATCTCGAAGATTTTTCCAATCGCGTTTGAGTTCTGGAACTAAAACCAAAAGAAACAGTAATAACTAGTCATTTTCACTAAATCAAGTGTTGTAATTGATTTCGTTTGTTGTAGTTTTTCAGTAGCTAATATGTATTTATAAGTATGTATACATGGGCAAATATAATTTTTATATCACCAAGCTTCTTCTACATCACATCATCAGTACAAAAACTTTTCATTGCAACACATCATTATGAAAAGGTTTTTTGGTGTATATATATTATAAATAAAAAGACCTGAAATTATTTATCCATAAAGATAATAATAAGTCGAATTTCTTTTGTTTATTTGATTAGAAAAGAAAAAAATCTCAAATTTGGTCATGGTGGAAATGCATAACAACAATTCACATTATAATATAAATTCTGTATATATTTGAGATATTTACTTGAACAACGCTTGATCTTTTGTTTACACTCTTCGCTCATGCTTGTATAATCTACTTAAAGATTGTAATTTACTTGATAGCTACATACAAAAATTCAAAAGGCATCTATATCTATATCTATGTCTGCATGTATATATGAAATTCATTAAAATAAACATTAAAAAATAGAAAACCTACTTTGATCTTTGGTGCCCATAGCTTCAGCTATAAAATTCCAGGCAACCTTCTTTTTAAATATGTCCTTGTAATGAGGCGATTTCATATTCCAGATACTGGGTTGCTTTCTCACAAGTTCTATAAGAAGTTCCTTATCCACCAATTCACAGGACTTCTCACGAACAGCTCTTGGTACTTCAGTGTTTTCATTTTCATTTGAAGTCAGTGGTTCTACTTGTTCAGACGCCATTTTGTTTTAAAATCTTTAAATTTGATTGGCTATTCGCACTGAGCGCACAAAAAAAGTTTGAAAATTTTAACTTTCACGAGCGTTGCTTTTTTCGCTCAAGTTCGCTGGGAATTTAAAAATAATCTCCTGAAGCGCATGCGCATGATGTCATACAAGCGTAATTTGTGCGCCCGCCCGCTGGAAACACACACATGGAAATCGGGCTTAGCTAAGTAAATAGTGACGCAGTTAAGAATTTAATAAACGTACGAAGATTTTCCACATGCAATTTTAGGGCTTCAAACAAGGCTAAACGTACGTGCTCCGTTTAACATCGATTCAACACGTTGACCTTTCGTGGTTCTCACATGTTCATAAAGATATCCGGAAAACATAAACAGTAAAATCAAAGACGAAGAGGTCAAAGTGTCATGGCACTCTTGACGATGGAGGTTTTATTTCAACTGATGTAATTATGTTTTCCTTATGGAATCAAAGTTGTTTCGGATACTTTATTTGTAAAATGAAGCTTGTTTACCCCCGTGTCAGTTACTAAAGAGATATAATCTAAGTATAACAAAGGAGAAGGTAAATTGAGTAAACACTCCGTCAGAATGTGTCAAAAAATAAACAACGGATCTTATGGTTAGATTATTTTCTTACGCATATGCAGATTTCATATTTCTACATGTGATGTACTACGGATGCAAAATAGCTGCTTGCGTTTAGAAATAAGTTGTTGATTTGCCACAACGTTTATGAAGTGTTAACAGTATGGTTGATCTATCTATATTTAAGACTGCTAAAATATACATGAGAAGTCAATTATTTGTTTGATGGATTTGTGTTTACAGTACTGTTATTCGAATCACTTTGACAAAAGTGCGCATGAATACCTAAATATCCCAAGACGGATATGGAACTCTGGCATCATGGATGAAGATGAAATAGAAGTAGAGTCGAAGTGAAAGAAGTGTTGAATGACATTAACGAAATCTTAAGATTGAAAAGGAATTTGAACATACTGTTCCACTGTATTGTCTAACCCCTAGATCAACTTTTGGAGAATTTAGAAAGATTTTAGATGGAGAGACACACTCGTAATCAGTAAAAACATATTATATTTTCTCTGGCAAATTGTAAACATATTATATTATCTCTGGTAAATTGCTTCATTCATTGCGGTTTTGTGGGTTATTTGCAGTTAAATAAATATTTCTTTCGTAGGGATTTTAAAGCAGGATTCTTCATTTAAAATGTCTGGATCCTTTATCCAAATTCAAATCTTGGGAAAGTCTGTTTGACAAAATTGCTATATTAAATCATTACTGACTTCACTTAGAAGGTTGAAGTAAATAAATAAGTAAATAAGCAGAGACTCCCACTATTATGCTGATTCAGCTGTCACTGACCATAGATTTTTTTATTTGGGTACGATTTTATTCCTGTTTGTTAGGCGAGTCATCTTTTTTGAAATACCAGTATTCCTTTATTTAAGTTAAAGTCAGTTTAAATGCCATGAAAGGTCAGTGTAATTTGATAAACAATTTTAAATTGACTTTAAATTGAAGGATTTGCATAAAGACTTTCTGTTAATGACATTCAATATTTTGATATTTGATACGCCCTGATTTCAAAAAAAAGAAAACTTGATCTCTGTCACAGATATACATAAGGAAAACAATTGAACAGCGTCTTTTGTCTTTGATATAAAATTTCATTATACAGCACTTCTTTGTTGTATTTTGCTAAAGTTTCCTAATTCTGAATAAAACAAAAATTTAGTTGTGAAATAGTTTCTATTTAAAATTTGTTAAACTTTTGAAATTTGAAGATGTACGAATCTCTTAATCAAAATCTAAACATCACGTAAGCGGAACAGTTCTTTTTGTTGAAAAACCATTTGTAAACCATTCGTAAATTTGTTTTTGATAGTAAAGAAAACATAAAAATAGGTCAGCGAGATTTACATGATGACGTAATGAAATTACTTAAAACTTATTTGACAGATGTAGTCTAACAGTTATACAACAGTTACTGAATTTTTTATTTTATAGAGACTTCTTCGATTGGCATTGACCGTAGTTTATGACGTCATTTATCATGCGACTTTCAGGACCTAACAAAATTTTACACTCAAAAAAATCAAGAAGTAATGGTATCGTCTAAATTGATAATTATCCGGTTACCCAGTTCGCCAATTTGCTCTTAAAAAATCCGTGAATATAAGATTATGAGCTTTTAATTCGATGAAAGATCTATTGAGTGCAAACACAACTTACAACGCTATCTTCAATTTTTTAAAAGAACAAAAGTTGTGGTAAAAATCCATCACAAAGAACGCTCTACAATTTACAACTTTAGTCTATTCACCAGAAAGAAGAAAATCCAGTAATTCCAGGAATTCAATATTCAAGTTGAGACAAAAGCAGTATAAAAGAAACCTAGAGAAATTAAGAAGAAGATATATTAAATCAACGATCATATTGTTTACAGAATGTTTACAGAATGAGAATAAAGTGCGATATGGATCAGATGCTCTTGGTATGGTTGTTCTTGGTCACAGCATGCTGTGGAATGAGCTTCAGTTATCATATGTTTCTTGATCCTGGTAAAAAATATGAGATGTGGTGGAAATTTAACGATGAGGAAATCACTGTGAAACTCCAGGTAGATACATAACAGTGGTTAACCAAAGAATAAGGATAGTATGTAATGTAACAAATATTTGTTGATAAATATGTATTTTAGGTTCAAACCAGTGGTTGGTTGGGTTGGGGTTTATCTCCAAATGGAAACATGATTGGAAGTGACATTATGTTAGCTTGGTTTGAATCTGATGGAAAAGGAAGGATTCAAGACACGCATGCTGAAGGCAAATACCGACCTGTTGCTGATAAACAACAGGATTTTCATTTAATTGAAATGAAGAAAGAAAACTATAAAATAACTGTTGTCTTTAAAAGGTAGTTTATATGTTACATTAAGTTACTTTTATTCCACTCGAGAATAGGAAAGGCGTAATACGTGAACACCACTGAGTAACATAGAGATAATAATGATATGAAGTACAGGCCCCTCGCCATGTTTTTGAAAGTGGAGGGGCCACCTGAATTAGTAAAGAGGCCCCATCGTGGTTGAGACCGACGGTCCAGCAAATTTTTGAAATTTTGTGTGTCTAAAGTGGCTAAAAGTTGTTGTTTTTTTTTATGTGAGTGGTTTTTCTTATTGATAATGTAACATAAAAACAAATAAACATAAAAACAAATAAACATGCGGGGGCCCTGAAGTAATAAGATAAAAAGAAATAGAAAAACATTAGCACATTAGCACGGTGTTTGTTGTTTCATTGGATCAAAAATTGACGATTGCACGAGATTTTAATTCAATTTCCGCGCCTTAGCGAAGGAAAAATTGTTTGATTTAGACATTCTATCTATCTCTCTCTCTCCGTAACAGTTTTTTGCTGTTTTCGGAAAGTCCGTTCGGATTTCGGATTGTTTGTTTATTCAGAATAGTTAATGACAGACCCAAAACTCTATGCAAAATGTAATACAAAAAGGCCACTTTCAATAATAATTCACAAAAAATAATAAGCTTTTTATACTTTTCAAACACTTTTAGAAGTTATTTTAGCCGTTTTATATTTAAAACTTTCCAATTCAATTATCTTTAAAATTTCTTTAAAAAGTCAGTAAAATATGCACACCGAACACGTGAAACGTTCTCGAACCGATTTGTTTTATGTTTTGACGGTAGGAAGATGTTGATGTAGAAGAAGCTTAGAAGAAGAATTTTATTATTGCAATCGAAATATAATCATGAGAACATTACTTATGGAGGAAATATTGATGTTTAGCTGACTCTGGCAAAAATTCTTGAAAAAGAAGGTAAAGGTTTGATAGTAAACGAAACTTAGCTGTGAAAAAAACTTTCAATATCACAGCAGAAGTATGTGTAGTATCAACATTACTGGTGAATACATCTTATCAATAAATGCATGAAACATGTTCATTTCATTTAACAAATATTACACCGAAAGTTGAAGATATTGGAATAAAAACAAACAAATGAAATTATCATTGCAGCACAAATCACAGTGAATTAATTGACTCAAACATATATACATACTGAAAGTATAAACATGTGCAAGATATTGGTGAACGATGTGTCTTATAAAACTGTTTTTCTGGCTTCGAAACGTCATAGTGAATTGAAAAGCGGTAATAAATTAAAGAAGGGAGCAATTTGGGGAATTCCAGACTGTATCAAATTATTCATCACTGTACAATGCTCAGTCAAGTTATCACTTGTGTGGAACTGATTAGTTTTAAATTCACGTTTAAAAGATTTTAAGATGACATCGTTCAAAATAATCCTGCAAACCGCTCAATGGAGGCACAATGATTTAGTTTGGATATATGTCAGAGGAAAACAAACTTTTTGGATGATGATTAGATTCCAACCAATTATACATACAATGAGATCAGTAAGGCCTTGTGAAAATTTGGAGTGTAATATGTTCTAGGACACAATACGCTAAGGGGATTTTTTTTTTTTTGCGTGGATTAAGTTTTGCAATAAATCCACGCAAAACGTCAAGACATAAACGATTCGCGAAAATAAATCCACGTAAAATTTCATGATTTTATTTGCTCATTTTTTGGCTCTGCGTACCTTTCATACATTAACTATTTCCTTGTATATACTTATGAAGCAACTATTGGTTTTGCAATGTGGCAGGCATGGAAATGGTGATTTTTGCTGCTACTTCTAAGCTATATTATAAAGTAGCTACACACATTGCATTTTGTGCCCATTCGCAAATATAAATCCAAACATTTTCCTTGAGAAGCTCTGAATTAAAAATATTAATCCACGTAAAACGCTCTCAAACCTTGGCTCGCAAAAATTAGTCCACGCAAAAAAAATCCCCTTAAGGTATATCATGTTCGAAAAAAACATTTTCATACAGATTCTAACAAAGTTTTATTGTGTTATTTGTCTCTTCGGGCACATTGGTGTTATTTGTAGACTCCATAGAAGTGTTAATATGCAGACATTGGTGGATCTAGAGTGTAGTCGCAACTTGTGGAGAAGCGCATTAACATAAGTTGTGAATTCAGTTCATGTTATCAATGGGATTATTTTGAACCTTTTTCTTTTATGTTTGAATTGCTAACACTCTCCTACACAAGTTGTGGCTTACCTCTGGATCCGCCACTGGCGAGTTTAGTAGAAATAGATTTTCGTATTGTATGTTATGTTGATTTAAGTTATATATGTATAATTTTTATCTTCTTGTAATTCCTGTTAAATGTCATGGATTAAAATCTTTGAAATGCCCAAGTTTATCCTGCTCGTATTAATGCAAGTTATGAACAATTTCAATGTTTATTTAAATATGTATTACCAACAATGTTTACTTAAATATATTACCGAATTCACATTTCTGACAAAATTTGGAAGGTGTGCACAAATAACAATTGGAAGGTCCTGATATTAAAAGTTGGCAGTTACTTGCAGATTTTTCCCTGATTTTTCCTTCATTTTCAAATGATTTTGGTTCACTTCTATCGAATATCATTTTATTCTTCATGTGAACCATAAGTCATACTTTGGGAATTGTGATAGACCTGTTCTCACGTACGCAACAAGAACAGAATGGGTAGCCATTTAGATATCTTGAAAAATTAGCCTAAAGCTATTTCCTCTAGGCCTGATGCGGAAATTGTTCAAGCCCTGAGGCTTCTAGTTGTTATTTAGTACAGTTATGTTGTTATTTCCGAAGTAGCTACAGCAAAACAATCTTTATGGAGAACAGTGGTCAAAATTGTGGCACAGTCATCGTGATAATCAGCTAATGGAGATCTGTTTACTCTTAAAAATTTATAACTAGTTAGTAGCTAAAGCTAAAATGCCCCGCCTCAAGCTTATCCATTGAATTCATCCATTCTTTTCTTGTTTGAAATGCTCATACAGAATAGGTCCAACAATTTGCAAGATATAAATTTAAAATATAATATTTGGTAGAAGTGAACCAAAATCACTTGAAAAAAGTTATATAGATTGCAACTTCCACAATTGTATACCTCAACACTATTCAGGTCTTTTACAACCAAATGATTAGGTCAAACAGGTCTAAAAATTGAAGGTATATGCCTATTTATGGCTAAATTAGAAAAAGTGACTGAAAAATTCGAAATAAACACTTTCCACTTCTTCTTTAAGCACTCTTTAAAAAATTGGCATGAATTGGGAGCAAATTGAGAATTCACCAGTTGAAGCTTATTAATAATACACTAGCCGCCAAGGCGGCGTCGCTCGCCGCCCATGTCCACCTGCTCTGTATCACTGTATCAATAAACGTCAAATTTCCTTATAAACGGCTCGTACAACTTGTGTTCAACCAGAAGCAGATTCGAAGTCACAACCTCTGGTAAAACCAATCTTTTATCAGTATAACAATACACTCAAAACGTAGAGAGAGAAAACTTCAACTTTTTATTAGCTTTTGTTTTAAAAAAGTTACGCGCTCTAACATAGGTGCTATCAAACGTAAGGGAGAAATCGTTTCTCTTCTTAAAAAGATCACACGGGAGGAGAGAAAAAAAGGCACGTGCTAAATGAATAAAGTGAATAAAAAAACGTTCGATCTGAAGCGCATAACAATTAAAAAAAGAAATTAAATTATTAAAAGAAAAGCAAAAAAATATTTTGTTTCCTGTAACTCTTTTTTTTACCTATCGGTTTTTAAACATTTTGATTGCTCGAAAAAAAAGTTCACCCGTCGCAGACAGTCAGGCAAGGACACGTTGGGATACACTGGCAAACCGAACATGCTACCACGTTCTGCCACTGCTGCTTTTTGTCCAAAATGTTTAATCAGTTAGTTTCTTTGTATTTAGTTGATGTATTGTTTTCAAAGCCACGTCAACGTGGAATATAAAACTAACAATAATAATAAAAACAAAACGTTATTTCTATTGGTTCACCAGCCAAAAAAAATCACGTTCGATTGGGGTTGCAATGTATTTGCTTCGAACTCACGTCGCACACAGAAAAAGAAATAATTTCGCTCACAACTCAATCTACCATTTTGCGTGACTTACAAACAAACAGACGGAGAATCGGCTATTAATATATAGACTAGCCGCCAAGGCGGCGTCGCTCGCCGCCCATGTTCAGCCTGCGTTGTATCGCCACCTGCTCCAAATTATTGCACTTAAAACCAGCGATAAGACTTCCTTTGCTGCTGGCTTTATCGCTTAATAAAGCTCGTTTGCGCATGAAGAGAAATACGTTTCTGGTGTTTTAAATCTTGCATGTCCTTAACTCAGCCGTTCATTGTCGCGGTCGCATTTAAAATGTCAGTAGACTTTCTTGCTTTACACAATGTATTCCGAACGTGAACTTCACGTGGTTTTTATTTACGATTTTAAACCAATCAAATATCAGTTTAACAATACACTCAAAATGCAGAGAGAAAAAACTTCTCAACTTATTATTAGCTTTTGTTTTACGCGCTCTAACATGGGTGCTGTCAGAAGTAGGTGAAAAAATGGTTTCTCTTCTTAAAAAGATCACACGGGAGGAGAAAAAAAATGCACGTGCTAAATGAATGAAGTGAATAAAAAACGTTCGATCAGATTAAAATACATTAAAAGAAATCGATTAAAAGAAATTAAGACAACTATTAAGACAAAAGCAAAAAAATATATATATATATTTTGTTTCATGATTCTCTTTTTTTTACCTATCGGTTTTTAAACATTTTGATTGCTCGAAAAAAAGTTCACCCGTCTCAGACAGTCAGGCAAGCGTTAGGACACAACACTGGCAAACCGAACATGCTGCCACGTTCTGCCACGGCTGCTTTTTGTGCAAAATGTTTAATCAGTTAGTTTTGTTTGTATTTAGTTGATGTATTATTTTTAAAGCCAAGTCAACGTGGAATATAAAACTAACACAATAGTAATAAAAACAAACCTTATTCCTATTAGTTCATTAGCCAAAAAAAGTCACGTTCGATCGGGTTTGCAATGTATTTGCTTCGAACTCACGTCGCACACAAAAAAAAAAGAAATAATTTCCCTCACAACTCAATCTACCATTTTGCGTCACTTACAAACAAACAAACAGACAGACAGAGAATCGGCTATTAATATATAGACTAGCCGCCAAGGCGGCGTCGCTCGCCGCCCATATCCACCTGCTCTGTATCACTGTATCAATAAACGTCAAATTTCCTTATAAACGGCTCGTACAACTTGTGCTCAACCAGGATTCGAAGTCACAACCAATCTTTTATCAGTGTAACAATACACTCAAAACGTAGAGAGTGAAAACTTCATTTTTTTATTAGCTTTTGTTTTAAAAAAGTTACACGCTCTAACATGGGTGCTATCAAACAGGGGGAAAATGGTTTCTCTTCTTAAAAAGTTCACACGGAGGAGAGAAAAAAGGCACGTGCTAAATGAATAAATAGAATAAAAAAACGTTCGATTACAGTGTGCCCCAGAAAAAAGAGGTTCGAGATTTCAAACGACTATTTCTTCTCAAATATTTGTCGGATATTTGCGAATTTTATATCATTTGACAGAGCTTTTTCTCCTCTTTTCAAAAATATAAGTTTCATCTTAAAGAAATAAAGAGTTTAAAAGATATTAAAGATATATTTTTTCGATACGCTCGTTAATTCAATAACGATCAATTAAAAGAAGTGCTAATGAGCAGTTACTCTTTTGTTAACTCTAAAAGTTGTCGTGGTGTTAAAGATATCATGAGATTCTTTTAAACACACGAAATTAAAATTTAACGTGTAAATTCACCTTTCTTTTGAAAAAACTGATTGTCAGTTAAACAATTCTGAGTGCTTATAATGCTATAAAAAGGCTTTTTGATAAGGTTTACAAACATAACAAGATGCAACTGACGATAGAGCAAAGAGTTTTTGTGGTAAGAACATATCATGAAACGCGAAGTTTGCAAGCTGTTAGAGAGGCCTTTCGAGTGCCTTTTTAGTGCTCGAGGCCTTTTTAGTGCTCGCTTCCTGTTCGGAAGGTCGCGGGTTCAATCCCCGACCGAGTCATGCCAGCGACTATAACAGTGTGAATCATTCCTCTCTGCTTAGTACTCAGCAAGAGAGTAGGAATGATGTCTAAGGTGGTTGTCTAGTAGAGCGGTTCCTGTCATTACGGCCTCCGTAGCCCAAATGGGGGCTTTAAATGCTCTAGGACCTCCTTCGCAGGACCCTCATTGATAACAGTACCTTAAGGAACTGAAGAGGCTATCCTGGGTAAACATTCGTAAATAAATAAATAAATAAATAAAATAAAGAGTGAGGTTCCCGAATGGAAACCCACCGTCAAATTCTGCTATTCAAAAAAATATAAGAAAGTACAACATCGAGTAAAGTAAAAACTTGAATAAAGGAAGAAGTGGCAGGAGGCGTACAACGAGAGATGCTCAAGCAATTAACGATGTTCGTTTGTTACTTCAAACGCAGCAACCAAATCAGCAGCCACGAATCACGTGCAGAAGAAATCCACTTGCAATATCGAAGTCGTCATTTAATCGCATAACAAAAAGTGACATTAAATGGCATCCTTTTAAAATAAAAGTTGCACAAGAGCTGAAGCCAGGAGATTATGCAAGGCGACGCAGATTTTGAAATTGGTTTTCTCCAAGAGCCCAAAATGTCCGGTTTATGTCAAGCATTGTGATAGGTGATGAAGCCGTATTTAGCATGGATGGGACTGTGAACACTCAAAATGTGAGATGTTATGCACCCAAAGGACAGCGACCTGAAGATTTTCGTCATGAAGAAAGTCAGTGTCGGCAAAAGCTACATGTTTGGGTTGGTTTTTGTGGAAACGGAAGTATTGTAGGGCCACATTTCTTCAACAGGAGCGTCAATGGAAGAACATATCGTGATATGTTGGAAAGAATTGTCTTCCCTGCATTAGGGTACGTTTACCACCACCGATACAACAATGGTATCTTTGATGGAGTTTGGTGGTTTCAAGATAGTGCCCCTCCACATGGAAGTGTTCAAGTTCGAAATGTTTTGCGTCAAAAGTTTGAAAACCGTGTTGTGGCGTTGCACCATAATATTGAATTCCCCCTAGGTCACCTGACCTTACACCACTAGACATTTTTCTTTAGGGTTACTTGAAAAATAAAATTTTTGAAACGCCCCCGCCTGACTTGGCAACACTCCGGAGAAAATTTGTTGGTGAGATCAACTTACTAAGAGGAAAACCTGCTACTATCCTTAGCTCATTTACTGAAATGGCTCGGAGAGTAAACCTTTGCATTGCAAAAAATGGAGGACATGTTGAATAGCACTTTACTTTTAAGCTTATAATTTTTTGAGTTGTAAATTAAGTTCAGAAATGTAAATCAGGCTTTAAAACAGTGTGTTAAATCTTTTTACTTGAGTTATTCTCAATTGGAATTACTTCTTTTGTAATTTCTTTTAATTGATCGTTATCGTTTTAATGACAAATTTTCATGATAAAATTCAGCATAACCACTCTTCTGTATTTCAAACCTAAACAAATATCATATTTCTGAAAAGAGGAGAAAAAGCTCTTTCAAATGATATAAAATTCGCAAATATCCGACAAATATTTGAGAAGAAATAGTCGTTTGAAACCTCGAACCTCTTTTTTCTGGGACACACTGTAGAACGCTTAACAATTAAAAGAAGAAATTAATTTATCAAAAGAAAAGCAAAAAAAAAAAAACATTTTGTTTTGATATGATACTCTTTTTTTACCTATCGGTTTTTAAACATTCTGATTGCTCAAAAAAAAAGTTCACCTGCCAGACAGTCAGGCAAGAGTTAGTGGCAAACCGAACATATGCTGCCACGTTCTGCCACTGCTGCTTTTTGTCCAAAATGTTTAATCAGTTAGTTTCTTTGTATTTAGTTGATGTATTGTTTTCAAAGCCAAGTCAACGTGGAATATAAAACTAACAATAATGATAAAAACAAAACGTTATTCCTATTAGTTCATCAGCCAAAAAAGGTCACGTTTGATTGGGGTTGCAAT
Source organism: Turritopsis dohrnii (assembly GCA_027922465.2). NCBI lineage: Eukaryota > Metazoa > Cnidaria > Hydrozoa > Anthoathecata > Oceaniidae > Turritopsis > Turritopsis dohrnii. The sequence continues at coordinate 2,657,209 of BQMF02000002.1, forward strand.
GTATTTGCTTCGAACTCACGTCGCACACAAAAAAAGAAATAATTTCGCTCACAACTCAATCTACCATTTTGCGTGACTTACAAACAAACAAACAAACAAACAAACAAACAAACAAACAAACAAACAGACAGACAGAGAATCGGCTATTAATATATAGATTATGAACAAAAAGATGAAACTTTTAATTAACTTAGAGTGTGTTTACATGAAAGCCGTAGTGAACTAAAAATCGAAACAATAGATTTACTAGTTCTAGCTCTCTCTACGAGTGTGTTTTTACATGAGAGCCATACTGAGCGGTTTGAGATTTCAATACGGGTAGAAACATTTTCTACACACGATGGAATAAATTTAGCACATTCTACATTTTTATTTCATGTGTCAGCAAAATTTAATTAAATTGCGCATGCTTGTTAACACATTTTATGATAAAACAATAAAATGTGAAAACTTTCACACCTCTCCAAGCCGTATCGAAATTTCAAACCTATTATTTGAGAAATAGGTTTGAAATCATCACGGGTAAAATTTCAGTATGGCCGTTATTATGTAAACATCACTGTAAACATCACGGTGTGACCAGGAACAGTACTGAAATAAGAACCTGTATCGAAACTCGTAACTGGAGGCTTGAAATTCCAAACCGGTTTGAGTTCAGTACGGCTCTCATGTAAACGCACTCTTTATCGCAACCACTTTTCAATTTACTTTAGCTTATCCACATTTCGTAGCCAGAAAAAAACTTTGCATTGTATTGCACATTATGTTTATACTTCTTTCAGTATGTAGTAGACACAGTCTACATTCAATTCATTTCCAAATTTTAGAAATTTGTCCTTCTTTGGCAGTTCTAGTTGTCTACGTTTTTTCGATATCTTCAAATGTCAGTGCTCTTTTGAAGACAGTTGATACAGATACCAATGTTCTATCACCAAGCATTATGCACATATTCTTAAAAGTTTTTTCATCATAGGACCTTCAATTTCTTCTTTCTCGAGCATATTTCCCCAAAACACAATCATTTTCTCTCTAAGAAGTCTTCTAACGATTAACATTAGGTATAAACAGGAAAATATTCTTAAAATTCTTCTTTAAAGTTTCTTACGAAGTTCTCTACAACTTCTTCAAAACATAACGAAATCGGTGCACGTGTCGCACGTAAATATTTTAAGGACTAGTTAATAAAACTTTTAAAGATTGAAATTGAAATATCAAACGTCCAAAATAACTTCCAAAAGTAGTAAAAGGTTATAAAAGAATAACAATTTGATGAAATAATATTAAAAATACTCTTTTATGCATTATGTTTAGCATGGAGTACTGGTCTGTCATTATCTACTCGGAATAAACAAATTATCCGAAATGGAAACTCACTTTCCGAAAACGGATTGTCTTAAAAAAAAAGGAGAAAATTTGCCAACACTTCGCCTAGGTCGTGAAGCTACAGAGCCCCTTGCGGGGCAATTAAGTCTCAGATTGCTTGAGAATATCATGGATGATCATAACCGTCCTATACGCTCAACCAGTGATAAACAACAAATAACAACACATATTTTATTTTCAACTTTTCAATACCTTCATGTATTCTCACATAACAATTGCATTTTCACCAATCATCTCAGTATAGAAAATTCACACACTCATTAAGCATAAGAGACTTCTAAAATTTGACGGTTCAGCTAGCGTAATGCAACGATTGCTATCCTTTTTCCTAAAACTGTACAAATAGTTTGACATCAGATGAAAAGTTGACCTTGCCAAGAAGCCACACACTGTTATACCTATCGGGGATAATTTCGTCGGGAAAAAGTGACGTAATATTTGCTTCATGACGAAAATTTCCCCCGACGAAAAGTTTTGAAAAAGTGACGTTTATGAGAAAGTGCTAGTAAAATTTTGTAAAATATTTCCCCGACGAAAAATTTTCCCCGACGAAAAATTCTCCCCGACGTAAATTTTCCCCGACGAAATTACCCCCGGTAAGGCTTTTTAGGACTGGGGAGATTCCTCTATTTACCAGGAAGATATTACCTTATCGGAAAAAAACATGTCAGTCAATGTGTCTCCTACACTATACTCTCGAGGTGTCTTCGACTAAATTACTTTATTACCCTGCATATATTTTACTTTATATTTACTTTACAGGTCCGTTTTCATTATGAAATAATCAAGTAAAAGATACGCATTATCAAACAACATCTTTTGGACACTTTCTTTTCATATACATTCAGCCTTTTTAAGATTATTATCTGGCCCTTTAAGAATGTAATTGCACATGACTTTTAAACCATTCACCCTTTGGTTTTCCTTTATGATTTTAACGTCATATCGCGAAGATTTAAAGAGGCATTGTACGGCTAAAATTGTAAATATTATCGTCACGTGATCGAACATGAAAAATATAAACAAATATGGCGGCAAATAATCAAACTTTCTCTGTCGGAGAAGAACAGAGATCTTCTTTATTTCGGGAAATCAACCTGAAACATAGTTTTGACACCTTTTAAACAATATGTTGGTGAAAGAATTCATTCTTCTACAATACGTGTTAGAAGTAATTACTGAATTTTCTCATGAATTATAAGTCATCGTTGTGTGTGAAGAAACACATGTCAACACAGCTGTCTTAACTCAAGTAAGATTACTTTTATCATTATAAGAGAATGTTGTGGAAGCTAATTCAAAGTGATTTGCCTATTTCATTGCCTATTCCACTCAAAACAAAACTTTTCTTCGTTGTTTGTTCTCAACGAAACTTAAATTTGATTACATTGACTCACTCGTGCATTTTCAGCATTGTATATGTAACTCGACTTGCAGCAGAAAAGATGGTAAAAGATCTGGTTGCCCCTGCAAGACAAGGGAAGTAAAATGTGGAGAAGAATGTAAATGTGGGAAGAAAAAGAAGGGAGTTGTTGTTATTATCATATATTTAATATTTCTGTAAAAAAAATAAGAGTCTATCGTTGAATCGTGATCTAAAATTTACATTTTGATACAGACGAATGATATTTCACATCGAAAAGGTCATAAAACAGAACTTATTCGTATTCAAATGTTATGTATAAACCCATATCGTTTGAGAAACATAATTGTCAAATGATAGAGAAAAAAGTATGTAAATGTTATCCACATATATCTTCAAAATGATACATGGCTTTCGCATCAGAACCACGAAATTAATTTCTAATATAAATTCATAGTCTTTTGGTGCTTTTATTTTTTTGCAACTTGATAACGTAAGTGAAAAAATTGATTACAAAAACAGCAATTTTTATATTTATACTAGCTCATCTTGTTCGACATCGTTTCTTGTTTGGCTTTCCACGATAACCCAAATACAGATATGATTGTTTCATAAAGATTAGATGTGGGACATCAAGATTACAACGACCGTTTTTTTCGACAGCCCTATTTTTGTTGATTTCAGCCGTACAATGCCTCTTTAAGGAGGAATTTATTGCTTGTCTAAACCACAGATGCTCAGAAGCAACACAAGGCATACAGGTTTTCAGACTTCCAATTGTGACTAAAAATGGTTAATAATCTGAAGAAATCTCTTATAGGAACACATCCATCGGGAATGGTAGTTGAGAGATACAAGGGAGGCTAATAATACGATTAATGATTTTGAGTACGTACTATGGTTTGTTTAAGAAAAGGCTTAAACCGTTTCCTTAAAGAGAAGAAAAGCTGACTAACCGCGAAATCCACAAATAGAGAAATTGCATCAAAATTTAAAGATTTGCATGGCTCGTTTATTTTTTGATTCCGCTTGCTGTTTTGAGGGAAAACTTTACGGGAACCATGAAGGAAGGAGTGTTTTGTACTGAAAGGTTCAAAATGTCGAAACATCTGGACATATACCCCACACACTTGTCGATTAATAGGTTGATATAAATCTGTTGATATATGTTTCAAAAATGGAGTAAAGAGATGTCCCAAACTCAACAAACGACTTTTTAAATTTTAACAGCAGTGCTGCAAAAAATGATTTACACAAATACAGTCAAGCAATTACTCTCCTGCTGCGGTACAGGAAACTGCATAATGTTAATAACTAAATGTTAGCTTATCGCTATAAGATCTATTGTTTATAATAATTCGCTCATTCGAGCATTACCGATTGAAATTAAAGATTTCTATAATTTAGGAAGCTGCTGTTATGTAATGAAGACGATGTCCCAATCACCACAAATACAATGAGGGTTGTTTATGCTTATGGGGACAGTGTCCAACCAACATATCACCACTTAAACAGAGGTTCGCACTCTGTTTTGCTTCTAGACTATGCTAAGTCGAAAATTGCTTCTCAGCTACCCGACGATACGGAGACGTTCGAATTTAGAATGAATGATAAAGATGCACTTGAAGCTGAAGTAAGATCTCGGCACCTTACCACATTACAAAGAAAATCTAAATAGTTGGCATTCTGTTGTCTTATTAAAAGTAAATTGTCGTGTCTGTAGAGACTGTTTGTGCTAGCTGAGTACGATAACACATTACAGTATGATAGCAATGCCTGACCCTTTTTTTTTCAGGATACATTATATGTCTGTCAGTTGTTCCAAGGACCAACTGCTCATGAAAAACATCATATCATCCGCGTGGAACCAGTCATTCAAACAGGCCACGAATCTCTCGTTCATCATATGGATTTGCTTGCGTGCGATGGATCAGTTAATGCTAGTCATTTAGGAATTGCGGTAAATTTTGAAATCATAAATTATTACTGAGCTTACTAACAGTGAAATGCAATCGTAACCTGTTTTGTGTTACCAATATACACCAAGGGACAACTTAAGTGGTGGTAGGTTTTCTAATGCCTTTTTGGTTGGTCAAATGTAAGTTTGCGATGCAGTTGTGTCAGTTGATAACTATAGTTTTGGATGTTTTTTGTTAACATTCTGGCTGCCTCATTGTAAGTTGTCATGGGAATGTGTGTTTCGTCTTTTTAAGGTTCTTGGTGAATGTGATCTGATTTTGTCAATATGAGTCCTTTGAATATATGTTCGTTTTTAAAATATCGTATTTGTGAATGAATGATGCTTCTTTTGATATGTGCAGGATGATGTGGATTTTAGTATAAGAAACGAGAACACTTAATGTAGGCTTAATGTAGCGTTTTATTTCAAACATTCTGTTTTCATCAATATAATTGTGGAGTAGAAATTAAATAAATGATTTTGAACATTCAAACGTTTATTTTATGGTACGGTGTACATTGTTCATGTGCTTAAACAAAGCTTGCAAACGGTTACGTTTTCCGTTTGATATGAAGAAAATGAACATATCCCACACCTTAAGCACTTTTTATTAATAAAAAATATTTGAATTAATTAAAATCTCACTTAAATGATTACACGTCTCTCAATCACTGTATTATGCTGCATCAAGGAGCTTAACGACGCCTTAGTAGCAGCTATTCTCTACCTCTGCTTATGCATGCAACTACTCCAGAGTTGTTTTGACGCCAAATGTCAACGATAATTATGACTTCTTTTAAAAATTCATGCCATTAATTTCAGGAAGAATATAACACTTAGGTGTGAATTATTTCACCGTTACTTGTGAAAACCACAATTGCGTTATTGCTGTCGAAAAATCTATAAGAGATTTATAACGTCTTTATAAATTACACTTGTTTGTTTCCGTTTAGCACATGTGTGGAGGTGGAATTCCGATTGAAAACTGTTCAAGAACATTGGTATAAGCATGGACAATAGGAGGCACAAAATTCGATTATCCTGATAATATTGGCTTGTCTTATGGTAACCACAATGACCCAAAATACTTTTTAATGCAAGTCCACTATGACAATCCGAAAAAGATTTCAACCTATAAAGACAACTCTGGTTTTCGACTGTGAGTGGTATATCACACTGCAACCAGGAAGAAAAATGAAATAGTTTATAAACGCATCAACTTCATTTAGTCAACATGCCCTTCAATTTCCAAATACACCTCTGCGTTGACATTTAAACATAAAATGTTAAAACTATAAGGATATCTTAATAATTCCTTATAGTTGGCTTTGTCCCCAAGATTAAACTTCACCTAAATGTAGATTTTAACATTCTAGGTATTACACCAAACAATTACGAAAATATGATGCTGGTATACTTGCAGCAGGACTCATGTCAAGACCCAGTTCCATACTAATACCTCATGGAGAAAAAAATTTCAAAGTTACTGGTTACTGCTTTTCAAATTGTATAGCAAGTTCACAATTACTTCAACCAAAGATTTTTGCTGGTTCTTTACATACTCACATACATGGAACAAAAGTCGTTACTCGACTTGTTCGAGATTCCGACGGTGTCGAAGTAAAACGAATTTTGCAAGATCTGAATCATGACTTCAATTTTCAAGAAACGAAACATTTACCAAATGAAATTGAGATCCCTCCCGGTCACAGCATTCATGTGGAATGCACTTACAATACAGAAGAAAGGGTGGCACCTGTGACAGGTGGACTTCGTACACGAAATGAAATGTGTTTAGCGTTTTTATTAATCTATCCCCCTTTGCCTGTAACGACTTGTTTATCCACCAACTTGGCAGCACTTGGGACTTTTCGAGAAAAAGAACTAAATTGGACGATCAGATATTACAACAGGAATGAAGGTTACATCAACCAAACTCTTGTGATTGCTGGTAAACACTACAGTGGCGACGCAGCATGGAAGCCATTAACACAACCAGAAATTTGGAATCAAAATCCTGAATTAGCACAAAAATGGCAGAAGGCTCAAGGGTTACAAAACTTTACTCAATACTGCATCTCATCCAAGAACGTATCTCACTACTTTAATGGGCCTCTTCAGTTGAAGCTGAACAAAACACTTCCAGTTGATGAGTGCAATATTCAAAAGAATACTTCAAATAAAGGAGTGCAACATCATCCATTAAGCCCTTCCCTATTCATCTTTTCGTTAATTTTTCCGTTGATATTTGTCAGAAATAACCCCTAGTAAAAAAAGGCTATGTATTCGAGGAAATGAAGCGTTATGGTTAGAAACCTACTCTTTGGAACTTGAAACTTGTTTGATTATACTTGGTAACAAACACTGCGATATAAATTTTAAGGAATTTAATTCTAATATAAAATCAATAAGAACTTTGTTGGACTGCAACATACCACATGAAAAAAATACTATTATAGATGGACCCAAAGAATTTTACAGTATTTGGAAATGGTATTAACCAGTAACTAATTGTCAAGATATCTTGATATACTTTTGGAACTACTTTTATACTGTGATTACTCCTATTTATACCACTACAAACATGTACATATAAAAGCATATCTATTCTTACAATTACCACTACTTCTGTTTCTGTACTCTGTTTTACATTGAAATATAACTAGTTCTTGGCAAGATCTAATTTGAGAATGAAACATGTACTATAGACGTTGCCAAGTAATTACGCTTTAAAAAGATTGCACCTTTGCAATTACATGGACCTTCTATGACTAATAAAAGCTTGTAGTATTTCTTCTATCGAAACCTTGGAGAAACTATGAAACTTTGGAAGAAAGTTAGTGAAAATAATTTTTAAATAATAACCATTATGTTAAGAGTAAAAACTAAGATGTTTCTGGTTATATGGATGCTATTGGCTGCAACATGCCACGGAATGAACTTCACTTATCATATGTTTCTTGATCCTGGTAAAAAATATGAGATGTGGTGGAAATTTAACGATGAGGAAATCACTGTGAAACTCCAGGTAGATACATAACAGTGGTTAACCAAAGAATAAGGATAGTATGTAATGTAACAAATATTTGTTGATAAATATGTATTTTAGGTTCAAACCAGTGGTTGGTTGGGTTGGGGTTTATCTCCAAATGGTAACATGATTGGAAGTGACATCATGTTAGCTTGGTTTGAATCTGATGGAAAAGGAAAGATACAAGATACGCATGCTGAAGGTAAATATCGACCTGTTGCTGATAAACAACAAGATTTTCATTTGATCGAAATGAAGAAAGAAAACAACAAAATAACTGTTGTCTTTAAAAGGTAAACAAAGCTTGGAAATTTCATTTTAAACCAAAATATGCGGTATAGCTTCAAAAAACCTTGTATAATTTCTAAACGCCATTGTGTCAAATCTGCGACGTTATGTAGCAGAATGTTTTAGAAATTTTTCAAACGCTAAAAATTGATAAAACAGCATCATCATCTAAATTCTTTTTACAGATTTTGTATTTGGCAGCAATGGACAATGATAAATCGTAGGATAACTTAGTTACTGAAACAACCTGTGCCTAAGGGAAGATGATTTTTATGTCAATATTAATAAAATCTTGTTTTATTTCACATTAACGCTACACATACTTTACCATACATTAAATCATAATATCTTAATATCTTGCTCTCACCAATTAACCGTTGTGAACTTCCGGAAAACGACCTTAAAAATTTATGAAGATTACTTTTGCTGGCTGAAAATATTTTGATTGTCACATCTATTGACAGAATGTAGTTTAAAAGTTTTTCTGTAACTTTAAATTTTAGGAAGCTGCTGTTATGCAATGAAGACGATGTCCCAATCACCACAAATACAATGAGAGTTGTTTATGCTTATGGGGACAGTGTCCAACCAACATATCACCAGTTAAACAGAGGTTCGCACTCTGTTTTGCTTCTAGACTATGCTAAGTCGAAAACTGCGCCTCAGTTACCTGATGATACGAAAAGCTTTGAAATTAGAATGAATGATGATAAAGCACTCGAAGCTAAAGTAAGGTAATTTCAAAGTTTCTTTACATGTCTCTAAACGTGTTCTGAGAGTGACTGGAAAATATAATTTTTGAATCTCTTAAATCAGTGACTGAACAATTCTCCATAATATTTTCATCAATGTTTGCGATACCGTTTTAAAGGTGCATAGAGATAAAAGATTTTTATGTGTTAAATCATTATGGACAAACATACCTGCTTCTTTCTCTTTCGATGTACTGCTTGAAACGCCTCATAATTTGAGTGTTACTGGAATTTTTCATTCTCGCTTTGGTTCCTTGAATGTGGAAACTATACGGCAACGTTTTTCTTAGGATACTCTATATATGTGTGAACTGATTGAAGTCCCAAGAGTTACTGGAAAACATCATATAATTCGTGTTGAACCAGTCATTCAGAAGGGTCATGAATCTCTTGTCCATCACATGATATTATACGCATGTAATAGGTTTATAAATCAAAGTCTGATAGGAGTCCAAGTAAGTGTTGTTTGTTTAATCTACTCAACACTTTGCGAAACCTAATTATTGAATTTATTGATTTTAAATCTACAAACAAAAAAAATCACAAAACAATTGCACTAACCTTCAAGCATTTACCAAATCCTTTCGCGACGCGATCGTCAACCTACAACAAAAGTCGACATATTTCAGCAAGTTTTCCTTTCAAGTGCCCGATAAAAGCAAAATATTCATCAATTTTACAGGTGCATGACGTATCCCGATTTATTTCAGTTGCTAAAATTACGTCAATGAAGGAAAGCCTTTCTCTGGCGTTGCAACCGGCGTTTTTCTTATTGTTTATTCAAAATAATACAGAAGTCATCAACAGTTCGCAATGTGATTTTTTTTATCAGTGTGTCACTTGTTTTTTTTTCTTACTTGTTATGATGATGTGCTAATAACCATCAAAACATTCATTTTGCATATGGTTGAAAAATCATAGTTGCATAATGACGTTTCTTTATGATTTCACTTAAAAATACGTAACGTTGTATGTTTTCACAGTATATAAGAAAAGCCTTTGCTTATCATTGCTACTGCCTGTAATATTAATAAATGATGCAGTGCAATGTTTACACAAAATCTTGCTAAATCTCGAAAGGTCCAATTTTCAATTTGAGAGTCATATTACAGATTTGGCCAAAATTAGGCTATTCGAGCCAAATTTGCACCAAATTTCGAAAGCTTTTCGATTTTCATGAATGCTTCATCTACACTTCAAATGATTTGTTTGTCTTTTGAGTCGTGCTGTATCACTGCAGAGGTTAGGAATGAAATTATGACTTGTCCTGAAGCCTTCAAAACATGCAGTTATTTCTTGCCTTTATGTTGCTTAATGCGTTTTATCTTTTCAGCGAGAATGTGAAGCCAACATGCCATATAAGAATTGTGGAAAAGCTGTGTTTCATGGCTGGGCAGTTGGAGGCACCACATTTGATTATCCAAAAGACGTTGGAATGTCATATGGAGATGTAGATGATCCAAAATACTTTGTTCTGCAAATGCACTATGATAATCCAAAAAAGATTACCACGTACAAGGACACATCCGGTTTGCGATTGTAAGTGCATCTTTTTATTTTTCTACTAAACAACCTCCCGAATGAAGTTTATTGTAACTAATGCCAGAGATTGCAAGTATTTGGTTAAAAGTACAATAAATCTGCAACAAAAGTCCATTTAGTTAATACGTTTTTAACGCTTACCCTTGACGGCATTAATTGTCGTGCCTGCAGCATTAAAAGGATAAGTGTTGGATGATTATCTGCGTGATATTGATCGTTAATTTGTGTACAATAAAGCCAACATGTTGCGTTTGCTGATAGAAGCACTTCTTCAAAACCTACTGAACTATCAACAACGACTATTGTTTGTTACAATAGTACAGAAATATCCGTTACGTTTAATTTTCGCAATACGAAACTTTATTGTGACAGCCAATAAACTTGATGTAGCCTACATCCCGATTACATTTTGAATGGCATAAAACATCCTTTATTTCATTAACATAAAGATGGTTTGATTTTTGTCGGATATCACAACGATTACGCACGTAACCTTTCTTTCAATATTTCTGATTTTCATTTTATCGATAACTGATTAAAAGGTGATCACCATAACGTTGATAAACAATGTACATATAGGAAGAAATATTATAATATTCATGTCTTTTTATATCAACCCTGCAGTTACATAAAATAAGCTTACATAGACAGAAAACCATACAATAGTGATACTAAGTTGTACAATTGGCTAGGCCGGGATCAAGTCTTAAAGCAATCAATTTTGACGTAAGCACTGTCCTGCAGATTATCATAAATGTGCTGGCTATTTTATATTTACAAAGACCGGCATTGCCTTGGAAATGCGACGCAAAGCAAACATATACGATGGCAAAGGATTAGAAAAACAAAAACAATAATGGGGCCCCCATTATTGTTTTTTTGTTGTTTTATTAATCATTGCCTCAGAATTGGTGTAATAGGTAACATCCAATTAGTTTCGACATTGTGATGTAAAAATCTTTGGTGAAGATCTAGACATTTTCACAACGACTAGTTAATCTACCTTGTGTAGTTGCTTTTCCTTTAATAACCTTTATTAATTTATTAATAATTTTTAGAATACTAACTACTAGCGTTATTTCTTTCCTGTTCGTGTTTCGTGCTTTGTAATTTGCCATCAAAATAATTTCCTATCATTTGCTTGTTAACATAAAATTACTATCACATTTTTAGCTACTATACGAAATCTCTTCGGAAATATGATGCAGGAGTATTGACAACAGGTGCTCTATCAAAACCCTACGCGATATTGATTCCACCAAGACAGAAAAGTTTCAAGTTAACTGGCTACTGCTCCTCGAACTGTTTAAATGTCTCAGGATCCCCTAAATCAAAAATATTTGCCGGAGTCTTGCATACTCATATTCAGGGAACGAAAATTGTTACTCGACTTGTTCGTGATTCTGATGGTGTCGAAGTGAAGCGAATTCAACAAGATCTGAACTACGATTTCAATTTTCAAGAAATGAAACATCTACCAAACGAAGTTGAGATACCCCCTGGTCACAGCATTCACGTGGAATGTACTTATAACACAGAAGGAAGGGTTGCACCTGTGACAGGTGGTAAACCAACTCAAAGTGAAATGTGTTTGGCATTCTTTTTGCATTACCCTCCATTAAAGACAACTGGTTGTTTATCCATCAATATCCCCAACTTAGGTGAATTCCAAGAAAAGGAACTGAACTGGAAGATCAGATACGATGCTAAAAAGAAGGGGTACATCGACCAAAATCTGGTGATTAATGGAAGAAATTACACTAATGAGCTTGCGTGGAAAGTATTAACAGATCCTGAACTATGGAATCTAAATCCTGGATTGGCTGAGAAATGGGAAAAAGCTCAAGTTCTACCAAAGTTTGCTCAGCAGTGTGCCGCATCCACAGTCAAAAAACTTAATTATAGCGATCCTCTTCAGTTAACGTTGAACAAAATACTTCCAGTTGATGACTGTGTTGGTCACAAGGATACCTCAAGTACTGGAGAAAGACACCTTCCAAACAGTCTAGTCGTTTTTGCTTCTGCTGTTATTTTTGCGTTTAGCCAACATGCTTACTAAAAGTGTTGCTAAACGTTTTGGCCTCGAATTGTTTATGATTCCCTAATGACTAATTTTTCGGTTTAAACGGTTTTAAACTTCTCCAAACACTTGAGTTGACTAAAAATTAACCAAAACTGGCGTACCAATAAATGGTTGCATTCGTCCTATAAAAGATTTTGATGAACTTTCTGTCTCAGTGGTCAAAACTAACAAGAACCTCGTAAGTAATCTCTTATATGAACAGAATAGAGGTATGTTTTTTTAAAACTAGATTTGATATACATGACTTTTAAAAATGTTGCTGTTTTATTCATACCCAAACTATATGAGTTTCCCCTTGTTCGATTTTCTCCTAAATGCATCAAACAGCTGTCAGAATGCAGCAAGCCATGACAATTTAGAGTAACTCAATGGAAAAATAAAAGGGAAGGAAACTGATATCTATGACACAATAGGGAGCGCTTATGTAAATACTTAGCAGAGTAATTATAGCACTGCATGACAGTAGTGATGACCTACAGTATTTTTCAGAATGTTGGATATGGACATTTCAAAGCTGCTTTTTCAACGAGTATACCGAAATTCAAAATAATTTTTACGTCAAAAGAAAGCCCTTTTCAACATCTTTCAACATGTATATTTCTGTGAAAAATGAAAAAGTAGTTTTTTGGAAAAAATACAAAGAATGAACAATTGGGATCAGGAAATATTAAACAAAAGTCAAAGCAAAGTCTTCTTTTTGGATTGAAAATTGTGTATTGAATGCAAACGCTTTGGAGCAAATTATTTTCATTGATTTGTACAGACAGGAAGCGCGTTATCTTCAAATTACGAATTTGAGCATATGAGTTAACAGTTGTGACTTCACAGCTCCGTGTTATGACGTCACAGTTTTTCCATTTTCCTTACTTTTCTTCATCTTAACTCGGATACCGTTACAACACTGTTAAAATTACAACATGAAGGAGGGTAACAATTAACTACAACAGCAGCCTTAAAGAACATAAAGAGGAGAGATGAGCTTGAGATGAGAGAACAGACTTGTGATGCATTTAAGCTACAGGACAATCCCCCACCTGAACGATTCCACCCGGATGATTTCCCCTAATAAATTGCGCCAGGGTAGCCTTATATGGCCAAATAATCGCCGTGTCGAATATAGTTACTTTTATTTAGGTAAGATTCGGCAAAAATACGGGAGTTACGTTAGACAAGTTTTGCTGCTGGACCTGGCTTTAGACAGCCATATAAATATCGCACGAATTTACTACCGTGCTCATATCTACATAATTGAGGCATGTATTTATTTTTTAAACATTTTTAAACAATTTAACCTTGCCTCAAAGTCTTGTCCATCCTCACTGTCATTTTGTGCATTTTTCCCCGAAGTTATATCAGTGATGCCGAACTTATGTCGAAGAAGGTGTTTCATTGGACCAAGTCTGCTGCCCTTAATTATGTCGCACTTCATTTATTTTTCATTTTATGAGCGAAGTTTTGCTGCATTTAATAACAGTTTAATTCGATACGGTGATTATGCAACTGTTTAAAGCGTCGTTGGTATAATAGCGGCTACGTTTTTATCTTTTCAAAAGTTAACACCGACGAAGTTCGAGCAAAAGTTGATTCAAAAGATAGCTTTACCGCGTCAGTGTATCTGTCTGTTTGTCGATCAAGAAATAGTCAAAGTTCAAGTGTCAGGCTTTTTTTCCACTGTGCTTTTTACTCAAACATATGGAAGCACATCATGTCGACTGGGTTGAAAAATAAATAGCTTCGCCTTATGCCTACGAATGATTTGCGCCCCTGATTGTAACTTTCAAATTCTCCGCATAGTTGATAATTACCCAAACCCCCAAGTTAATAAACAAAATATAGACATAACTATTATGCTTGAAATTCCCTTTATGTGCAATTGTTACCCATAAAAAAATATTCTCTAGTGATCCGCTGCAGCCCAAGACATTGAAGCTTGCAATTAGATCAACGGTGGAGAGACTTAACACTCAAGAGACTTTCTCTATTCTAAGTTAGATCGACGTTACCTTCATTCAACTTAGTGGTTTGAAAACTTTGGCATGTGTGCAGACAGATGGGATAGCAAACTGTTTCTCCAGTCCTGGCTTCAGTTAGATTAATGGTTTCTACATTGAATCAAAAACTTCGCATGGTAAAGCCACGCATGAAGTTGGTGAATTGTAAATTTGAAATATGATCAGTAAAATGTTATTGCTCTTACTACTTTATTTGAAGAACTGTAAGGAAGAACAAGTTAAGTTGAGGAAACATCTAATTTCATGTTTCTTCCATCATTTCCAAAGTATGCCTTCAATGCATGTATTTTTTTATAAGAAACAGGCCCTAGTACTGATTGTTTCTTAATATTTTTGCGTTTTCGGTATTGAAAGCTTCTTGCATCTCCAATATTCAGTAGCAACACAATCGGATCGACGTTAATAAAAAAGCCATTCGTCCCTATTTTCTTTTCAAAGCTAAGAGTTGTTTGTTTCATGAGTACAAGTCGTGTGTAATTTTGTTTTTCTTGTATCTTGATTTGGATTTACATTTCATTTGAAATTTGAAATTCAATTGAAATTGACATCTGATTGAGATTAATTCGAATAAGAAATTGACGCTCCAATGTTTGAATAAAAACATTCTCGCATAGTTTACAAAAGTTTTTGGAAAAAGTAAAAAAGTAAAACAAAATATGAAATCGAGTTATACGTGGAAAACCTGGGTAACATTATGTTACATTCTTAAATTGGAAAATCTAATTTTTGAATTTTTACTAAATCAAAACCTGACTAAAGCCTGGTTCACATCTCTGACTTAAGCATAACATAAACATAAGATTATCAGAAAATCTTGATATTCTTATGCTTATGTTATACTTATGTCGTGTTTTTGATAATGTGAACCGGAAAACAAAGAAACATAACAGACATAGCATCATTTGAATTTCGATGAAATAAGAACTCTTATCAACATGGCGTCGATTGAAGAACGTGTTGCTGAAGCTGTGCGAACTTATCGCGTATTATATGATAAATCATATGTCAAGATTTTAAAGATAGGAATAAATCGAAATTGGCTTGGAAAGATGTCGCTTCCACAGTGTGATTGATGGATGGTGAGATTGTGATATGAATTAATTTTCTTGCAAGTTATTATTGTTCACATTGTTTACATAAATTTTATTTCAAGAAAATCTTTATATTTTTCAGGTGCTTCAGCTGAAAAGATTTTTACAAGGAACATATATTCATGAGAGCGTAAAAAATTAAACAAGTCTAGACCAGTGGAGCTGAAACTGGTGATGTTGGACATCCCAAATCCAACTTGTTTTCGTATCTGCGCTGGTTGGATACTTTATATCCTTTACTTTAGATCAGCATCGTATATCAACCCACCAATGTCTTCTCAGTTTGTAGAGACTTCTCGTTTAAACTTCTCTTATTGATATGTCGTACGTCTTTATGTTATGCTTATGTCGTAATATCTAGATGTCCACTGCGCATGCCTATGTCGCTTATGTTTATGCTTATGTCTAAGATGTGAACAAGGCTTAACCATTCTTTTTCTAAAAATCATTTTGAATTCATCAATTTCATATTCTTAGGGGCTGATTACATGATCACTTTTTTCCCGGGTACCGGGCTGAAAAGTATCGCCAATATTTTCCAGCCCTGTATTACATGAAAAAATTATACACGTGTTGCGCGAAATGGATAGCGATGTGAACGATGTGTTTCTACTCAAAAAGTATATTCTCTTAATTGGAATGTTGTGTTTTCAACTTAATGGTTTAACAAGAACTTTAGAATGGACGAAGATTCTTTTCATCTTCTGTGTGAACATTTAAGACCTTACATTTCACCTGACCATAATTCTCCTAATCATCGTATCCTCAGCCTGAGACCATGTCGTTGGTCCATCTAAACTTAAACTTTGTAGTTTTGTTGGATTGACTCGTGTTTGCTTCTGAAGACGCCATGTTTATAATGAAAATATACTACACTGCGCATGTGTTGAAATCAAATCTCATCCCGGATACCGGTTATTTGATATTACATGTATCCTTTTTGGCTCGACACCCGAGATATCTCGGTTTGCCAAACTGAGATATCCCGGAGGCCGAGACGAAAAGTATACATGTAATTGCACTTATAAAAATAAGAGAATTTGCTAGACAAAGTGAGCTAGCCCGGCACCCGAGATATCCCGACACCCAGGACAAAAAGTGATCATGTAATCAGCCCCTTAGTTAATAATGCTGTAATAATTAGAGTCATGTTGATTATAGCTTTTTGTTTTGGGCTAAAGGAAAATCATGCGAGTCCATCAACAATATCTTTGATATCAATATAGAATATGTATACAGAATACTACTTTCCGTCCCCAAAAAATGTCCAAGGGTTCTAATTACTGTCAAACTTCGGTTTTTCTGCTTAGAATACCCTATTTTCAGCCAATCAGAGATAGGTAGTTCTGAACTGGGAACAAAATAATTAAAAACCAACAAACCAATTTTTTGCGGTTTAATTCTTGCGTATTTCTCCTTTGTTTAAGCCAAAAAGGGTGCAAAAAATTCTGTCGTAGAGATCTAGATCGAGCGAAACACGCTACATACAGGATGTCTCACTTTCTTGAAAACGGCTCTTTAATCAGCTGCATGATCATACAAGAAATCAATCATGTTTTCCTAAATGTATAGCTACTTTTTTAGTTACTTCAGATACTACCTTACACTTCATGTGAAAACTGAGTTCTCATCAAAACCTCATGGTGAAAACCTTGTCAAATGTGCTTGGTTCAGTGAGCATAAGAGTGCTTCATGTCTCGCTCTTTCAAACATTTTTGTGAGACTTTCCTTCGAAAAGGAACTCAAGTCGCCACATGAATTTATTTCTGTTCTACAAACCTTTCTCTAGTAATTTCGATATTTTCGATTTGATTTTTCCATTTTTTTTTTACATAACTTTGATAACGCTTTGTGGGTCCGCCTCTGTTACTAACCTTGATAAGATGGGTTGATTTACGAAAAAAATTATAAAGAGCATGCATTATGTGACGTCATCTATCTGACGCAAAGTGTGAAGAGATCATTTTGATCGTCACACCTTTAAGGATTTAGCCCCGCTAAAAATCGCCAGGTTCCATATCAAGAATAGCGTATCCTCATTTCGAACAAAAAGTTAAGAATATCAATGTCATATCTTCGTCTATTGTTTTGTGCACAAATATTCACAATACTTAATACTGGCAAAACGTTTCTTAAACCGTTGGGAACACGCAATAAATTTGGAAAAAAAGTTAATTTCACTTTTCTATCATTTCTATTTAATAACCTTAATATTATTTAATTTAAATTGTTTCTAAAAATGTCAATTAAAAATGTCAATTAAAAAATCCTTTGGCAGTACAAAAGTTATCAATGATGAGTGCATATAACATGACGTTCTTTTTGCTTGACCATTTGTGTATTTTCATCACCTATTACAACTCCTCCCAAAAAGACTTAATGAAGGAGGTCTTTTCATTACATTCTTATCACTATCTGCTAAAGAAAGGAATGGACACCCTCCTTCTAGCATTGATTACTGGTGAATCCTTTGTCAGCTATTAAGAACTCCTCCTATGTAAGAAAAACAAATAAATATGACTGCCCGCCACATAGTTTTTCAGAAAAACGGCAAAGAAACACACGTCAAGAATGTTTCAACTTTTGTTTTACTTGTTCTTTTTCAATAAATGCACTGGAATGAACTTCACTCATCATATGTTTCTTGATCCTGATAAAAAATATGAGATGTGGTGGAAATTTAACGATGAGGAAATCACTGTGAAACTTGAGGTAGAAAATTAAAGATTAGTTCCTTCGGCGATTTCTTAAGAAATGAAAAGTAATCTGACAAAATATAATTGATCTATGTATTTTCATTTATTTTATAACTTAGGTTCAAACCAGTGGTTGGTTGGGTTGGGGTTTATCTCCAAATGGTAACATGATTGGAAGTGACATCATGTTAGCTTGGTTTGAATCTGATGGAAAAGGAAAGATACAAGACACGCATGCTGAAGGTAAATATCGACCTGTTGCTGATAAACAACAAGATTTTCATTTGATCGAAATGAAGAAAGAAAACAACAAAATAACTGCTGTCTTTAAAAGGTAGTTATTAGGTTATTTAAATAGTCGTTTGGATTTTGTGTTACAGATAAAATAATTTACTAATGAAAATGAGATTTTGCCACAAAAGTTTCGTATTTTTCTAATTCGAATTTCCACATACAAACCTGAATAATTTAGGAAACTGTTGTTATGCAATGAAGACGATATCTCAATCACCACAGATACAATGAGAGTTGTTTATGCTTATGGGGACAGTGTCCAACCAACATATCACCAGTTAAACAGAGGTTCACACTCTGTTTTACTTCTCAACTATGGTAAATCTGATGCTCAGCTACCTAATGACACCATCGAATTTGATTTTCGAATGAATGATAATAAAACACTTGAACCTAAAGTAAGAAACATCTAAACTTTCTAGGTTGTCATGACAGCAAATGTTTTGATTTATTTAATGATCATTTTTTTAAGGATACATTGTACATGTGCAAAGTCTTTAAAGGACCTTCTGTTCCTGGAAAGCATCACTTAATTCGTGTGGAGCCAATTATTCAGAAAGGTCACGAATCTCTTGTCCATCACATCCTATTGTTTGAATGTAGAGGATTTCAAAATGAAAGTTTGCTTCAGACACAGGTATTTGGCTTCTCTTTGGTCAGGATTCCGGCAGTTTCTGATAGAATGTAGACATTTATTTGTATCAATTGCAGCACCATTGCACTCCCAATATGCCATCGGAGATGATAAATTGCCGTGCCGCAATCGTTCATGGATGGGCAATTGGTGGAACAACATTTGATTATCCAGAAAATGTCGGTTTGTCCTATGGCGATCTTGATGATCCAAAATATTTTATCATGGAATTGCATTACGATAATCCTCAAAGACTTTCCACGTACAGAGATCGTTCAGGCTTCAGGCTGTAAGTGACAACTAAGGGTAGAACGTTTGGCGGGCAGAAAGTTTCGCGTGTTAAAAAATACGCAAAATTTATGGAATAAAAAGAAGAAAAGAAGAAAAAGTTTATTTTCGCGTGAAAAAACTTCCGCGAATGAGCAAAAAAAGACCATTTTTTTGTTTAAAATAAAAGTATAACTAATTTTCTTCAACTTCCCACTCAGAATCGGTTTCGTCATCGGTTTCTCCATCTCCACCAATGTACCGCTGAAGTTTGCTGAAATTTGCTTTGGAAAAAGGGGTTTTTTTTGCGTGAAAAAACTTTCGCATTTCCGAAATTTTCTATGATTTCGCGTGAAAAAACTTTCGCGGAAAAGGGCCAAATCGCGAAAGTTTCTGCCCGCGAAAGTACGTCTTGTGTTTCTTTCCAAATGCAATGTATGAAGTTCAAGTTTAAATTTTTGTTATCCTGATTTTGGATGTTTGGAACATTTTTTTCCAAATCGTAATCTTCTTGCTATTTTGTTCTGTTTCTTTGAGGAGTAGGTTTAATGCGATTTAACAAAAGAGTCGTTACTAGGTGATGGGATAACGGCAACTTCCGTCTCTTTGTAAGAAACTTAATCATTTCATCTTGTATAGGTATTTTACCAAAACGTTGAGAAGATTTGATGCAAATGTACTTACAACAGGTGTTATAGCAAAGCCTTTTACAACAATAATTCCACATAATCAAAAGAGTTTCAAGTTGGGCGGATATTGCTCCTCGAAATGCCTTGGTATCTCCAACAATGAAACAATCAGACTATTTGGTGGCATCCTGCATTCACATGTACATGGTAGAAAAATTTTAGTCAGACTTGTTCGAGATTCTGATGGTGTCGAGGTGAAACGAATTTTGCAAGATCTGAGTTATGACTTCAACTTTCAAGAAATGAAACATCTACGAAACGAAATTGAAATTCCTCCTGGTCACAGCATTCACGTTGAATGTACTTATAACACAGAAGGAAGAGTTAAGCCAGTGATCGGTGGCCGTGCAACAGTGGACGAGATGTGTTTAGCATTCCTTTGGCATTACCCACCATTGAAGAGAAGATGGTGTTTATCAATCAACATGCCAACCTTTGGTAATTTCCAAGAAAAGGAGCTTGACTGGAAGATCAAATACGACGGTAGGAACATGGGGTACATCGACCAAACTCTTGTGATTGACGGCAAAAATTACAGTGGTCAGCCAGCTTGGAAAGCATTAACAGAAGCTCAAGTATGGAATCAGAATCCTGGATTGGCGCAGAAATGGAGCTCTGCCCTAAAGAAGCCGAAGTACGCTCAACAATGTGGCGCATCTTCTAAATACAGTACCTTAGACTTTAACGATCTCCTTAGATCAAACTTAACAACAGCCCTTCCTGATAGCAGATGCGTTGGAGCATCAAGTACTGGAATCCAAACACGGGTCAATCCAGTGATGACTTTGTCATCTATGCTTTACATTTATGTTGTATTCACTGTCTGCATATTAGTCTAGCCAATAAAAGCTTTTAAAAATGACTTCTTTTATTCTTTATTTTAATTTTTGTTTCTTGCAGTAGATGTTTATTCAACCCTGGCCTTACCAGGACCAAAATTGTCATTTATCACATGATTGTGACATAATGTTCTTTTCCTTCAGGTGACACAAACAAATTGAGTTCCATATCTCTGGAACTAATAGACATCTCCAGAATTTCTGCTTTAAGATCATGTGGTTGTTTTAGAGAATGTAATTGCTTTTAATTATCCTACTTCGCAATTGGAAATAATAAGTAAAAATTTATTAAAGTCTGTGTAAAAATAGTGTGCACACTTTTAAGATTTGCTTGCCATTTGCTCAATACTGAATCAATTTTAACAAATTTGGTATCGTTGGATAGATATTAAAAAGCATAATATTCTACAAAAATAAAAAAACCCAAAAAAGAAAAAGAAAATGAAGAAAACAGAAGATGAAAAAAACAAACTTTTTATACAAAAGTCACATATATTTGATTTTTATATCATTGGAAACCTTATTCTTTGGCGATTTCAAAAATATATATATATTTAATGGAAAATTTTCATTAGTTGTTGGAATATTGCAGCAACGATGCTATTGCTTGGAACATTTTAGACTTTTCAACCATTTTCAATTTTTAAAAAACCGGGGGTTATTTTATAAATAATTTTATAGTGCATTTAGTTATACATTATTCAAAACAATTACATTTGATGTGAAAATAATGCTGAACTTATTGCAGTCTCCCAGCGGAACCAAACTTTATTGAGCCAAAACTTGATTTGATAAAATGGAATAGACAAAAAACCACTCAAACAGTGTTTTCAAGCGTGAAATTATAACGCTTATAACGTTGTAGAAGTTTAAAGCATAGTTACATTATCATAAAACCTGTTTGTAGAAATATATTTCATGTCAGTTATGGATCTGACATGGATTCTCAGAAAAGAATTTCAGGCTCAATTGTTGCTTAGGTTTTGCTTATTATTCGGCCCATTTCAGCCTAGTGTTGCTTATAAAAGTGCTGCTTATTAAAAAAATCGTGTATGTTTAAAATGTATGTAAAAGTAATGTAATGTTATAGTGTAATCTAGACTTTGATTTGATTGATGTGATTTTGTTTATTACTTTCACACCATAAAAAATGTGTTAATGCTCTTGCTTAAGTACAAGTACAATTACTGTATTTTCAGATATTTCCCCCGTCTTTCAACAATCAACAAAACTGCCAAAATTTCAATATACCCTCAAATGTATCATAATAAACAAAAACTAATGAAAATTTTCCATTAAATATATATATTTTTGAAATCGCAAAAGAATAAGGTTTCCAATGATATAAAAATCAAATATATATGACTTTTGTATAAAAAGTTTGTTTTTTTCATCTTCTGTTTTCTTCATTTTCTTTTTCTTTTTTGGGTTTTTTTATTTTTGTAGAATATTGTGCTTTTTAATATCTATCCAACGATACCAAATTTGTTAAAATTGATTCAGTATTGAGCAAATGGCAAGCAAATCTTAAAAGTGTGCACACTATTTTTACACAGACTTTAAGTAATAATGAAATACAGTTAGTGGAACCTAGGAGGACATTTGCATATTATAGAAACGAAACGAAACTTGATAAACATAAACATTAACTAAAACAGAAAATCGGGAGACGTCTATAAGCTGAGCTTTGAGAGAGTACTGACGAAAAAAGTCACATGTCAGACTTAATTCTTATCTTTTGTCACTACGTTTAATCAATACAGGTTTTGTATTATTTTGTGTGACAACCTCCGTCAAAATAAACATTTGCATCTTCATTAAAATCAGGTAGCTATATGATCTGCTTGATATCAACATTACTCGGGGATCATTAATTTCTATGATGGTAAGCGTTCCAAGTCGTCATTTTATCACACTGAATTTTGACAATTTATAAAAAAACATATTAATAGGAAACTTGCATGGACAATCTTCAAAAAGTTACGAAATTTTTACTGTCACGACCATTTATGAAATAGGGAACATTTTTGAAACCTTTTTACGATCAATCGGAGAAAATTTAATCTAATTTGTAATTTTACGATTATCTACGATTATTATGGCTTCCTCAGTTTAATAAGGTACTCTTTTCAAGAAGGGTCCTATGAAGGAGGTCCTAGAGTATTTAAAGCTCCCATTTGGGCTACGGAAGCTGCCATGACGGGAATCGCTCAATCGTTTCACCATGCGCCAGTGAATGTACCATAGCGCCGGGTCGACCCATGCCATGTGAGGGAAATTGGGTAGATGATAGATCGGGTGTTGCAGGAGGTCATCCAGAAGAGCACAGGCCTTTGATTGGGTTTGTGTCACTCGTGACATTGTCAAATACTTAGGAGCCTCCAACCTAAGCCGTGGCCACTCCTGGAAAGCAGATGCAATAGCAACTAAGTGAGGCTAGCCACGTAAAACAATACCAAATAAATAAATAAAAAATTAATAGAAAACTACCCTAGACACCATTCCTACTCTCTTGCTGTGCTAAGTAGAAAGGATTAATTCGCATGTTATAGTTGCTGGCATGACTCGGCCGGGTATTGAACCTACGAAAGTCCGAACAGGAAGCCGGCAATCTACCACAAAGTCACCAGAGATGATACGAGGTCGTTTCAGTGCAAACCAAATACTTTTAATTAAGTCATAAGGCTATAAACTTAGGAAACTTTCAGAAAAACCTTCGAAATGATAGCTACAGTATCATTATAATAAGAAAGCAAAAAAGAAACTAAATAAGAAACTAAATAAAAAACTTTTAGAACTGGACCCTTCACCAGGTTTTGTTATTAAAAAAAAATAGTAGCTATCACAAAGCGACTTTGGAAGAAAGTTACATCTAAAGTGTTATAGGGAGGGGTCATCGTATTATCGTGTAATTAAAATACAAAAGAAAATACAAAGGCTCAATATATGATAATATAAATACAAGATAATTCGTTCACTTCGATTGATACAAGTTGCGTGAAGAGAATTTTTCTCACTCCTGGTAAAGAGTTGAGTGGACATTATGAGAAGAGAAGTTTTCCTTATATTTTTCTATTTGCTGGATCTGCTATCGCCTCAGTCTGAAGGGTTAGCCTGGTGTAACTTCGATGGCTGTTCATTAAACAAATGCTCGAGCTCAAAAGAGTGCGGAACGTGTTATAATAAGGACACTGGCTTATGTGAGACCTACGAATGTAAAAGCGGATACTGTATAACTACTGGCAACACGTATGGTGCTAACACTAAATTAACAGCGGAAAGTACATCGTGAAATCATCATCATTAATTTCAATGTTCTTTCTGCTAATATGATCACGCACGTAAACTCTCCTGTTTATCAGATGACGGATAGAAAGCGAAGAACAAAATTACCAAGTTATTTTTCTAGACAAAAAATAAAAATGCTTAGACATTTTTCATATTACTTTTGTGTTGTTTTCGTGAAGAGAACGACAAGGATTTAGAAGCACAGTTTGAAATCCGAAATTTTACCAAGCATTTTAGTTTTGTATATGTTTTAGCTCTAAATCTTTCATTCAATAAATTTTCTTCAATGTACTGATTTTTGGCGGATTGTAGAATACATGTAATTGGATTTCTGTGTATGCAAATTGTTGTTCTTCGTGTTTTTCTGTCCAAACCTAGCGCGATCATGATCAATAAAACCTTTTTGTATTTGTTTCTTGTTTTTTTTTATGTAAACTTTTTGGCTATTCTTTGTTTTGAATCAAAGTCTGAAAGGCAGATTTCTAATGGATTTTTCGATGCCTTTGGAATTATTCTAATTTTATTACTCTTTTATTTAAAGTCGATCTAGTAGAAAATCATATTATAAAAATTTTTCTGTATATAGTACAACGTGTTGTAATTTTACTAAATTTGACGTGATCATGGGAGGAGTGAAGAGCCTCCGAAAGCTTGTCTTAAAATATAACATGGATTTGTCGCAAAGATCTTGTTTTCTTTTTGAATCAACTTTACAAACAGCAAGCTTCCTGTTTGGATTTTTCGCTTTACTTTGTTTTTGAATTTTTCGTAATCATACTTGCAGTTCACACATTTTTGTAGCAATACATCTAATATTACTTGTTAAGCCTCATTTACACTTTTTAAAGCTTCTTTCACATGCACGGAAAATTTTACGTAAGCTCTTACGACTAGAGCAATGTTCATTCATTCTCTTCTTTAATCAAGCTTCTTTCTTTATTCCAAGTTAGGCAACGCTGCACTTAAATTACAAAATGTTTGGGCGGAAAGTTTTCTTTTTTAATGTATGGCTTGCTGTGTGTACAAATTGAAAAGCTTGAGCGCGGGGGCGTTTTTAGCTAAAGCTACATGCTAGTATATTGTCATTAAGCTGGTAGCTACCATGGCAAGTGGAAAATTAGTTTTTTAATTGGGCTCATGATTCGTGCTGTGGGGCGGGCTCACTTATTTTATTTGACCAATCGCGTAATTTCAACTCATAATAAAACTCGAAAGTCCAATATTGTAACAATATGATTAAGAAATAATTGTTTCACTTCGATAAAGCTTTTCTTTCAAGATACGTGTGAAGATTAGAGTTTTTCGTTCCTGTCGAGTTGAGTGGACATTATGAGAAGGGAAACTTTCCTTATATTTTTCTATTTGCTGGATCTGCTATCGGCTCAGTCTGAAGGGTTAGCCCGGTGTAACTTCGATGGCTGTTCATTAAACAAATGCTCAAGCTCAAAAGAGTGCGGGACGTGTTATACTAAGGACACTGGCCTATGTGAGACCTACGAATGTAAAAGTGGATACTGTATAAGAATTGGTCGCGTTGGTAACGTTGGTAAACCATCTGCAAGCACAAGTCAAGTCACCTGGTCGATCCGTTGAATGGAAACAAGATATAAGCGCAGAATAGTCATGAATTTATTGTTTTTGATAGTAACAACAATTCATAAGGTGTAATGAAAATATCTGACTCTTTTCCTTTCAATTCTCCAATGTCTTCAAATCATTAAAACGATGCAAAGTGGACTATTTGCATTATTAGTCAAAGACAAACATCCGGGTTTTTTTTCCTTCTGCTAGGAACTTCAATTGTTTTTTAATGATGCGATTCGCAAAATGCTGTGTTCTCCCTCGTTTTGAGTTTAAATGAATTCAAGCCTTTCCAAGATTTGTTTTGGAAATCTCGAAACAGAGAAGAAAAAAACAAACAATCAGAATGGGTTTTGTCAGTTCTTGTGTATCGATCAATACCATGTTATTGATGACCAGCAAATAAGTGGAAATTGTAGCTAGTAGATTTCCGTCCTTCCTGATCTACACGTTTTTTTCTTTTAAGCAACACAAGCAACACTAGTAACTTTTCTCAAAAACTTAAGCAACAGTACTACAAGGATCTTAGATAAATTAGCAACATGCAAATGAAATGATGAAACACTAGCATAGCCACAGCACATTTCTTAAAGTTGTTACACTATGTTGTTACACAAGGTTGTCGGACTAGGTTTTACGCTCTATGTAATGATTTGACTGTCCTAGACTTTATACTTGGTACTTTAATTAAACAACTAAAACGTACAAAAAGGTTTTCAAGATGGGACACATATGTATTATCGAGTAATGCTTAGCAACAAATTAAGCAATAATACTACTAAAAAATGGTCACTTTTTAAGCAACATTACTACTAATGTCTGACCTTAGTTGCTTATAAAAAAACCTGTATTCCAAGAAGGAATACCATAATTGGAAATTCGCTTTAGAAAAATATTGAAAAAATATTAAAATTCATGCGCAGTATAGAATAAGTTACGTGCGCAGTATAGAATAAGTTACGTGTGCTTCTATCCTACCTGTCTCCAATGTCGATAACCAATCTATGACGTCATGATGTGGTTTGATGTTGCATAACTTTAGACCTTCATTCTTCAGGATAACCGAAACCCTCACCTTTGAAACTTTGTAAGAATGTTCTCGTTAACTGAAATAGAAATTGCAAAGTTTCAACTACACACCATTGATGAACGAGACCTAGTCTATACCTATGTTAACCAGCTACCTTATTCTAGGAAATTAGCGCCCCAGAAAATTAACGCCAGTTTTTAAAATGAAAATTTTACACACGTTAATTTTGTGCGGCGTTAATTTTATGGACATTAATTTCATGAGATGTAAAATACGTTATCTTTCGAGAAAAAAAATCGTAACTTTACAATTTTATTAACCCTCACTGATATAGTCCACTTTGGAAATTGGAAACTGTGTTTTCAAGAGAAAGGAGGTAATCTTGAACGGCTGGGATGCGGCTGGGATAACCTGAAGCTGTACGCTGTTCGAGAGTTTCTGTGACAACTAAGGACAATCTTGATTCGCGGATATAAAGGACTTCATCTTGATGTTCTGATTGTTGCCGCGAACAACGTTAAGAAAATGCTCTCTTGTGATCTACACAAAAAATGTTTTTTTGATAAACCCAATCAATTGCCACTCGATTACCTTTAATCGCTCAACAACATGGTATAGAATAAAACTGGTTGACTTAGCTGCAAGTTCAATCTTTCGGATTTTTATACCACGGTCAAATATCGGTTGACTCGCTTAACTAACTCCCTGCGTTTTCACACATCCATATACATGAACAATCTCTTTACCTTGGACATCCGTTTATATAAAAAATATCTCACTTATGATTTTCAACTTGTACCCAGGATTTTTTGCATCTATGATATAAAGGAATGTGACGAAGAACATCGTATGTGATTTTCATATACCTTATCGGGGAAAAAAAAGTCGGGGGTAAGTGACTAATTTTTTGGGCTAGTGACTAAAATTTTCCCCGACCAAATTTTCCCCCGACTTTTCAACACCCGTCCAAAAATTTCACCCGATTTTTCATTTCCCCGTCCAAAAATTTTCCCCGGTTTTTTTACTCCCGCCCAAAACATTTCCCCGATTTTTTAGTCCCCGACCGAAACTTTTCCCCGATTTTTGATAATCTCAAGTAGAGTCTATCTATCGATTTTCGACTGGAATTATGACGGTCAAGCAAAGGAAGGGGAATCGAATGAAGTTGAATCAGTCAAAGGGAAACAAAATTGATGTCAGTGAAAATAAAATGGATGTCAGTGAAGATATAATTGATGTTTTTGAAAGCAATATGGATGCCAGTGATGAAAATAATGACGATCAAACCTCAAAAACTGTTATTGTATTAGATTGAACTCTTAATTAGTTATTTTGTAATATAATTTTTAGTTCAAATTGAAGGTGTCGACAAAAATTGTGTTCCATTTTCTACTTGTATTGCAAATTTTGGTCAGGGAAAAGTGACTTATTTAGAAATTTTAGTCGGGGAGAAGCGACTAATTTCGAAATTTTAGTCGGGGAAAAGCGACTAATTTCGAAATTTTGGTCGGGGAAAAGTGACTAAAATTTCTCGAGGTGACTAAATTTTTCCCCGACCAAAATTTTCCCCGACTAAAATAAATCCCGACTTTTTTTTCCCCGATAAGGTATATCGTTTTCTTAGCATGCTTATTAAGATCGACAAATAAAATTTACTGGATCAATTGGGTTGGTGATATTAAAATAAAATATCTTTAAAAATCGCATTCAAAAGTAAAATTGAATCGACTTTGAGAATACAGTCTCCTTGGCCGAAAAGTTATGTTTTTGAACAGGTTGGGTATTACAATTTAGAACTTCCTTTGAAACATTTTGTTGTTGTTGTTGTTGTTGTTGTTGTTGTTGTTGTTGTTGCTGTTAAAATGCTTCCAGTGGATTTCTTGTTTCTTTTTGTAAATACACGGATCGTTTTGGTTATTGTGGAATTTTTGTGTGTTCGCCACGCGCGTTTTTCATTGCGCATCCTTAGACTTATGCTGGAATTAATTTCACAGTATCTGTTGGAAGTTTCATCATATGATACACGGTACCTGTTGGACGTTTCGTCATATGATACACAGTACCTGTTGGACGTTTCAATATGATTAGAAATAACATGAAAAATAAATGCTGATGACAGGTCGTTTCAATTACGGTCGTGATGACCGTGAACGTTGTTCAGAATCACCGTCTGTTTCTTAAAGAACAACTTTCTTTACGAACAGCTGACAAATTTTATTCTACTTATCTCACAATCGTCAGCTAAACGAGCAAATGTGGCTTCCGTAACTAACCAATTTATATATTCCTAATCATCTTACAACTAAAGTAATTTCCGTCTTTATATAGCTAAAGGAACACTGATTCATGAAATTGCCATCCGGGTTTAGACACCTGCTTACGTTACAGTCCTTTTAGCCTGCGCCTTAGCGAGCAAATACCACGGTACATTTATTTTAAGTGAGGGAAGTACTGCCAGTGATACAAACGTAATTGAAAAGAAAGTAATAAAATACGAATTTTTCTTCACCTCCTCCATAACGACTGGCCTTTCCCGGTTGATCATTCCTCCGGTAACAAGGTTTTCCCGAAATGTCACACATATCGACGGAACTTACAAAACTTTATAGAACTAGAAAACAAAGTTGAATTAGCGAAAACGCGGAAATCGTGTATAATGAACAAACTTTAGTTACGAAATCTTTGGTGTCATTATTCATGCCAGGGTATCCCTTTAGTTATCTATAAATAGCCCAAACAAAACAACTTTAGGAAAGAACCAATTCGCCTTTTCCACTTATACGTCACACTAGAATCGATTTATCCGAAGTTATCAACAATAACCAATTGGATGTTATCGATAGCGGAAATTCATTTAAGGGACTTTTTCAATGTTACTAATCATATCCGGATGTACAGAATGAATGATGGCAGATTAATTAGTATCATCAATGCCAAACTATTGTCCTGCCGTTTATGGTATCATACAATTTTAACTGTGTAGAACATTGATTTCAGTTGTGAAACAGCTTTAGATGTGAGAGGGTATGATCGATATTTTTGCTGATCGTAATTCAACAAAGCATTCAGCAAGTTTTAGCAATCGTGAGTTTATTTCTTTTCGACTTGGTTCGGGTAAAATATAAATGCTCGCTTATGTAGAGCATTTTGCATCCGGTTTTGTCAACACACAACCGCCAATAAAGGGCAGAGCTATATTTTCAAAGCTCGTTTAAAACAGGCCTGTATGTGACATCGTTGAGAATTGCTTAGGGTGAACTGGAAACAGTTATGGACATCTTTGTTAGGCGTGACTCTTTGGACCAATCTTTCTTGGTAAGCGTTCCTATTGACTGCAATACGCAAAGTGAGAGTCCTGATACACTACTTGTAAACAGCCTGGCGGAGAAGAGTCACGTGACCAATCAAACAAAGTCGCACCGAGTTCTACGCTGTATTGCTGGATAAGTTCTTAATTTCATGATAACCTTTTAGAAGTGATGTTTATCGTTTCCGTTTGCTTTCACATTTTCAGATGACTGATGACGTAACGATTTCATCACGTGATGATGGCAGTAGCCGCTGTTCGTCGTTTAAAAGTAGTTTGCACAGTATTCCAAGACCACAACCATGTTTCATTGAATCCGTTGTAGATATTGGATGTTTACCGCGTAACGTAACCGTGGTCCCTTCGAAACGAAATCGATATTTTGGTTTCGACACAGATACACCCAACGACTTGACTGTCGTTAAAAACTATGTTTATACAAACCTCTCATGTCTGTCTAAAGATGGCGAGACGTTTATGCCAATTGCATATCCGTACCCTGTATATCATGTACCAATTGTAAGCGACGTGACTTTGTCTACAGTGCATGACGTGCGTACCTACCGGAAGAAATTCAAATTTACATGGATTGTGTGTACAACTCGTTTCATGCTTGGTGACGATATATATGATGTTGGTCAGATATTTAGCATTTCGTCAACATCCCTAGTGAAAAGATATTTGCATTCGAATCAAAACGGCTTGTACCTATGCCCTTTTCCTCGTGGCAAAAGTCTGCATGTACCTTACGAAATAATTGGGAATTTTAAAATTTGCTCTTCCCCCGTCGAGCGAAGAAGTCAAAGGTTTGTTGCCGACATCGCAAATAACGAATGTTTGCCGTATCTCATTTTGCTGTCGGAAAATCTTCAGACGTCGTCTAAAACGACTACTGGGCAGTTCTTATACGTTCATAGCAAAACAACATCAGAGGTTTTCATTGCTGTGCAGAACAAACAAGATAAAAGTATCGTTCACACGATACCCAAAAGTTTACCGGTCGAAATTGTTGTTGATTGCTCTACTAACACAAAACAGCAGCGGCTACCTAGTCCGAGCGACATAAAACTTATAGAGGAAAAGTTGATAAAAGTTGATATCGACTATGCGATAAGAAACCACCAGTTTTGTTCGCTAGAAGACATCGGAATAAAATGTTGTCGGAGTTCGTCGATATGGTCATTAGGTGAGAGCGAAACGGATAGTTCTGTATTACTTGATACAACCGGTGACATTTTGAGTCAGTTCCTGAAGTACCATTCCAAAACGAACGAAGCCAATTTACCATCGGAAGAATTCTACAAGAAAACGGGCACCCTACAGAAGGTCGGTAGTTTTTGGAGCATTATAGGGACGGGGAAACAAACTGTAAAACAGTCGACAGCCAAGCAGGTGGATCCTGTCTACGAAGCTTTACCTTTAATATCGCCATCACGTGAGATCCCACGGATCTCCATCACGTCCGTTGATGAGAATGAAAGGTCAAAAAGTTGCGAGAATTTATTTTATAACAAACAGCACCGCCCGTCCATCTTTGAAAAATTTACTTTAAGCAACAAACGACGTTTATCGCGGTTATTGTGCTTTCTCACAGGACGGATGCCTGCACAAAAAGAACACAAAAATCTATCGGCACAGTATAAAATGCTTCCGAGAAATAGCTGTCCATACTTGGATTTTCAGAAAGTGGACGTTGAACAGGAGTGTACAAAAATTATACGTGAACTGAACACTGGTGATATCGGTAAAAATAACGATTCGATCAAAGCCAAACTAAAACTCCTGCAGAAAAAGCATCATGAGATACACTGAGTAACGACTGAAAGATTCTTTCTGATCAATTTATTGATTTGTGAAATTCGCAAATCTAGAGTGGGTGTCAAACTTTATAGTAGAGAGTTGAGCTTTTTAAAACAGAAAAGAAAAACGTTTTTGATCAATAACATTTAAGATTCAAAAGAATTTTAACTGCACTCATTCACTTTTATCATTCTCATCCGCATCTGCTTTGCGTTTTCGGAAACTTCTTGCGGTCTTTGCGTAGGTTTTGAAACGCCTTATAGGATGTAAGATAAAGGAAACTATGATAGGAATTAGAGCACGTACGAATATCCTGCAGAAATCATCGCACCATGATCTCCTATAACGATTCTCAGTTCAAAAATCCATTGTAAATAGTAGAATGATGTTGAAATCTGTGGAACAGGTAGTAATTACAAAGTGGGGCAGGATAATTACAAAGTGGAGCATAACAAAAGGCGTGCAATAATTACAGGTGTAATTATGGTGTAGCTATTCTAGGGCACCTCCCTAAACCAAATTGGTTTAAAAAGGCAAATCCAAATAAAGAATAACAAGGAACAGCAAGAAGCGAAAATAAAAAGTAGAAATCACAAATGAATCATGAGACACAAAACCATGAGAGAACTGAGGAATTCTGTGTGTGAGATAAAACTGGATGTGCTTATTTTTTCAGTAAATTTGAGCTTCAGATGTTCTTATTGAAGTTCTTAATACGAAATCAAATATCTGAAGAAAAAAATTGCGCCTTTATAATAGATTCGATATTTACACACACGTATCGGAAAATACAAGGTGCTTTTCAGCGACGAAGATGAGGATTTCGTCGGAGTAGAAGAGTTTGATGGTGTAGAAGTGGTGTTGCTGTAGGAACGTTAAAACCTTTACGCATTTTTCCGATTACTTTAAAAACGGAAAAATATTTTATCTTTTAAATGATTTATGTCTCAATTCCATGTACTAATTTTTTAGCTTCGAGGCTGGGCATGGGTTCTAATAAAAAAAAAAACGTGTATTCCGATATAAAATGGACCGATACTGTGTAGAAAAAACCTGACATTGCAAAGAAGAAGTATATTATATGCTAGACCACAAGATATTATGATTTCTGTTCAGATAAATCGAGAGGCCGTATTTCAAAGATGCATATGACCATGAAATCAAAATGTCCAACAGAATAAAAAAAATGTCAAAATATTTAGAAAGTGAGATGACAGTCAGGTGAGAAAGTGAAAGTTTCGGTAAATTAAAAATGAAGCAGATTCAAATTCCTCACAATCAAAGGGTCTATTACGAAATTCAAATAAAGTGTCGGAAGGACAATCGATAGATTTAGTCCCTCTATCGTCAAAATGGTATATATTTGGAGAAAACCCATTTTGTTCTCGTAAAATTTCCTTTTGAGGGTATTTAATTTCGGTAGTTAGAATGTTGTTGGGGTTACCGTTATCAGATGATGATAAATCAAATCGTGCTGTCGGAAAGACAGGATAGGATATTTCTATCTCCCAATTGAAAAAACTACAACCAGATATTTTTACTTTGGTACAAAGTACTTTTGAGGGAACACATTCAATCGTAATAAACTGTTAAAAGGCTAATCGAATTATTAGCAGAAAAAAGGAAGCAGCCTATTAGTATTCTTGACAGCTCACGTCTGTTTACTTTAGCGGCGAGAGCGAATCTTATTGTGAGCATGCGCATGCACATACCTCAAATTTTTTAATATGCTTGAGGATAGATGCTATTTGCTGGACACGAAAATTGCAGCACACAATGGTACGGCTACCCAACTGCTGAATGCTACAGATGTCCTAAAAAGAGTCAGAGAGCTGGAAGAAGGCATAACTTTGTGCGAGGAAAAGCTCACAATGATTCATGAAACAGTGAAGATAAACATTTGTCAGAAGCCGGAGAATGAATCAAACATCCAAAACATTTATGAGCCTCGGTTAAAATATTTTCAAGACAAAAAAAGAGAAAAGGTTTGATTTACATAATGATTTTTATCTTACTTACATCTTTATCGAGGCTATGCTTGTAGTCAAAAAGTTTCATATTAATTTCAGATGGAGAAGCTGAAATACATAAGGGAGAAAGAAGTTGTCCACTGTCAAGGCCCATGTGTAAAAATGCTGGATGAAACCCTGAAAAAACATAATGTCTATAGACAAGCATACCATGGCCGAAGTTTTGTTGGAAACCATGTGGATAAGATGCTGAAGGTAATTCCATATATTCCCATTCAAATCTAAACGAAAATCAGTTAACACCAGTGACATGAGTAGTTGTATGTTTATATCATACCCACCGTAGTAGTTCAGATAAACATTTCATTCTATTATTAGTTCCAAAGCATAATGGATCTTTGTAACAGCATACCACTGACAGTTCATCGCCTAGGATTTGTTGGTGATAAAATCCACAATGAAGCATCAACATTTCAGAAAACTTCAAGAAACTTTTTGGTTTATATTCTTTTTGTCACACCGAGATGAATGGAAAGGCAATTTTTACTGACAGAGGATTGCTGAATTACGTGAGATTTGTTATTATTTTATTTTGCTTTTATTTTGTCATGTCATAACATTCAATATATTCTTTCGATAGAAAAAGGAATCGACAAATTCATGAAGTTCTTTCGAGAAACATTTCCAGAACAGAGCGTCACTCCAAAATTAAATCTTTTGGAGGATCATGTTATCCCTTTCGTAAAGAAATGGAGAGTGGGGTTCGGAGTTTATGGGGAACAGGGCATTGAAAGCATCCATCCTATCTTCAATAAACTTCAACGCACATTTCAAACAATGATCCCTGCCACGAGAAGACTCCACAGTATGCTGAAAGAACACACTACTAGTACAAATCCTTCAATACGAAAAATTATACCTGGGAAAAGAAAAAGAAGTGTAGAGAAACATGAACCATAAGTTTTTTAAAGTTCATGAACTGAATTTTCTTATTTTAAGACTTGAAAGTTGAAAGTTGAAAGTTGAACAAAAAAATTAACTTACGTTCGATGTGAAAATTATGTGTTGAATATTCTGCTCTGTTTTACTTCCAAAAAAAAAACAGATACACGTATAATTTTTTTTTCATGTTGAAATTTGGCCTTTTAGCTTTCAAAAAAACCTAGCATGTCAACCACGAAAATTCATTTAATCACTGAATTCCCCAATAACAATTTGGCGTCAAAATTGGTCCAAAATCAAGTGCACTTGCTTGAAATGCAACGCAGCAGCACACACAGCAACTTCCCAAACTGAAAGGTTCTGGAATGAAAGCACCATGTGTCGTAGAATCTTTCTAACCAGTTTCCATTTCCCCTTAGGTTATTTATTGATTGATTTTTGCCATCTGAAAAAGCGCCTTTTAATGATTTTTTGCGGGCGTCGAAAATGATTTTCCGCCATCATGAAAACTCGCGAATTTTGAACTATCGAATTGCGCATGCTCACAATAAACGCCGCTTAGGAAACAGACGTGAGCTGGGTGCGCCGGAAAGTGTCCTTTGCCCTCATAAAGACAATCATTCTTTGTATATGAGGAACAAGAAAAGCATGGTTTTACGATACATTTACCAACTCTCTATCAAACGACGCACTGAATACTGAAGCGGTGTGTCAAATCCACTGAATCTTGTATTTTGTATTTTGTATTTTCATTTTTATGTAATGTATTAGACGTATATTATTATGATATAAAAAAAAATAAATAAATAAATTAACTGTTAAACTGTTAAACTAATATGACATTGTTAAGATATTGGTACTCCATCAGGTGGTGCTAAGCAACTTTTCGAATTAATATGCAATGCAGGAGCTTCTTCAGTTAAATAAAAAAAGTTTAACACACGTGGTGAACGTTTTGTAAACTTTCAATTGTGTTGGGGAGAATACCGTAAACCTCCGAATATAAGCCCACCCGTGTATAAGCCCATCATTTTACTCCTTACTAACGATTTCCATGTATAAGCCCACCCGTGTATAAGCCCACCCGTGTATAAGCCCATAATATTGGAAGAGAAAATTTCATGGTTGTTTTTCTTTTACTAAAAAACTTTTTTTTTTTTTGCAAAAACATACAAGTACGTAAGCTATTTCTTCAGTTCTTTACAAACTAGTCCTCTATTGATATTTGGTCCATATAAGAAATAAACACAAGGGAGCTCAATAATAATTTAGATGGGACAGAAGATAAACAAATTAACATCCGAGGTATAGACGACTATACAATGCCTCAACCAGAGGAGGAATTCCACCTTGAAACATCAAGCGAGGAAGAAGATGATGGTACCGGAGACAATGTAGAGACAGCGACGTCGAGCGAAAGTGAAGATAATGGTGATAGCGAAAGTGAAGATAGTGAAGAAAGTGGCGATGAGTGAAAAGTTTTTATTACGTAAAATATATGCATAGATATTTAATATGTTGCTATTGTTTTCCATGTATAAGCCCACCCGTGTATAAGCCCACCCCCGTGTATAAGCCCACCCAAAAAAAGCTTACGAACTTGTATAAGCCCAGGGCTTATATTCGGAGGTTTACGGTATTCGGAAATTTGGTGTCGGATGGACAAATCTTATGAATACAAAAATTCTTTAATGTAAAAAGAAAGTCATAAATCTTTTTACATTCTTAGATTTTTGAATACATTACGAGATATTTCATTAGTAAAAAAGATGCTTGAAATTAGGACGTACTTTATAATTTTTAATGTTAGGTGTCACAATTGGGGTTTGGAGTGATATTGGGTGCTTGATAGTTAAATTTCGGTCATGAAAATAGGTTTAGGCTGATATCTTATCCGTTCAAAACTTCACTGAGACACAATTTGTAGAATATATTCGGTTTAACGTCATATTTTAATGCTAAACGTAGTATAATCCTCATTTTCGAATTGTCCATCCGACACCATTACATTGCCGATACAGAGGTTTTATCAGCATGTTGCTTTGATATTACTTATTTTTATCGTTAGGGATGATTCAGTTACGAAAATTTGATTATTCTACCTTAAAAATTTGAAAAAGTTCAACAGCTTTGAGAAACTTTATATTTGACACAATTGGTCAACTAATTTCGTAATAGACCCCAAAGTATACATTAAATTTTGGTCGTAAAAATGTCTTCATCTTCATCATCTAGATGCATGTATCTACTGGATGAAAGGATTTAATTAGTGTATAATTAGTTAAACAGTCAGTGAATAAAGATAAGTTAACCTTCTCCGTTATCAATAGCGGCAGTGATTGGGGACCTTACGAAACCGCGAAGGCAACGTGGACGACGACGTGATAGGAGGCAAACAAAAGATTCACTTTACTCCATAGATTTGCTTTAAAATGGCTGTCATTTCACACTATAATTGGGAAATATTTTTAATTGGGAAATAATTTTAATATCATTACTAGATTTGCACGTTCCACACACAACGTGAAAAGTAATATTTTGAAGTCGTACTGAAAACGAAGACGTGAGAATAGCAGTACTTCCGATAAATTTTCCTTGGCTCCTTCGATTCTGTCTCTCAAAGTTCAAAAAACAAACTTCAAAGGCATTATTGCCCCCGCAGCGAGCGTAAGCGAGCGAGGAGGCATAGTAGTTTCACGAGATAGGCGAATGTCAGTTTCCGATTTTGTTCTTCATCATCTTCATCATCCTCCAACTTTCGTGTTGACGTTACACGGTGGAATACAATTATTAGCTGACTTTGCTTTTTTTTCCCGTTTCAAAGCATGGTACTGTAAGTGGGAGACAGAATGTTTTTTCGTATCTCTTTCCTAGAGACAGAATGTTTTTTCGTATCTCTTTCCTAATTTATTATTATTTATACTATGTTATTTAAGAAGTTCGTTTGATAAAATTGCTAAGACATTTTTCATATTACTTTTGTGTTGTTTTAGTGCAGTGAACGACTAGGATTTTGAAGCACAGCTTGAAATCTGAAATTTTGCCAACAACATTTTATTTTTGTATATATGTCTTAGCTCTAAATCTTTCATTCGATAAATTTTATTCAATGCACTGATTTTTGGCGGATCTTGCCTTAAAAAGATTTTAATTGGATATCTGTGTATGCAAAAAGGCCTACAAATTGTCGTTCTTCGTGTTTTCCTTCTTTTTTCTGTCCTCCAAACCTGGTGTGATCATGATCAATAAAACCTTCTTATATTTTTTTCTTGTTTTTTATGTAAACTTTGGCTATTTCTTGTTTCGAATCAAAGTTTGAAACGCAGTTTTCTAATGGATTTTTCGCTTTAATTTTTTTTTAAAGTTTTATTTTTCTTTCTTTTGGTTCTTACAGAATTTCTTTAACAAATGTTTATCTTATTTTGATTAAAAAATACGTATCCATGGTTTCAGTTCACACATTTCTTTTGTTTGTAGCTAATACTTTCTGATATTACTTGTTAAGCCTTAATTACACTTTTTGAAAGGTATAAATTAGCATCAGTGTGACATAGGACTAAGACATAACAAAAAGTAACAAAGTTTTTCTTTGTTTTTGTTTCCGTTGTATAGCTTGCAATGTATAGCTTGCTGTGTGTACAAATTGGAATGCTTGAGCGCGGGGGCATTTTTAGCTAAAGCTACATGCTAGTAAATAAACCTCTTAACCCAAGTGTATAGTTTCTGCTTTTTTGTGATTCATTAAAGATGGATATCTTGTACGTCGTCGTCCACGTTGCCGTCGTACTTTCGTAAGTTCCCTATTGACGGTTGTAAATCAAAAAGAAAACTTTTCATAGTTTCATTTCAATCAGAACCAGTTTCCATTGGGATTGGATTATTCAATAAATTGCATTTAACATGCACTCGAAATTCACAAGTTAGTAATTCACAATTAGTTGCCAAAAAATAGCATTGGAGTCATGACTAGGACATAAGAACATATTACATATTTCTTTACTTGAAAATGTCGTTTCGAGCATACAAGCCTTCATTAAATACTCAAGAGAAATCAATTCCATTAAAACTTTTTAATTATTTTTTTATCTATATATAGTATCCATAGCAACACTTCCAATTTTAGATTTTTATAGTTTTTTAAAAAATTTTATTCCTTTTACTTGCAGGCCCGGAAAACCCGAGTTATAAAATCGAGTTATAAAGTCGAGTTATGAACTATGACGTCATAATTCGAGTTATTAACTTGGAATTTTTAATTTTCTATATTCTTTCGAGTTAATAACTCGAAAATATAATTGTCGCTTTTACAACTCGAGTTATTAACTCGAAATTAAAAAAGTCAAATTTTGAATTCGAGTTAATAACTTGAAGTTAATTTTTCCAATAAATCAAATCGAGTTACTAACTCGATAGTATTATATTGCTTTAAAGGAATCGAGTTATTAAAGTTTTCAAAAATTTCTTACGATTTATCGTGTGTGCTTGATTTTCAGAATATTTTTCAAATATGGCAAGGGATATTTTCGAAAGTTCACTGGGAATGGTGTGAGTTTTTAAAAAAAGGCAAAGTAGGCCAAATTTGAGGCAAATTTTGAAAATCGTTCAATTTAACAAAAGTTTAATAGTGGAACAAGTTTGTACTGCTGATTTCAAATATGAAGGTCAAACTGTGGATAAGGTCAAATTAGGCCAAACTTGGACCAAATTTTGAAAATTGTTCAATTCTAATGAAGATTTAATAGAGGAATGACTTATTTATGAATGTTTACGAATGTTTACCCAGGATAGCCTCTTCAGTTCCTTAAGGTACTGTTATCAATGAGGGTCCTGCGAAGGAGGTCCTAGAGCATTTAAAGCCCCCATTTGGGCTACGGAAGCTGTAATGACAGGAACCGCTCAACTAGACAACCACCCTAGACATCATTCCCACTCTCTTGCTAAGTGCTAAGCAGAGAGGATTGATTCACACTGTTATAGTCGCTGGCATGACTCGGTCGGGGATTGAACCCGCGACCTGCCGGACAGGAAGCAAGCACTCTACCAGGCTTGGTCGGTACTTGTACTGTTGATTTCGAATTTGAAGGTCAACTTGTGCATAAGGCCATATTAGGCCAAATTTGGACCATATTTTGAAAATTGTTCAACTGTAATGAAAATTTGCACACGGAGCAATTTTATAGCGCAAGTTTTGATTTACATTAGTGCAGAAACGGCATCAAAATTAATCAGTTGAGCAAGTCGATGAATATATGTTAATCCTAATATGATATGCAGTCCTGATGATATTTTTAACTACAGCTGTACCATGGCACACCGCTGACATATTTTTCTATTGATCTTACTCTTGCTGTATTGTGATAGATGAAAACTACAAGATAAAAAGTTGCCGAAGTGAGAAAATAGATTCTATATTTCTATATGAATTTAATTTAAGTGTTAAGACTGGTGTTTCGCACGTGCAATTTTAATTCTAAAAGAAATTATTTGTTGCAATATTACTATATGTAATTTTTGTATCAGCAAAGATGGATAAGAAATTAGAAACCACCTTTTCTAGACTGAAGAATAACGAATTTCGAAAGTGTTTGCGCCATTTTCAGTTACCGAAAAAACTTTAAAAAAAATTTGATCCAAATTTGGCCTAATTTGAACGATTTTCAAAATTTGCCTCAAATTTGGCCTACTTTTTTTAAAAACTCACACCATTCCCAGTGAACTTTCGAAAATATCCCTTGCCATATTTGAAAAATATTCTGAAAATCAAGCACACACGATAAATCGTAAGAAATTTTTGAAAACTTTAATAACTCGATTCCTTTAAAGCAATATAATACTATCGAGTTAGTAACTTGATTTGATTTATTGGAAAAATTAACTTCGAGTTATTAACTCGAATTCAAAATTTGACTTTTTTAATTTCGAGTTAATAACTCGAGTTGTAAAAGCGACAATTATATTTTCGAGTTATTAACTCGAAAGAATATAGAAAATTAAAAATTTCGAGTTAATAACTCGAATTATGACGTCATAGTTCATAACTCGACTTTATAACTCGATTTCATAACTCGGGTATTCCGGGCCTCTTTTACTTGTAATAAAATTTCTTACTTTGATAGTGACCAGTGGAAGGTCTGGTCGAATATACAGTATTTTTTAGAAAACATATACGTCATCTTTGTTTTCTAAAACAAAAATGTTTAAGCTTCTGGTGATACTTTTCATTATATTTCTTTACATTTTTGAGCACGAGCAGTCAGAACGGCTTCATCAAGTATCATTATTATGGAGTGGCACCACATTAATTATAAATTTCTAGTGATTCTTCGGTTGATTCTTTGGTCAACCGACTTGTAACATGATAGATAGTGCTGATATGTTAGGTCAGGGTTACAAAAATCACTGCTCGATGTAGTCCGACTTGCAGTCAGTGCTGATGTCTCGTCGTCATATCGATGGGATCCGAATTGAAGCACGCTGGAGGATAGAGAAGATCATAGTGGTGGAGATACGGCTGAACTTCAAGAACGGAAAAATCAGTGTGATGGAAATCACTTGGCTTGTATGATTTTGCTGAAGAGAAACCATTAGTTGTTTTAAAAGTAGGACCGACAACACAAACACGTTAAATAGACAGATCATCCACAAACATCAGTTGAAACAGCGATGAATCTTCACACGTCAGTTGTGAAAACATAAACATAAATCTTCAATACCTTATCGGACAAAACAATGTCGGACAAAAGTGATGAAATTTTCCATGGGTGACGAAAATTTTGTCCGACGAATAATTTTGTCCGACGAAAATTTTGTCCGACGAATAATTTTGTCCGACGAAAAAAATTTGTCCAAAACGAAAGTTCAAATTCGCTCTTTATGAAATTTTGAAAATCTTTCAATCCCGGAATCCTGGATAGGGACCAGAGGGAGTAGTTTTCGGTCATCGAATAAAAGTTCAAAGCTGACCAATATTGAAAAATCCTGGCACTAAAGACCTTAAAGAGACTTAGACAGTTGTTTTTGATATTATTGCTGCCATAACTCACGTGTTGTATTCGATTTGTAAGGAAATTTTTCAAAATATTGTATGAATTTCCCCTAATGCCATAGTATTTACGTTTTTTAAGCAAAATTTTATAATCAACTGCTGTGTCAAATGCTTTCGACAAATCAATGAATATTCCGAGTGTATATTTCACATTCAGTGAGATGTCATGAACTTGATCAAAATGAAACATAATTTTCTGAAAATTATCTCCGAATTAAGCCCTTTTAAGCTTAGTCCTCACCGGGCGCTAAGAATTAGCGCGAAATCCTTAGCGCGAAAAAATAAAGCGATAATTTGGTGAGGATGGATTTCGCGCTAAATACTTGTCTAGCGCCTTAAATAAGCGCGCAAAAATTTCGCGCTAAATTATCAAAAATTTTTGATATTTCAACGCGTTATTATAACGCGCTAGCGGCATATCAAAAGATAATTTTTGATCTTTCATGATCTTTTGGTACTTTCAAAG
Organism: Turritopsis dohrnii; assembly: GCA_027922465.2. Classification (NCBI taxonomy): domain Eukaryota; kingdom Metazoa; phylum Cnidaria; class Hydrozoa; order Anthoathecata; family Oceaniidae; genus Turritopsis; species Turritopsis dohrnii. The sequence goes on from BQMF02000002.1 coordinate 2,699,562, forward strand.
AAATATTACGTAAAACACATTCGAAAGTACCAAGGAAGACAATTATTCATGATAAAGGAAGTGATCAATAACAAATTTCGCCTTCAAGCAGAAATAAAAACTTACTGAAAAAACATGAATCTATCAGCCATTTTCATACTTTGAACCAATTTATCCTTGTACTTCCCTTTCTTGAAACAATGGCCTTACTCAAACTGATTTTGTTTTATTTCTCGTTTTTCTATCCATTTTAGTTATTCTTCTTATCATTCGTCTTCTTCTCAAAATTATCGCAGCAGTTAATAATAGTTCGTCTTCACTGTCCGATTTCATTATGAAAATGTAGAAGAATTTGGAAACACGCACGGTTTAATTTTAAGACTAGCATGTAGCTTTAGCTAAAAAATGCCCCCCGCGCTCAAGCATTCCAATGTGTACACACAGCAAGCTATACATTGCAAGCTATACAACGGAAACAAAAACAAATTTTTGTCCGAAAACTCAAAAAAATTCAGATGAATGTTTTTGCAAATCTTTACACAGAAACAAATATATACATTTAAACTTTTGTTAACATTGTATAAACTAAACACAATAAAAACAAGAAGAATTGTGAGCATGATCATTTCGAAATGGGAGATCAGATTTGAAAACTCCTTGACAGATGGTCTTCACGGTTTTTCACTTACGTTGTAATTGAGTTAAACTTTCTTTAGGATAACTTTTTTTTTATTGATGCTAATATACCTTTCAAAAAGTGTAATAAAGGCTTAACAAGTAATATCAGAAAGTATTTGCTACAAACAAAAGAAATGTGTGAACTGAAACCATGGATACGTATTTTATAATCAAAACAAGATTTGTTAAAGAAATTCTGTAAGAGCCAAAAGAAAAAAAACAAACTTTTTTAAAAAAAAATCAAAGCAAAAAATCCATTAGAAATCTGCGTTTTAAACTTTGATTCAAAACAAAAAGTAGCCAATGTTTATAAAAAAAACAACAAGAAAATGTAAAAAGCTTTTACTGATCATGATCACACACTAGTATGATTAGGTTTGGCGCGAGGAGGACAGTTAAAATAGAAAAACACGAAGAAAGACAATTTGTAATATAGCTTTCTTGCATACACAGAAATCCAATTAAAATCTTTGCCAAAAATTAGTGCGTTGAACAAAGTTTATTGAATGAAATATTTAGAGCAATTGAGAAATTGAGAATTGAGGAATTTTCTTTTGTACGTAACATATATACGTGTCTTGGGTTGTGATAATCATCCAGCAGGTAGACCGATATTGCTGTGCATATCCTACCCCCAGTGATTAAACACTAACATGCACTGCACAATAGTACAGTCAAGTGCATAAGAGTACAGATACAGTATAGTCAGGAACATAGAAGCACGATACAAAAAGTCAAAGTCAAAATGACATCAAATACGAACGGCAGTAGCTAGGTAATCTGTCTATTTCTATCCTCTTTATGCACCAATAATTTTCTATCACCTTATATATAAAATGCCAGCAGAAAAAGTGCCAGAGATAGGTTTTCTAGCAAGAACAGCGCTCGTTTTCTAGGAAATTCACTGCAGTGAATCGGTTTGTTTTCACTGCAGCAACTAGCGCATGCGTATGAGAGACTCCGATTCTTCCGATTTTGCCCGATTTGCAATTAGCTCGGAAGCGAGAATATATACAAAAATAAAATGTATGGTTGGCAAAATTTCAGATTTCAAGCTGTGCTTCAAAATCCTTGTCGTTCACTTCACTAAAACAACACAAAAGTAACACGAAAAATGTCCAAGCAATTTTAGCATACGATCTTCCTAAATAACATAGTATAATACAATAATAAATTAGGAAAGAGATACGAAAAAACATTCTGTCTCTCCCACTTACAGTACCATGCTTTGAAACGGAAAAAAAGCAAAGTCAGCTAATAATTGTATTCCACCGTGTAACGTCAACACGAAAGTTGGAGGATGAAAATGATGATGATGATGAACAAAATCGGAAACTGACATTCGCTTACGCTCGCTGCGGGGCAATAATAACGCGATAGTAAATTAGGACGGTAGCGCGAAAAACATCATCTTTTCGCGCCAGACTTTCTGGCACCGACGCTAAAATTAATTTCGTGGTAATTCTTAGCGCTTGGTGAGGACTAAGCTAAGCTTTAGAAAATGAAAAAGGACTATTAAAAATGAAAATAAAATAGCTGATGTCAGCAAAAAAAATCTGCATCTTCGTCGTCAGATTTCACCGTTCATACCAGAGATATGTACATGTCTCTGTTCATACGTTACATTTTCGCAATTTCCGTGACACTTACAAATAATGTCAGTACACACTCTAACTAAACCAAAAATCTGAAATCGATTCTATCGATGTCCCCGCGCAGGAAACTACTGAAATTGCAGAGGTATCTGTTCCGCATAATAGTAAAGAAAACTAACACGTTTTCACCGTGGATGTAAACAAACCAAAAACAACTCATGGCTGCTTCAGAAAATCTGGTTCAATCTTTTATCTCAACGAGATACACACTCTTAATCATTTTGACAGCTATTGCATCGATTTGGTTCTTCGATAATGGCTTGAAATCTACCAACAAGACCGAAAATGTACTCACGGGGCTTTTGCAAGAAGAATTAAGTTCCAATTGCTCGACAGATCTCCCAATTGCAGTGGGTTTTGGATCATGTCTGGACTTGAAACTGAATGCTATACCTTTGTTTAATGCAATGGGCATTAAGCCACCGTCCAAACCAAAGTATCATGAAAAATTGGAAACAATGGAAGATATCACCGAGTTGTTTGTGTTTTATTTCACTCAAGGAGCAGCAGTGGAGTAAGTATAACATACGACTTAAAGAGGGTTTTGTCAGGTGAGCCTCCTCTGTTAAGTAGCCTCCACTAAGCCTCCACTAAGCCTCTGTTAATATTCTAGAGGCCATGTTAAATGATAGCAAATCATAGATGACAATGTAAAATGCCTAACTTCTTTAAACATTTCAAAACACTTACTCAGTGCTTATTATCTTCAGGAACCACTCAAAAATCATTGAAAACAGTTTTGACCTCTGTGGTGGAGGATCACAGTTTCTTGATGACGACCAACATTGCCTATGTGTTAAATATATGGAGTGGCTAATTATGGTGATGATTAGAAATTCCAACAAAGAACTTTTTATAGGTCCAATATTATTTCAAACTTCAAAACTTTAATACAAGTTTTTTCAACAAAAAAATTAACAAATACTGAAGCCTTATCAGAGATCAGACACTTGGAATGTGCTACCTGTTAAGAAACGTACCGTCTTCGTGTCTAATTACGGACAGCCTTCGTAATTACAGACATCGATCAAAACATAATTCCAACCGTCTGTAAATTAAAAACACGGCACATCCCGTACTGTCAACCAAACTGTAATAAAACAAACTTCAGAGAGAGATAATTAAATTTATTTGAACGCTAGAGAAAATTACCAATATGCCATTTAGAATTTATTTTTCTAAACTTTTAAGATTTAAAATAGACTGCGCCCTCTTGAGAATCATGCCTATTTTGATGAGCTCCATGTGTACAATGGTAGCCATATCTCCGGATAAAAAATAATAATTGCCACCTCCGTCATGAAATATCGACAGGTCGAAAATTTATGTTTAAAAATGAATTGAGGAATGAAAATGTTTTTAGATCATACTTTTAGAAAGTTAATTATCATAAAACAAGTCAAATAAATAAAGTTTTTGTACGTCAATCACAGTGGGGGAGGTTACTTTTTACTGAGTATTGAAATATAGGCCATTATGATTTTCACGGTCCATTATTCTTCAAGTGTTGCTGCTAATTGCTCTCTATTGGATTGCTCTGTTTCATAAAACATTTTATTCAGTTATACGTGGTGAACTTGGCAAGAGCGCACGTCTATTTTCGTGACAAGAATGTTTGTTTACATTTTGATGTCCGTAATTACAAAGGCTGTCCGTAATTAGACATGAAAACGGTAGGTCTCATAATGCAAATATACAACAAAGTACATAAAGATCAGTTAGCAGATTCTGGCACCACAGAAAGTTCCTTAACTTAACTCAGAAGGTCCAGGACCTTTTCTGATGCACTGATCAGTTAATGTTAAGTCTATAAAGACCTTTATTTTGTTGTATATTTTTAGCATAAGAACAGCCTCCAGTAACAAATCAGTTTTGCAGGGTCAAAACACTCAGCCTTGTTAAGGAACTGAAGTATTTGCAATAATCAAAATAACAATGATAAATGATTCCTCCCTTACCATATTATATATTTTATGCCATAAACTGCTCATCAAGTCTTTAGCGAAGGCTACTTAACGAAGGCTCACTTGACAACTAAATTGGTCTTGGTGGTTACAATTTAAAATCAATAAAATATATAATATTACTTTTAAAAAAAATATTATGTCTAGTGTAATATAGAAGCGATTTGAAATTTTAAAGACACAAGGTATCAGTGCAAAGCAATTCCTTTAGACAACTTGATAGAATTTACTTAACTATATAGCGTTACTTATCCAATGTGAAAAAGATCTGATGTATTTTTTTTCTAGACGCTTTATCCCTTTGAAGTTGCTTCAGGACTTAGTTGCAGCATCTGAGAAAATAAAACATGCACAATGGACTGCTGGTGGAAATGCTCCTGTGATGGCTAATAGATTCGTATTAGAAGGCTTCAAAAATGTGATTGTCGGCTCAAAGGCCTCTAAAAAACTCAAGTCGTTTTTCTCATCTGATTTACAGTTTTTGGAAGGTGATCAAGTTTTAGACGATGATATCCATTTGGTTCTTGAATATAAAACTGGTGAAAAATGGGGTCCATACACAGCCATTCGTGCTAATCGGTTTATTGTTCATAGTGACAGGAATAATCCTTACATACAGTCTTTGGAGATTTTCAGTGAAACTATCAATGAAATGCAACCGCGTTTAGCTATTGTAAGTGCATTACAAATGCTTGACAACTTCCCTTTCCAAAAGGGCGTCCGAAAGGAACGAATGCAGAAACTGGAACAAGTCTTAAAATCTATCCCTCAAACAACCATGATTCATTTTGAAATGGCTTCATTCAGTGAATTAGCAATGATGAAGAGTGTATGGGCACATGTTTTACCCAATGTCGATTCAATGGGAATGAACGAACAGGAATTACCTAACCTTGTCAATTTTATCAAAAAGGGGGAGATTACCAAAGTTGCTGACTCGAATCCTCGAACAGTTTATGTATTAGATGACATGAGAGAGCTCTATCGATATTACCGTATGCATAGTAATCGTGGACTTTCTCGGATTCATGTTCATACATTAGCCTTTCAAGCAATACTAACGAAGAAGTCTAGTACATGGCGTAGTGGCAGGGGAGGTGCAGCTAAATCCTCTCTTACTGCTGTCAGGCATGTATGTGGCAGTCGGAACATTCAAGTGACCAATGCAAAATTGCTGATGGATGATTCATTCTCTGTGTCTGCCAACAAAACTGATCGTATATATTTTCAGGAAGAATCACCTATTTCATGCTGGTTTGAAGATGACTACGAGATTTGTGTCGCACCTGTTCTTGTCTGTACAGCGGTAAGGCAGACCGCAGGTGGTGGGGATAACATCAGTGCTGGAGGTCTTATGATTCAAATCTAGTCCAGTGGATTTTTAAACAAATATTATTTGATAGACCCCTTTGAAAATGTTTGCCCCTTTTACCTCAAACTCTTTGTAGGATCTAGTCTCATCTAAGAATGACAATTCTAAAATAACTTATTCTAAAAACCACTTGTTTCAATATCGAAGTTGGGTTGTTTTCTCTAAATGTTAAATTGCGACCAAAGCTCAATGGTTATTTGAAAAGTCCCTGTGCGGTGACTGGAGTTCCACCTGTTCCACCTGTAAGTGATGACATGATGCGCAAAAGGAGTGACGTACCAGCATTGATATTTTTCGTGTGCCTATATGACTGATATTTACTGTGCTATATTATTAGCATAGATTTTATTTATCATTTTTTAAAATTTGTTTATAATAATATTTAAAAATTTCTAAAAACATTTTTTGACCTATTATAAGTTATCTCACCAAACGGTGAATCCTTTTCTATTTTTCTTTTCTCTTCTGTTCTCGAACATCGATAGTGAAACTAAGACAGTATCAAGGGAAATCTTTTTTGCTTTTAAAAAGGAGGGCTTGGAAAAACCTTCCTGTGCAATTAGCACATAAAGTCTGTCGGAGTTTAGATTTTTAAAAAGGAAACCTGGATATGAAAACCGATAATAACATTTATACACTGGAGTTACTTTCACGTTATTTTTTGAATTATCAAATAAAATTATATTATATTGAATGCATAGAGCTGCTATAATTTGCTTTTTACTTTAAAATTCTCTCTTATTTTTGTTTGAAAGATCGAGGGGAGAATGTTCTTGTTAACCCAAACAAAAGTAAACCATAAGATATGCTAACCAACTGCAATCTTGTGATAACAATACCCCAAAATTGGTAAATATGAGAAATGATAAATCGGTTCCAACTGGCATGATCACTGCTACATGGCAACCAAAACCTCTGATTCTACCAGTGGTATTGAAGATCAGGTTTATTTGGTTTATTTTAAGTCACTATGCTTCGTTTTGGTGCAATGTCACTATCAAACTTAATTGAAAGTCAAATTGGTATCGAAGGAGAGATGTACTACCAACACCGTAACGGAATTGAGATGATGTTATAATAGGCAATTCTGTAGTATTGTTAAAATCGTAAACGAGAAATAATTGGAAAGTTTTATCATAGTTAATAGTATGGTTCTATCCATGGTTCTATCGAGGTACGATAAAATCCCTTAATAATCTCGGATCTGTTTACGAAAGTTTCCATGACACTCTTGAACTTTCACTGTCAAATAAAACAATATTTCGCCTTAGTCGAATGGAGTGCGTGCGCGTGTTACAAATTTTCTTCGTTCCTTAACAAAATCTTGCATATGAACAATCATGTCCCAAAAACTTTGATCATAGTGTTGTTATTAAGTTTCTTGTTTTTGTTTGAAATATCGAGATAATTTGCTCGTTTACCACAGTCAGCAAACTAATAACGTTGGATACATGTTATTGTTTCCTCTGAACTAAAGTTTTCAAGGAGTTTAACTTTTTTTCACATTTTCTGAAATCATAAACAAATTTTATCGTTCAGATAAAAGAACATTTCTTTTCAAAAGTATGAGTCAGTCTTATGTTCGAATTGATGATTTAAAACAACACAAACTGGTTTCCATACCCCAAAACAGAGAATTGGGAATTAAATTGTTTTCCATTTTACTTTGTTGATGAGTTCAGTACACAGAAACACATAAAAAACAAACACTAATATTTTTTGCTAATTTGTTAGCCATACTAAAACTGGGGAATATACTTTCTAATTCTTGTATATGACCAACATTGGTTATGTGGGAGTTGCTTATATGGCTCCCCCTACGAAAACAATCATTTTTCAATCTTCCCATCAAACTGAATGTCAATGTAAATATACCGGTGACTGACTTGTCGGCTATTGAGCAATGTATTTACAGAACTTTTGCAATGAAATGGATTCCACACGCGGAAATAACAAAATCTTAAATAAAAAGCTAGTTTGTTTTTTGACGTCTGTTTGTATACTTCAAAAACTATCGGATACTTTGTTGTATAGGAAAAGATTTTAATATGAAACGCACAAGATTAAGCGATATAGTTGAATACATTTTTATAACGAAAGTTTAATGATTAGAAGAATGGTATTTAGTATCAGATTCGGATTTGTTTGTCCGATCGGGATCTAATGGATAAGACTGGTTTACTTTTTATCAAATTTGTTTCTTAATAAACTTCTCACGGATGGAAATACGATGTTGTGTATGATATTTTTGTTCCTTCTTGTGAATCCTGACGACACTATACATATCGGAACCCAACAGTTCCTCTTAGTGAAATCAGAACGGATGTGGTGGAGGGACGTCAAATGAACGAGGGAGGAGTTTCGAAATGATTTCAGATTATACATTCAGAAAACCTGTTATCGATAGTAAAAAAAGTCCACATTTTAAAATCACAGGCACAAACATCGCGCCTGAAACCACGTGAAATAAATACCCTGCTTTCTCTGCAATTTCTGGCAAACTTTAGTTCTTCGCATAATGTTCGCTTTTGGTGTTGGTAGCTTCTTTCTTTGTACAAATGGATACGTGATGTGCGCGTTGTTTTCAAGCAACTCTGTCGGAACTTTTAATTACATCATAAAATGTGCTTGTATTGTCATAGACCTTAATTCGCGCTGTCTCTGATAATTAATGTTTATTTAAACAAGACAGAACAGTTGTGCACTTCAGTACACTCATCTCTCTTGACAATCTTTTTCGGTATGTATTTGTGTGTTTACGAATCGTTGAAAATTCAGATAGGTAGATTGTGGCAGGTACATGAACCAATATAATCTTCTTTCTTGGAAACATCTTTTCAACTTTATCTTCTTGAGCAATAAGTTTGAGTGAAAAGTTTTACGTAAATATCAGAATAAAACCCTTCAGTCAAAAATAAACTCACAATCAGAGGCTGATGTAAAGAGTAATCAAAATTTATAGAGAAGAGTTGAGCTATTTGGAACGGAAAAGTGAAACGTGTTAATGATCTAATGAAGATTTAAAAGGATTTTATGACACTTTACTCTTTCACTTATTTTATACTACTCCTTGTATCCGTCTCAGCCTAACAGCATAATGAACTGCACTTTTCATTTAGCCATGTTGTTTTGAAAACCGATAGACCAATTAAATGTTACATGTGTTCTCCATTCTAATATATTTTCAAAAACCACCAAATGGTGGTTCAATCGGTAACTCCAGAATAGAATCTCTCCGCTATAGATGGCCTAGCTATACCCGAACGCTTGATTGCATTCAACATAATTCTTTTAACGACAACCGTCCAAGATAGCTTTCAATACACGGTGCAGAGGAACTGTTGTGCTTCAATATGTAAAATGCTGAGGTGGGGGTTGTGTGCAACAAACACCTCCCTTCAAAAACAGTGCTACTTACAAAATCAGTGAATTCGTGTCCTTAAAACCAATAGTTGTAAGACAAAGAACAGCTTTGATCCCAGGACTTTTTCTTCTTCGCAAAAAGCCATGGAATCAAAGTTGGGGGAGGGATAAAAATATAAGAAAAACAATGATACTGCAGAGTTGTTTTGGTTTTTTATTTTTTTTATATTTATTTTTACTTTCTTAATTTTGTTCATTTCTTTTATGCGCTTGTTTTCCGTTTTTACACAAGAAAATGAAAAGGGAAAAGTTGAAAAATATTTTTTTTGTATCTAACAATCAACACTACTTTTTCTGACGATCTGTTTCCTCTTGCAGGAAACATATCATGATCTAATCGCATTCTCGTAACTTGCACTGTCTGCATCTGTTAGAATGTTGTGCAAACAGGCCCCAATATTACCAACCAATCAAAACGTGCAATTTTCCATAAAATCTCTAGAAATTACAATTTTTAGTAATAATTGCCAGTGTTTACCGACCTATAAAATGTTGGCTGATGCACACGTTAGTATGACTGCGGTAACAACATTATTAGTATTAATTACAAGAAGTATCATTAAGAATTAAACAATAGATGAGGTAATTAAATACAGTTATAAAGTTGAAAGTCAAACATTACTGTTGATAAGCTTTTCTCGTTACTAATATGTTATATATGGATATATTATGGTAATTTCAAAGAATAAGATCTGGAGATTTTTTTTTTCTCTGACGTTCGATGACGTGGATATTATGACGAATTGATACAGAAAAATGTTTGAGTATGATTTATTCATGTAAGAAAGTCCATTGATAAATGATGCATTTTTCATTTTTTTATAATGAAGAAGAACTGATCGTAGGCACTGATAGAATTCGACGTCGCAGATAAAAATTAAACATTGGTATACAAAGAGTCGTCCACAAGATTATTGATGTATTTTATTTTTTTGTTTGTTTGTTGTTTTTAGATTAAAGAAAACAAAATACATAAACACAAGAGGGATAACATGTCCAAAGAGAAAGCGCGGAAAAAATCAACCGGTGTTTTTGGTTTAGTCACGTTGAAGAAGTCAGTCAGTAACTTTGTTAGAAATCCGACGTCGTACATCGAGTTAGCTATTCAAGAAGTCGGTATTCCGCTGACGATTAAATGTCTAGAGAATAGCGACAGCCAGGTTCTCTCCGCTGATGACATTATGACGGTACACCATCGCTGTGAACTGCGAAAGTTCGAGTGTTTAAGGCCTAACGGAGAATTATGTGAAGTGCCAGCCGAACTTCCTTGTCGAGTCAAGTATATTCCGATAGATCAGTCCACTGTATATCACACAGTCGGCGACGTAGTAAAACACCGGCAAGACGACAAAGTCACGTGGATTGTCGTCACCAAGCCTTTTGTGTATCAAGCTTTCGTCTATAACCCTGGGTTAATATTTGAAGTACTGCCGGAAGACAAAGACGAAGAAACATTGTCTGTGGAAGTCCACCCAGGGCGCTTGTTAGTTTTTCTACCTTTACAGTTGAGCGGTGACTTCATGAAATGCCATTCACCTTACTACGAATCTGAGTGCGATCTGAATGAATTGTGGGCTATCAATGCGCCATTTTTTATGACTCCTACTACTGCTGACATCAATAAGCTTTATACTCAGAATATCGAATTGCCACGTGATCGGTTATTTGTACGAAACAAGAAAAACGATTATGTGCTTGTTGGTACGAGCAGCAGTAAAGACGGATCACTTCATATTCATACATTTCCGGTCGATTATCCGTTAAAATGCGAAATTCTGCTAGGCGGAAAACCAGTGGACATGCTTACCGAAGATGAATTAGGAGATATTAAAAAGAAACTGATCATGTGCGATACGAACAAGTCTAAAAATCTAATGAGCATGACATATGACATTGCGGGTGTAAAGAGAACACGAAAAAAACGAAACGGAAAGATTCGGAAAAAAGATATACATCCACCACAAGCATTAGAGGATAGCGATTATGCCAGATACATGGAGGCACCTACTAGTATTTTGAAGGAGTTGAGTTTAAACTTTGGTGGTTGGGGATATATGAGCACGGTTAAAAACATTCGGAACGGGTCCCAGAGCTCTGCAGAACTTTCTAATGACGGACAGGCAGATTCGGTAGATTATACCGATGATGAGAGAGTGCAAAATCAACAGAAATATGTCGGACGCAGAAGCGTGCATTCCCTTCAATTTGAGAATCTGACAGTAGACGAAGTTGCCGATCTTCTGTGCAGCCTTTCTTTACACGAGCACGCGCAAACTATACGAAACGAACAAATTAATGGTAAACTACTTACTCTATTTGATGCAAACGATTTTATCGAGTTAGGCTTAGAAAAAACAGAAGCTCAAAAACTTTTTACCTATCTGAGTGGATACACGCCTGACTATGCCACCATAGAGTACGATGACACAGCGATTGAGAGAATTGTGTAAAATGAAGACCAGCCAAGGATGGTAGTCCAAAGAAGGTGTTGTTATTCGAGATCATTTGGTCTCAATTTTCTTTCGTTCTATGATAGAGAGAGATTTTTCTGAAGCACTGTAACTTATTTGAATATGTATATATATAATCTTGAGTGTAGAGACTACTTTGTCATCCAAGAAGACTTAGATGAGATCTTTTTAATTGTAATGTTAAGCTGAAGAAAAAAATTATACAGAAACTGTTAAAGGTTTCTTACATTTAATAAGTTATAACTTGCCATAATTCATTAATAAAAATAAAAAAAAAATTGCATTTATCAAAATAATAATATATGGCAAACGCAATTTTCTCGTATCATTCCAGCTTTCTTTGCAAAAGTCTAAGCTTGGAATACATTACCCATTTAAATGGATCAGTTTAAATATATCAGTTCAAATGCATACGAAAAAAACTGATGAAAAAAACTGATCCAACACAGGTGTCCACACTTGTCCAAAAAACGTAACCAACTAAACGTTTTTTATAACGATTTTGCCCACTGGGACTATATTTCTAGTTAATTCGCTATGTATCACCTTTTCTTTTATTCAAAACAACAGAAATTAAGAAAACAATTGAATACGTTCAACTCTTTTAAACGCTTTCCATTGTAACTGAAACAAAGTGAAAATCTAACTGATACATTTAAAGTGATCCATTTAAATGATAATGTATTCCAAACTTAAGAAAAACAAAATCACGACATAAAACATGTTAGACAGCTTAGTGAAAAAACCAAACCGTTAGCTAGCTTCACAACCACGACCATCAACAGTGCATTTATACTACTACAACGGTAATGTTATGCTGGAAAAAAATGTCGAGAAGTCGAGAATATCGTCAGTGAAGTCCTTTACGTTTGACTTTCGTAATTTTACATAAGTATCCAGTTTTATTTATCCATTTTTTGGGGGGTGTGTTAATGGTTCGTTGGTTCATTGTTGGTTTCCCTTTCGTATACGTCATCATGATAATAGTACGAATAGATTAGACTTTTCCATCGAGTTCATTTGTAGTGGCCCAATAGCGGTGCATGTCACCTCAATCACCAATACTTCTTAAATCTAGACTGTCGTCAGTGATTTAGAATAGGAAAATACAGGTCTATATTTTTTTTCTGGATTTATACTAACACGTTGTGGGACTAGATATGGTACACAACAGAAAAAAGGGTTTTCATATATATAGCCCCCTTAGCCACCCTGCTCCGTGATCCCTGGGACAAGCAGATTCAACTACTATTTATGATCATTGATTGTTGCTACCGTTGATTACTCTTTCCAATCATGCTTTGTTCGCCTCTTTGTTTTCCTACACGTGTGCAGCCACGCTTTTATGAATGATTTGCTGGAAAAGCATTTATCTGGCAGCTAATCACTTTGGTACGCAGTTTTTCCATCACCATTTAGACAAGGAAAAGTCGTGTTAATCGACAACATAAACCTCTTCACCATACAGTTTAATTAACAATGACAAATGTTGCCTTATTTAACTCGATGACAAATATTATAAGTACTTTCGGGTGCAGTTTCAATAAAATTTATGTCTATAATAAGCGGTGGAATAATTAAAGTTCATTTTAGTTTAATTGACGAGTAACTGACTGACCTCAAGAATTAGTAGATGATGCCACAAATCAAAGAAATCAGTATAAAGATAACAAAAGCAAATCTACATTTTATAAATAACATAGCTTTTGCTATTTAGTTGCAATGACATTATAAATACGAGGAGAAGGACTTTGATCGGATGAATAATGCAAACCTAATCATCTGAAGTCCATTTTTGAGCATTCTATGACTTAGTATTACAAGCAATTCGGTTGTTATTTCTCATTCGTAGCAACCAAACGCAAATTGCAAACCCTATATGATACTTTAACTGTCAGTAAAAGTAAGCTGCTTTTATTAATTTATCGGTTTCTGGTTTTATCAATTCCGTTCTTAAGCATTACATACTAAGAAGCAGATAACCCCTGTGACATTTGGACCATGTTTCCATGGATACCTACAAGAGCGATCAATGATAAGCATCGGTGGGCCTCCTGTTTCCACTCGGTCTGAACCAATTAACTTTGAAGTACTTATAACTTCTAGAGCACTACTAGAGCACGAATGAGGATATGAATATTTATGCTCAATACTTTAACAAGATGCGTTATGAACTTCATTTTCCTTAATCTTTCACGTCATAACAATATTAATTCAGAAAAAGTCTAATTCCAAATTTGTTTGCTACCACCCCACAACAAAATAATGAGGTGCCTTCAAAAACCCAATTTAAATGTTCATATAAAGTTTAACACTTTATTTTAAGATCAAAAAGATACATACTAAAAGATCGAAAAAGGGATCGAAAAATTCGCATCGAATATGCTTCTCACTGACATATTTTCCCTCGACACAGGTTGAGAAGTAAATTCTTGGGTTGGATGCTATTGGAAAAAACGAAGCGAAAGGCGATTGCATCAAATTTTGTTATATCAAACCTTTATTATTTGTTATATCAAAACGAAACGAAAGGCGATTGCATCAAATTTTGTTATATCAAACCTGCGTCCTCTGTTTTTTTTTGTCTCACCCCAGATCATCCGATCCATGAGGTACTAGTTGGTGACACCTTGATATTCCGATGGATCCTGCAACCAATACTCATCCTGGCTTTTGTTCGTATAAGAACAAGTAGCCGTTCCGGGTGAAATTGCTATTTTTAGCTTTGTTCCTATACAGTATGATAAAAAAATCATCATATTGCGCCAAAAAGACTATCGCTCTAATCTCATTAATTACACATCCTTTGTCTTACTGGCGTTTGTAAGCAGAATTCTTACGTTCAGGAGATGAAGAAGATGTTCCTGTTCAGCATAATCCTTCTGAAAAACGGCTCATATGGTTTCTGGGTTTGTCAAAGTTGTTTCTTAACACTACTGTCTACTAAGATAAGAATATATTCTAATATATTCTAAGAAAACTTGTCGAGTCTCAACTCAAAAATACACTATTATTTTTGAACTACTACACTACACCAACATATCGAATTTTTCTTTCTTTGTATTAATTCCATTTCATCTATCATTTTGAAAACAAAACAGATTGGAAAATTTATTTTTTTATGCATAATGAAACAAATAGTTCCGATCATTCTTTGAGCTATTGTTGCTTGGTATCCTCGGAGACGAAAATAACGGCGGGTGAAAGATGTGTTCCTCTGTGAGTAACGAGCTATGTATTTACCATGTTATCGATACATCAAGGAGAGGCAGAGCATGGCTTTGAAATAGAGATAAGGAAAAGTAATTGGCAGAGAAAAGCATAGGAAAAATATCTGGTTACTATATATATCACGACCATATGATTTGATTCGCTAGCGACACGTCATCAAAACTCGTGTATGCACAACTCAATCAAGATCAAAACAGTGAACAAGCACTATCAACACACAAAATGGCGGCCACAGCTGTGTGGCCTACGATGATCTGCATCTTTCTCTTCCTTCTAATCTCATTTGTTTCTATATCGCAAGGTGAGATTTTGTTGTTTTCCACCATCTTAAAGTTGGTTTAAAGTTGCAGAGATGTCTTTTACAAGATTTATGAAAAACTGATTCGTTTTTGCAAGAAGTAATATTACCAATATGATATATACCACTGGTCAGTCAGTGTCATACTAACTAGCCATTGCACTGTCCATCGTTCTCCCCATTCTTCATTATTCTAACTTAATGAACATGCATTTTTTAATGCTTTGAAACAGTACTCACTAAGGTCTGAAACGATTCTCCTAAATCCGAATGCAAACAAATCTGATTTGTTAATTGGCCAAATAATGGCCAATAATAGCAGAGGATTCATTAGCAAAGGATTCATTCATTATGCCCTGCTGTATTCATGAGAAAGCAATTTGATCAATTTATATACCGTGAGTTGGGGTGAGATTCAACTGTGTGGGGCAAGATTCAACAGCACCATTATCAACAACATCGCATATCTGAACCAAGATGTAATCTTTACTACATTCCAAAATAAAATTTTTTTTAAATTTCAACAATAGCCAAATGTAAATTGCCTTTGAGCTTTTCAAATCCCAACACGAGTTAAAAGACTTCGTACAGACGCACGTGTTTAAAATGCCAATTAGGATTTCTCAAAGATGGTTTCCATGAAGTGATTGTCCACCCTCCGCCCAGCCACCTTTTTGCTCTTTGAAGCGTGTTTATCTTATTATACTAATGCACAGGTTGTATTTTGTGGTGCGTGGGCAGAGGCTATGTAATGAAACAAACTGAAGGAGAAGATTGATCACTGTCAGTCAGGGAAATCTCTTTAATTGCACGCTTAAATGACGCGATGTTAGAAGTGCAATTGCATGTATAAGTGGCGTAAGAGTGCAACTGCTTACCTCTATCGACCATGTGAAATAACGCCCCATGTTTTCAAATGATAATCACCGCACAAAGACTGGATGGAAATTTATTATGCATGGACAGATTGACGCAAAAATGTTTGTAGTTACCGCTACAGCAAAAATTTAAGTGTCGTTTGACCACAGAGAATGCCGTTGTTCAAATAACTGCCTCGCATCGATTTTCCTTATCCAGCTCCCCAAGGGCGTCGGACTTAGCCGTGCAATTGCAACATTAAAGCGCGGGTGCCGGGAATATCGTAAGCGTGCAATTAAAGAGATTTCCCTGACTGACTGCAAAATTTGTTTCTCAAAGACAGTTTAAGCAATATCATCCTCTAAGACACCTTTTCATCCAACCCAGAGCACCTACAAAGCTTACCGGCGGGTGTTGTTATGTGTATCATCCTGAGCTGAGATGTAAGGAATGCAATGATGGAGAGAATTGATGACCAGGGTTCGAAATAAAGACTCGTGATTCGTGAATTACGAACGGATTTTAGATTTTCACGAATCAGTTTTTAGTACATGAAAGGAAAATCACGAATCAATCTATATTTTAAAAGTTTAAAAAAAAAAATTTTGTCCATCTCAGTATAAGTACTTGCATGTACTAATGTTAAATACTGATGAAGACATGAACTTCAACATGTTTCTTTCATTTCTACTTAGTACAGAAAACTACTTCAACCTTGGTACTAGCTTCTTATCAAATAATTTTGCGTCGCGTAAAACCTATTTACTCACTATATTAATGATCAGAAGCTTGTGATTTTTACTTGAAGCACGAGAGCAAGCCTTGATATAGCGGTCAAACATCGAACATTGTGCAACCCAGACACGAAATTGTTGAAATCAGTTTGCCCTGACTTTTTGTCTGGTATGTTTTCATAAGATAATTTACTTCGCAAATACTGCCGTTAAGCGAAAGCGCCTACGAAGACTCACTTGAATGATCTCCTGATTAATTTCGAATGAAAATGAAATTAACAATTATATAATAGTTGTACGTGACCAACGAAAATTTTAAAAACTTTTTTTAATTCATTCTCCTGCACGTGCCACATAGCAGGTGTGTTGATTATTAAAATATTTACTTCTTTGTTTATAAAGGCTGTTTTTCACTGTGCGATATTCAAATACTCTTCGTAAATAACATAAATCCTGGAAATATAATTTAGCTTCCAAAGACATTCATTTGCAGCGTTTCGATATGCGATAAGTGAAAAACTTTGAAAAAGTACGAAACTTATGCGTACATGTTCAATGTGTCTATAGTACATTAGTAAGAAACTTTTGATGTTATATTTTAATAGAAAGTTTGATGTTTGATGAATTTTTTTCTTTAGTTTTTTCTTTTCTTTAGTTTTTTCTTTAGTTACTTAAAGTGTTTTACATACTTTTACGTAAAATTAAAACCTTTTCCTCTGAACATCCAGAGGCGTAGCCAGAGGTCAGTCAAAATTTGTGGAGGAGAGTTAAGTCATTTAGGATAGAAAAGGAAAGCGTGCAAGTAACCTAATCGCCACTTAAGACTGAAAAGAAATATCATAATATTGAACTCCTCCAGGTTTTTTTGACTGATCCTAACTACGCCTCTGACATCATTATTACGCAGCCGGGCTTAACAGGTAGTCATTAATTATTAATAACGCTATATCTGTCGTTTGAAAAAGAAGGAGAAAGCATTCACATAATGTGCAAACGATACGATTTTTTAATTCATTATCATGCATGTGCATATTACAGGTGCATTGATTTTATAATGTAAATTTGTTTTTTTCGTTTTGATTCTTGTACCGTCGTATTAATTATCGAAGAGACAATATTGTGCATCGCAACTTTAGATATTTATTAATTTTTATTTATTAATTTAAGGCAAAAAATACTTCGCAAAAGGGTAAAATGCTATGGCAAAACCAAAAAAAAATTCGTCTGCAGCACTCTTACGGCTCGCTTCGCTCGCATATTTTTGCGAATTCGAACAATGGATTTGTTCCATTTTTTTCGTTTTTCAGTCTCTCTGCCTGGTCTTGTTCATTTCTCACTTGTCTCCTTTATCACTAACTCATCCCTAGTTTTTACTAAAAGACCCTAAAATTTTCACGAATCACTTTCGAAAAGTTAATTCGAACCCTGATGACTGTGCAATTACTGTGTAAAGGGTTTTGTGCAAAGATTTAAAAGTGCACTTCATATACACTTCATCAATTCCCATTGCTACTCAGTTGAAAAGATTCACCACTGGACAAAGAATTCAAGACATGGAAAATCTTCTTCAGTGGCCCCCGTTAATGAAACAAAAATAACTTCATTTAGAGTATTTTTCATGTTTTCTGCAGGGGTAAAAAACGGCAAAGGAGAGACAACACAAAAATTTGAAAATCTAAATGCAATCTACAACATTTTTCGCAATGGCTATGACTATGACTAGACTATCTCATCCTAATAGGTTCGATTTGCAATGTAGAAACCAGGCATTCACTTTCATTTTCAAGCAACCGCGTGGGTTGTTGTGATTCACACAAAAAACCCGCTGACCATTTATGAAATACTATACTAACCTGATGTCAAAATCGAAGTCTAACGAACCGACATGAAATTTATGAAAATATTTTTCTCACAGAGAAACTAAAACAACATTCCTTACAAAACGCGTTTTGTTCAGCGCGGTTATTTTGACGTCAAAACATTCGAAGCACGTTACATAATGAGATTAGCTGAAATGGATCGTGACATTGGTAATCATTCATGAATGTTTTGATTGATTTAAATCATTTTTGTGTTGTATAACTTGGTTTAGTTTTAAAAATATAATGTATTTAAATTATTGATTAGATGCAGCTTGATTTTGGCATGTTGAATCTCGTCCCACAGAGTTGAATCTCGCCCCAACTCATGGTATGATGTTGAATGATGCAGTAATTGTTAAAGGAACATGCATATATATATAGTTTATAAAACATTCACAATTGTGGTAAAAAGTGCTGCCTACCTGGTCTCCCCCACATCATTGTAAAACCCCATAATATTTAACACCAACAGAAAGTATACCAAATTCTGAAGCTTCTTTTTGGTTATGTATGTCTGAATAAGATTTTCTGACTTCTTATTTAATTCAGGGGTGCCTCAAGGTTCTGTTCTTGGTCCGACCCTCTTTCTCATTTTCATCAACGTCCTTCACTTGTATTCTCAGTAAACTTGCTATTTACGCTGACGGCAATACTCTTTACTCATATCATGAAAGGAGTAAGGACTTGTTTGATAAGGTTGAAATGGCTGCTGAGTTGTAGGGCGATCTTAGGACAGTAGTTGAATGGGGTCAGATATGGTTGGTTTCCCTGAATGCTTCGAAAACTAAGCTTCTCTCTATTCATTGCTTCAGGGATCCTGTAATTCCTTCTGTTCTTATGAACGGAAGTGAGCTTGCAGAGTCATCTCATGTTCGTCTTTTAGGTTTAACCTTCACAAAGATTTCTCAATACTTTCATGGGCATTGTTCGGATGACTTGCATCAACTGACCCCTTCTCCTAAGACTTTTCTCTCGGAACACTTGTGTCTCTTCGAATTCTCATCCTTTGACTGTTCAGGTCCCAACATGCCATAAGAACTTTTATTCATCTGGCTCTGTCTTTATAACTCTTCTTCCTTTTCTCAATTTTCTAATCTGTCTTTATAACCCTTCTTCCTTTTCCCATCTTGTAGCTCTCTGCCTAGTAGTGTCTTTGGCCTTGCAGGGAGCAACCCATTTAAAAAAAATATTCAATCTAAAAAAATGATTTAACACCATTATTACGGTGGCATCATAGTTTCCTTTTTTTGTGCAACAGTGAAGATCTTTTTAGAATACATTAGCAAATATTTTCAAGAATGTTTTTGAAATTGAAATTGAAATTATAAGAATTTGACCAGAGTAGACCATGTCTTCAAAAAATTCAGAAAGAGAACATTGCAATTAAAATTTAAACAATATTATATATTTCTTTTTGTTCACTTTGTTGGATCATTCTTTTCAAAGAATTTGACTTTTTTTAAACTTTTGGAAGTTCAGTTTTACTTTTGCATTATTACATTGTTTTTGTTTTTTTTTCTTTGAAATTAATGGAATTAATGTCTGTGGAAATGACCTGATACATTATTACCTTTAAAAATAATAGTCATCTGAAGCTAGTAGAGATAGTAAGCTTTCTTTGCAGCTGTTAGTTTTATCAGACGAAGGTCAAGGGAATCTTAACGAAATCAACATGATTTGCCTTGATGGCAACAGTGCTCTGAATGCCGTCATAAAGCCGTCCCAGTCCCAGACTACATTTAAAAAATAGGGTACTACAATAATGGAAGCCCTTAGAAATAGAATAAAGTTGCAAAACATTGCAGCTTGATGTCCTTTATTTCCCACGACCCTTCATGGAGTTATGTTGACAGAAATTTTTTGAAGTGCAACAATTGTATTTAAATCACCTAGCCAAATGTATGTGCAAGTTGGTGGTTAATGACTTTATGTTCGTGTTTACAGATACACTTTTTTAATGTGAAAAATATGTAATTATTTTAACTTAATAAATCACTCTGTTTTCTGGAAGATATCGAGCATTTTGAAATAAGCCTTTTGATTATAATCCTTTTGATTTTGATTTCGGTGTTTTCTTTTTGTTACATACAGGTGCCATTGACGATGACCCTCCAGATGACGATTATTATGAAGAGGTATTTTTCTTCATTTGTGTCATAGTGTTTGTTTAAGTTAAACTGTGAAGAAAAGATGAATCTACAGTGAAGTGTTTTCAAAATTTGTTTTAGAGGGGTGACTATGATTATAATGAACCAGAGAACTTCCATATGGCTGAGGAACCTGACTCGTACGATTATCCAGACAACAATGATGAAGATCCCAATGGATTAAACCCATATTTCAATGGTCATGCTTATAATGGTGAGGACGAGCATTTTGCTGATGATTCCGTAAATGAAATGAATGTTAAAAAGACAAAGAAACCAAAACGTGAGGAAATGTTTTGCTAGATTGTATGTTTGCCAAACTAACATAACTTCAAGTAACTCAGGAATGAGTATTATATTCAAATCAACCTTAAGTATCGTCATTGCAAAGGAATTGCAACATAGAAATCAAACGGGGTTTATTTTGTATTTAAGAACATTGCAGGATTAAGGACTCTGACTTTGTGAAAGCTGTCTGATGTTGATTCTAGATCTTTTGAAAAAGACTCTGAAGAGAAAGAAAGCAGAGCAGTTCAGGAACACTAATCCTTATCAACACTCACAAGAAACACATTCTGACCATCATACTGAACAAAAACTGATGAAACAAAAACACTCTCACAAAGATCATCAACAGCAAAGGAAGGTTGAGCAAGTTCAACCAAAACACAAACCAAATCAACAACCACAACCAAAACAAAACTTACAGCAAAAGCAAAATCCACATCAAAATAAACAGCCAACCCAAGGTCGACAGGCACAGCAAAAGCAACAGACACAACAAAGTCACCAACCAACGCAAAGTCAACAGGCACAGCAAAGTCACCAACCAACGCAAAGTCAACAGGCACAGCAAAGTCACCAACCAACGCAAAGTCAACAGACACAGCAAAGTCACCAACCAACGCAAAGTCAACAGACACAGCAAAGTCACCAACCAACGCAAAGTCAACAAACACAGCAAAGTCACCAACCAACGCAAAGTCAGCAGGCACAGCAAAGTCAGCAAAAACAACATTCACAGCAGAGTCAACAGCCACAAGTTCATCAGTCAGAACAGAAACAACTCATTGAATCGTCAATGGTACATCAGCAACAACAAGAAAATGACCAACAACAGCATTCACAAGCAACTTCGTCTAACCTCCAGCAAAACCAACAAAGTTCACAACAGCAGAATGGAATTGAAGAAAACAATATTGATTCCAAGGACAATAAGAAGACAGGTACATAATTTAGTTTTGCATTTGTTTTGTTATGTTTGTTATTCAGTTTTAAATTCTTCGATAATGGCACTGGAACTCTTTCGGGTGAAAGTGTTGCACATGGTATGGCTAGTGTTGGTTTTTAGCCTAGTCGGACCATTATCAGTGACAGTGACTGAATTTTAGATTACATAGTTGAATCCGTAAAAAAGTAGAGATCAATTTACATGATGTTGTGTACAAGAAATAGTAGTTGGCAAAAGAAACCTTGTAGAATGATGATAGCTAAGGAAGCTTCCAAGTATAACTTATACTTGATAGGAAGCTACAGTGATTTTTTTTTTTAGCTAGAATTTGAATAGATGCAGTTAACGAGATGGCAGTGAGTATTGATTTAAACTTATGTTTTAAGAGAGCATTCTCTCAGGGATTTCAGTCTCTACTACTCAATGTGGTTAAGATGATCTACTGAAAGACTTGTTCTGCATTAGTGTGATCAATGTTGCAGATAAACTTAGATTTTAGAATTTCCAAGAAGCAACTACTGGGCCTGGTTCAGCTAAAACTCAAGTTGTTATTGTTTAGTAAGAATAGGCCAAATAAAGTTTCTAAAGGATGTGGGATTTGTACCTAGTGAAGAAGATTCTGAAAGAGTCAGGAAGATGCAGAAAGAAGCTGTGGTTAGAGTAAAAGTCCACTAAGACATAAGGAGACTTGGATAGTACTGTTAGAGAAAAGTCGTGGAGAGATTGGAAAGAATGTGAGACAGAAAAATAACTTTATCTTGGCTAAGAGAAAAGCTGGTAGAGCTCTCTTTAAAGTCAAGTGTGGAGAAGAAAAGTATAGGTTAGTTGATGAAACTGTTATTAGAAAAAGGTGAAGTTTTTAATATAGCAAAAATGGATATTTAAGACTTAGTGTATTATCAAAACATTATTGAACTTCAACTGAAATTACAATCATAAAGGTAGTAAGAAAGATTAAGAAAGGTAAAGCTGCAGGACCTTCAGATAATGTTTCTGAAATGGTAATAACAGCAGAAGGAGATAGTATCGAAATGATAAACCATATTATTAGAGAAGGTGTTAGTGCTATTACAAATTATCATATAAAGGACACAATTCCTTATAAAGAAGTTTTGGAGGACTAATGGTGATTAATTGAGTTTCGAAAGTTGTTGAAAGGATTGTTTCGAAAACATGCAAAGACCAAAACAGTTTTACGCCAGGTCATTGGACTACAGAGGCAATATTTATGTTGAAGTAGTGGCATAATTAAGCTTGAAAGAAGAATTTGTATTTTGCTTGCAGGAGGTGGACTTGACTTTTGATTTATAATTTGAAACTGGCATGACAATTCCTATACTTGAGTTTCAGGTATTCTTTCTTTCAGCTCTTTGCATAAGGTCTTTGTTTTTCTATGCTCTGTCTCTTTGGTACTTTTGGTGGCTCTTAGTTGGTTGCACGTTAGATCATGCACACATTTAAATAAAACATGATCATAATTTAACAAAAATTGCTATATTTATAGATGAGGTGGAGATAGTTCTGTCAGACATATCAGATTCTGATCCCAATATCAACAACATTTTAAACTCGGAGACTTTCCGAAACGTTAGAAAGCAACAAATCAAAGATTATATTAAAAGTCATTTTGCAAATCAACCACTGCAAGAAGGCATGTTAGTCTCTATTGATGACCTAATTACTAGTAATTTGGTAAAAGGTCTGAAGGACAAAGATAGTCGGTTAAATCGTATTCTTCGGGAATCTGCAAATGTAATGGATGGCAATAACACACCTGACGAAGTCACTGAAGACACTGTTGATTCCGATACCAACAAAGAAGACCATGTCGAAAATATACCAGAAACACCTGCTATTCCTGTTGAATCATCAGTTGAATCAACAATAAAACCTACGCCTTTGTCACAAACCATTAGCAAAGAACAAGAACCCCAGCCAAAACCACCTGCCACAAAGTCAATTGAAATTGTGGATGATAGCAATGAAAACCAAGTTGAATTGCATAGCAAAGACGACTTGGTATCTAAAACTGTTGAAGAGACCGTTGATGAACATCAAATCAAACGTAAGAATCTGATGAAGAATGCAATGAGAGGAATGCATGGGAACAGTCATCATCATGAACATGTTCACGCAAGTGACAATCATAAACATGACCATAAAGTTGACGAGGCTTCTGTAAGTTCAGACCAGACACAGGAAAATTCAAAAGATGATGGCCATGATATAAAAACCTTAAGATCAGAAGATGTAGACAGTTCTTCTGAAACACACAAGGAGAATATAAAGGAATCTGAGGAATTATTAGATTTAAATGAAAAACAATTGGAGTCTGAAACACTGGCAACAGAAGAGAAAAGTTCACAAGGTGAGCATCAGGGAATAAATCTGCCGGAACAGCAATCTGAGAAAGATTCTGAGGAATCTGTGGAGCCAGCTGTAGAAAATAAAAGTTCAGAAGAGGCAAGTGAAAAATCCGGATTTCTGGGAGGGATTTTTGACTACTTTTCTGGTGAAGCTAGTGAAAAAGCTTCAGATGTTGCTACACATGATGGTTTGGACAAAACATTAGATAAGACAACTGGAGATGAACCTATTAACGAACCTGCTAACAATGAAGCTCCTATTAACGAACCTGTCATCAATGAAACTCCTATTAACGAGCCTGTCATCAATGAAGGTCCTATTAACGAGCCTGTCATTAATGAACCTGCCATTAATAAACCAAATGTAAATGAACTAGACATAAAGAAAGCAGATGTTAAGGAACCAATTTCTGGTGAACCATCTATTCATGAACCATCTGTAAAAGAAGAGTCTCTCGTTAATGAAGAGAAGTCGAATCAGGAAGAAAACACTTCACCAAAAGAAACGCCAGAGACATCTCCAACCATTAACGAAATCAATGACATTAGGCCTTCTCAACTGCCCAGTGATTTTAACGAGAAAAAAACAGAGGATGAAGTCTTCAAACCTGACGACGATGATGGAAAGGGTGATAAGAACCAAGAATTTTTGAAAGAAGTTAAGGAAAGTGTTGATATGGAGCATGAAAAACACAAATATACTAAAGGTATAAATGTTTCCACATAGATTTGAAAAATGAATTGAAAAATACAACTTATTGCATCTAACCTATGTTTATGTTTTTTATTGAAACTGTTTGTCATTTACAATGATAATGCTTTTTCCATTTTGCATCTTGTCAAAAGCATGTTATTGTTGTATTAAGTGTGGTGTCAGGTCATGCCTTTAATAGTATCTATGCTGTTATTGGTTTATAGAAGGACAATTTCGAGCACAAAGCCAAGAGATTGACAAGCAAAGTGAAGCAAACGAGGACAGTTCTCATTCTAAAGAACCCAAAAATCCAACTACAAGAGATGACCCATTATATAAGTTGTGTGAGCAGCATCCAACATTACAAGCTTGCAAGAAAATCAACGAAAATACTAACCAAGAACAGTTGGCTGTTAACGAAGCTCCAAAAACATTATCAAGTGCAGGCCACATCAAAGCGTTTACGAGATGGATAAATTCTTGGATCTATTTCTTCTTTCTTTACATATTCTCCTGTTTCAAAACCATGATTATTTTCATGTGGACGTATTCATGTGGCATGTTCTTAAGTCTCATTGGACAACATGAGGTTTGTGTAATTTATCATAATTATTAGTTTTCTACAGTAAAGAAATTTACTGTAAGCGTGATAAATTCCTACTTATCTTTAGTTCATTCTTTGGTTGCTAGTATTTCAATGTGGTTTATATTTTTAGATATCCCAGTTGGTGCTGAATTCCATTAATGAAATGAGCATTGAGAAATTTGCCTTTATTCTTGTATTCATTGTCAACCACATAATCTTCTACTGGTATTTTAAAAACGTAAGTAAAGTGTGTTTTTTTTTCACCATTACTGGAATTTAAAAGCAAATAATCACTAGTCTCCTTTTTTTTGTTTTGCAGAGTAACATGGGACCTGTTGTGAAAGTGATAAGGCACAGCGGTATGTTCATTGTTTATTTACCTACAACTGCCAGCAATCCTCTTACCACCTATCCCTTTCTATGGCTTTGTCTATTAGACATGCATGAGAATCAAATTTTCTATGAATGTCCAGCTTTTTCTGTCCTAACCTTTCCTAGGGCTTTCCTTCCTAGAAAGCTACACAAGCACTTTGGACTTTGACTCAATCATCAGAAATAAAAAAACAATCTGTAGCTTCTTTTGACATTTTTTTTTGTAAATTGGATTTTAGGACAAACCAAAGTAGTTGACAATTCCAAAGTAGATGAGCTTCAGAATGATATCAAAACATTGAATGAGACTATCACAAAATTGGAGAAAGATCTGCAACAAGAATCAGAAAACAATAGAGAAGTGGAAGAACAGGTCAGTATGTTATTCATGTTTTTGTTTGAGCCTTATAACTACGCATATCAGAGGATATCAAAACTGTAACCATGTGTTCTCTGCTAGATCTCTAAGCTGAAAGAAGAAAAAGAAAAGTTGTCTTCGGAGCTGATAGAATTGAAGAATAAGTTAAATGAAGCTGAAGTATGTCCAGCAATCATTAGTTTTTTACATCTTTTGTGGTTGTTTTTTTTTTATATAATTATTTTGTTTTAAATTTCCATGTTTTAGGCTCATTGTCATCGCCCTTATCATTCTCCCACCACTCTTCATCATTCTCATCATCATCACGACCAAGCAAGAATTTCACACACTGCTCAATCACTACTCACTGCATTTCTTCCTTCCTCCTCTTCATTTTTCCATGGAAACGTTGTGAGTCTCAATCAAAACAAAAATAGCACCAAAATGCCATCAATTTGAAATATTGCCAACTTTCTATTTTGAAATCTCTGAAAGGTCACACAAACAGATATCAAGGAGATTTTTGGTGTCATAATACAAACATTTAGATTTTCTCAGATAATATTGTTCTTAGATGCATTTCAACGAAGGCGCCCGCCATGTTGCTTCCATTTTTTTATACCAAACAACAATTTTTGCATTCAGTAACATACACATCTTTTTGGTTTTACTTTCATTCTAACGCTGATGTCTTACATTTTAGGGGGAAAAGGAAAAAGTTCGCGAATTGCAGGACCAGATAAAGCAATACAAGGACGTAATAGAAAAGCTGGAGACAGAGCTTCGAATATCAAACACAACCTTGGATTCAACAAAAGAAGACTTGGATACAATGAAGACTGATTATAAACAGCTAGATGATAAATTTGTTTACGTGAGTTCGATTTTTATCATGGAGTCCCACGCTGTGTTTTTTGTTACTATAAAGGTGTGTCTCTCATCTGCCACGAAATAATTTGACTGTATCTTGTATTGTCAATACTGAAAAGAATGGAGTTTTATCACCTTCTGTTCTGTTCTGTCTTATACTTGTACAGGTAATTAAAGAGTTAGATACAAAAGATGTAGCTATCGGTAAGATGGAAGAAAACGAGAAGAAGGTGAAAGAAGAGTTAGAAGAACAACGAAGGATTTGCAAAGAGGTTTTTATTTTACGCCTAATACTGATAATTGAAGTTTTTTTTGTTTTATTACCAAAGGTTGTTTAGCATTATATTACTGACGATTGTTTTGTCGTTTTCACTATAGAGAGACGACACAATTTCCGAACAGAACTCCAGGTAAACAAAAGCTTCTCAAGATATTCAATCTGTTCAGTCAATACTATTTACACTTGTTGCATAAATGAACCTAATTGTAGTTACAGCCAAATTTATTGAGCAGCTTTCTGAAGCCGTACTTACTTTTTCTAATATATATGCTTTTGTGTTACAATTTTCAACAGAATTGACAGTCTTCTTGAAGAAAAACAGAATTCAGAAAGTGCTCTAGAGGATAGCAACAAGCGTTGTCACGAATATCAACTAGAAATCGAGGTATGGACAAAATCCTAGTATGGAGATATTTATCCCTTCCATCTTTTGCTTTGAGTTACGTATAAACGTATTCATTATAGGTTCTTCAAGAATGTCTACTGGCGGTCAACAAGGTGTCCGTTGATCACGAAACATCCAATGAATTTGATAATGTCGAAGACGATCAAGAGATAGACGGTGAGAACTTGATTCATACCCACACCAACAGCCAGTAGGATGTTATAGTCTGGTCACAACACCGATATTTTACCGACCATCACACGCTATTCTGTTACAGTAAGAACAGAGTCTGTCACTTTGCATTATCATTATCTTTTTCTTACCTTCGTTTAGCAGAACAGTTAAAGGCCGAACGGCTGGCCAAAATTATGGATGCAACCAAAGTAAGTGGCGTTATGATACGTGTGTTTTTCTTTACGCAAATATTCAAACTTTCGTGACAACGTCATTCTCACCGTTCTTGATTTTATTTTTTTTGTCTCTTGAAGGCGCAAGCTGAGCTGAAAGACATTAAAGACCAGTACGAATTGTGTCAGGAAGAATTAAAGAAGTATTGCGATATTGCTAACGATAGTGAAGGTACCTAGAACAATAGTAATCAGCGCAGTTGCGACGAGTTTTCCAAATTTACGACAGCGTGCATCGATATGTCTATGTTTACGTTACGTTATTTGTTTTCCTTTACAGCGAAATATAACGATATTTGGTCGAAATTTGAAGAGCTGTCCACGGAGGCCAGTGAATTAAGGAAATCTTTAGAAAAGAAAGACATTGAACTGTCAACGATTTCAAAATTTTTCGCCGACAGAGAAAACGACTATCAGAAGTAGGTCCACTTTATTGTGTTGGTGAGGCTGGAGACATTCATTCAATCCTAATTGGTTTATTCATTCATTCATTCATTCAATGATTCGTTCGTCAATTTGATTGCTTGTTGTCTTTTCATTTTTAACAAGGGCTGGTATGTCTCAAGCAGAGGAGATTAAAATCCTGCAGAAACAGATCGATTCGATCGGAGATAACGACAAACAAATCAATATTCTGTTGTAAGCTTTCTATTTCGTTCTACTGCTTACGCGTCTACACAATTTCACGGTTCCTAGGTTACCAGATTTCTTCCAATAACTTCAAACTACAAGATAACTAGAAAAAGATTATCTGATCTGGGTTTAATGAGCAAATTATTGCAAAATGCCTCGTTTATTCAATCGACTTTGAAGCCATAAAGAACCTTGTTAGGCGAACACATAACAATATTTTTTGGTTAGCGTTGGCTTTGGAAAATTCTTTTCTGCATAATGTCGTTAAAGATGTTTACAGATATTCTAATTACATTTAGTGCTGCTATCATCAATTTGCCGGAATTCAAAATCGGAAAACCGGGGCAGAACGTTATTAAACTGAAAATTATAGGAAATTTCGATATTTCATTAAACTCCTTGTTGCCATAGGAAACAAGCGCAGGACTTGAAAGAAGAAATC
The DNA here is from genome assembly GCA_027922465.2 of Turritopsis dohrnii. Classification (NCBI taxonomy): domain Eukaryota; kingdom Metazoa; phylum Cnidaria; class Hydrozoa; order Anthoathecata; family Oceaniidae; genus Turritopsis; species Turritopsis dohrnii. The sequence continues at coordinate 2,728,858 of BQMF02000002.1, forward strand.
CAGACGAATGAGAAGCAGTACAAACAGCAGCTCTCCACCGTCGAGGAGCAATCACACAATAATTATATCAAAATGCGCACAGCTATTCGTGAATGTGAAGAACATAAACGCGAAAAAGAAGTTTATAGGAAGCGCTTACTGGATATAGACATGACACCGAAATTTAAGACGGCTGTCAAAACCTCTACTCCTGTCAGTAGTAAAACACCTTCGGAGAGAGCGGCCAGTCCTACAAACAGTAACAAGTCGGGTAAGTTTGTCCTCGAGTGTTCACCAGGTTTTCTATATATATTCTTTATATGGTGCTTATATGTTTTTCTTGCAGTTGAAGAGAACAGTCGGACTGAATCTCCTCGACCTAGTCTCCCTCCGTAAGTATCTCATTGCTGGTCGTAATTACATGTGGTAGTGTTGGTGAAATTTTGCAGCATCTTGTTAAATCATCATTATGCTATTTAGTGCTCAGCCTTATGGGCCAAGGATGTATCCTGGAATGCCTCCACCTTTTTCACCAAGGCCTCCACCCCCGTTTGGTATGCCGCCCATGATGGGTCCATACGGCGTGCCACCACCTCGTCCATACATGCCGCCACCGATGAATCCAGCACGACTACCAGGGTCACCTGCCGTATCCCTGGCCAACCAACCACTGCGCCCACGTGACCAGGTACCTATACATTCAATAAAATCATTCAACGAAAAGCAATTATTTGCTGGTGTTCTATTTCTATTTCTTGTCCAGCATTCTTTCCTGAGCTTATCCTTTTCACAAGACAGTATATTGAATACTCTGTACAGTTTAAGAGGCTCTTTTTTGTATGACCATTGACAACTTTCATTTTGCGAGAGTTTGTTGATAATGCCACCTGTGACGTGACAAACAACAACAGAAAAATAGTAGTTTGAGATGTGAAGAAAACTCTTTGTACACAGTGGTGATAGGAGGAAAAGTTTCATCCCAAATAACTTTATGCTTCAATAACTCACTGGTGTCGAAAGGTTTCATGAAAGGTTTTATTTGCTCTTGCATGGATAAGAAAACTTTGAGTCTAAGATGGATGCTGGCGTTCGCAAAAAAACAATTAGTCATTAACTTCTTCACTCTTAGAGACCAAACGCCTCCGTCATGATGCATCCACATATGGCAAGTCCACTGCGCCCACCACCACCACATCCGTTATCGCAGGTTCGTGGAATGTACCCTACACCGCCACATGGTACATCGCCCTTTTCGATGCCACCTCGCCCTCCCATGGCTGATAGAACGCCTCATTCAAATGCAGATGGTAACCAGGTGATAAACCCTGAAAATGGTAGGCTGACTTTTCGTTTGTTGCTTAATAGGTTTAATACTGACTACCAATATGTGGCAAAACTGAAAAAGATAATTCGAAGCCCATTCGTTCAAAGCAGAAAGAAATCAAAATGAAACAAACCGAACACACCTCAAGTTTTCCAGTAAACTTTAAAACAATACAGCAGCTTCTCGTTGTTGTTATGCTGAGATCTTGTTAAAATGCCTGACGAAAAAAGATGCCATTCAATAGTTTGAAATTTGTGTAAAGCAGCATCTGAATATATTACCCTTGTTCGATTAAAAAGTTTGGTAAAAGTTCAATTAACAAAGCAGCGTTTTTATGAACATTCTTTGAAATTCAACTTGTATGATTGATTATCGTCTTTCATCTTTCTTTTTTCAGCTGGAGTGTGATGCCTGTGATACATTCGTGATAAACTGGGTCGAACGGCGGCGGAAAACGGAATGGATTGATCCAATTCCACTCAGAATTCAAAATCCGACTCGTGGATGTGAAGATTGCCAATCTTTTTGAAAATATCACCTGGATAAAAATTAGTAGACTTGTAGTATCAGTGAAGAACAGTTAAGTTTTTGGTATCGTCAACATGAATGCTTTTGTTTACCATGACTCGATTTTGAGCAGAGGGCTTGCACAGTTATTGAATCGACCCGCAGGCTTGGCGTTCAGTGACGAGACTTTCTTAATGTTGAAGCTTCGGTCATGTTTGTCTGTAGGGGATGGTGTACATTTTTTTTTTCAAAACGTCGCAATCAATATGTTTCAAATTAGGCATTTTTTCAATTATGTCAATTATTTATAGTTGGAATTAAGAAAATAAGAAAATTCAAAGTTACTATCTATCTGTCTGGTTGTAATTTCCAGTATATACTTCTTCCCTACCCACTTGAAATACGAGGTATGTGTATAGTGATGCTTGTACTACTTGCAATGTGTTGAATCCACCTCTGGACCATGAAATCATAATTACCTGGACAGGAGCGTAGTTATGGAAACCGTAGTATTCTTCCCGTCACCCAGTTGTTGTTATGGAGATGGTATTGTTGTCTGTCTTAGTCACCTTTGCATCTTCAAATATTGGGAGAATGGTAGACTTAAAGTCTACCCTAACCCTAACCCTAACCCTTGAAGTCTTATGTCCACACAACTGTCTATAGCTTTTCCACCCGAAAGAAATTTTTTCATTCCACAAAATAAGAATCCGCATCTATAATGATATCGGCATTGATTCTTCAACTAATAAAAAGAAAAACAAAAAGATTTCCTTCCTATGACCGTAAGAAAGAAAATGGTTTGACGGGGTAGATTACAAATGATCTTGTGTCGCTTCAAATAGTTAATTAATTTTAAGGTTGCGCACAAAAAAAGAAGGTGTTATTTTTGTTTTGCGCAAGAAGACTGCGGCTGGAGATTGGTGTTCATTCATTCATTCTTCGCTGATCGAAGAAGCTGATCGACGACTAGTTGAACACAGTTTCTGCCTTTATGACGTGCTTTGTTAATGTGAATAATAGTATTTCGTGCATTATATATTTTGTTATTTAATTGCGGGTGGTGGTAGTAAAAGTGGGCGCACGACATGCTGTTCCGTTTCTTCCGAAAAGGGTTTTCCGTTTTCCCTGCGAATTTTATTGGAGCACACCAAAGATGGCGCGAAGAATCACGCTTTTCACTTCGTTTCTTAAACGTTTTTAATCCTTTTTGTTAATTTCGTGTCATTTCTTAACTGGGGAGAATGCTCACAAGTTATGAAATTAATGTTGATTCAATCTTTTTATATTTAATTAAATATCTTGATTTCGTCTTTGTCACATATGTATGTCAAATCTCTGTTGTTTTGTTTTTCTTTTCACTTCAGAAATAAATGAAATCAGAAGAGAAGTAGAAAAAGTTTTGCTTTGTTACAGTTCACGCTTACAGTTCTTTTCTTTGTTCTCTATCGTCAGGAATTAGGAAACAAAGTGGGTGAAAAATAGAAGACTAAACTATTCCTTATTTTTTACATCAAAAACAAAACACAAAATGAAAATAAAGAAAAGGAAATAGCACCCTTTTTCTCAATAAATAAAGATGAATGATGAAAGAAGACAAACTAGCTGCCAATTGACACACACTTTTTGTTTTGTCGTTTGACAGATAACATTAATGCATTCTCACTTACAAATTAGAGAGGGAAAAACTCATATATGATACACGTGTTCTCTCTTCTTGTAACTTTTTAAGAAATGTCACTTTGATAATAAAGTTTCTATTAAATTTTGGCAAGTGAATTGGAGAATGCAAACCTATGTTAGAACGATTCATATTGTTTAAGAGGTTTTTTTTTGTATATAGGACAAAACATTTTAGAAGTGAACTGCTATTATATAAACAAGGGAACAAAAACAGAAATTTTCAGATATTATGGAGTCATGATTAGGCACCATTAATGATGACACATTTCACATGTTCCAAACAAAGTCCTGAATTCAAAATTATGTTGTATCTGTGAAAAGTTAGGTTGCCTCTAATTAATCCTTCCTTTATCATCGCCTGCGCACATCTTTAAAAATGATGTCAATAATTGCCGCATTACATTTGATTATTAAAATTTTCATTCTCTTCTTAGCATTGTCTGAAGAAAACAAAGTAACCTTGTTATCAGTAAAATTTTAAATATTGTTTTCATTGGCTACTTTTGCGACATGCTTTTGCAAGGGAAGAAGAATTGAAAAGTTTTTAGGTATCTTTACAAAATGTTTATCACATAATCTGATCCTTTAACAGTTGTATTAAGCAAAAAGAAATAAAAAAGATATCTGTAACTCATTGAATTTTATTAATAGAATTAAAATATCTTTCGAATATTTCAAAAATATTTCAAAATATATAAAAAAGAATTGCGCAAAAGTTCTCTTTCAAATAAACTTTTCATTGCAAAATTAAATGATCTTCTAATCATGCTGATAAATAGTGTCATAGTAATATTTTCGAAGTTAAACTTGGTAAAAAGGTTAAGGTTTATCAAAATTTAATTAACAATCAGTATCACCACATCCCGCATTTTCATACGAAGTCTAGAAACTACATTAAACAAACTATTAATTAGAGGTAGTCTTATGTTTTCTAGATCTATTTAAAAAACAATATTGTCACTTATATTTATTTATTTATTATCTATAATTTTTTTGACCTAACCAGCCCGATTTTTTGGCCTTAAAATTAAATATTTTTGATGTGTGCCTGTTATTTATATGCATGTATTCTTTATTAAAATTTTTAAATATTAAAAAACTTTGAAAGAACTACAATTGGCTTTTCTCATGTTTTCTTGTTTTGTTTTAAGAAAGACTTGTTAATACATACAAGATGCCGCAGCTAGGTAAAAGTGCTAAGATGTTGCAACACATCAATTTCCGTATGAGGTGTCAGCTACAAGATGGCAGAACATTTATAGGAACTTTTCTTGCTTTCGATAAGCATATGAATCTTATCCTTGGTGACTGTGATGAATTTCGAAAAATCAAATCAAAAAGTACCAAAGCTGGAGAAAAGGAAAAAGAAGAAAAAAGAGCTCTTGGTTTAGTATTACTACGTGGTGAACACCTTGTTTCGATGACAGTGGAAGCACCTCCTTCCAAAGAAGATAGAAATAAAACACCTGCCGCAGGTGCTGGACCTGGACCAGGTGCAGGAAGAGCAGCAGGTCGTGGAATGCCTGCTCCTGCTGCAGGAGCCCCAGCAGGCCTTGCCGGACCAGTCCGTGGTGTTGGTGGACCATCTCAGCAAGTGATGGCGCCACAAATGGGAGCTCCACCACAGCAATATGGCCGAGGTGGTCCTCCTCCAATGATGGGAGTACCACCACCTGGTATGCGTCCTCCAGGACAACCAAACTGGTAACCAAATAGCAAAGACTGTAAATACCAAACTTTACAGGAACCAACAAAATAGTAGAACAATGTTTTATTGTGACTATCTCATGATGGATTCATGATGGACACCACTGAAAGCAGACTGTTTAACTGAATGGTGTTTTCTTTCTCAATATTCTGAGTGTGACACTATGTAGGGATTTTTTAAGGTTACTTGTATGAATTTTAACAACTTCAAAGATAGGTGTCCAGTTTTGTAATTTCTTGTTCAGTAATCCCAAATAATGTTCCCATTCGGCCTGTGGTCAACATTTAAAGGAGTTTTTATTAATGGTAAAATATTAACTTTCAATGAAATATTCCTTAGCAGTTATGATCCTTCAAATTGTTGTGTTCAATAGTTGATCAAGCAAAATGCTACTTTTTTTGTGACCTAAATTCTGAAGTTGAATAGGTTTTTGCACTGCTGGAATACTACAGTAATAGCAACGACCTAAAAATCAAATAGTTTACATACGAGATAAGTTATAATAAAGCCATGGTATGTATCTCACTATGTACTATGTACCCTCTTACTACATACCTTAAGGGAAGAAATTTTTGCAGAAAGAAAATTTTGTGAAATTTTTCAAAATTGGCTGTCTACAAAACTAAATTCCCGAAATCGTTGATTTTAGGTACCTTAAGGGAATTAAATTTCGCGGGAATTAATTTTCGCGAATTTTGCGAGTCCTATTGTTATATAACAAAAGACTATTGTTCTAGAACAATGGAAATCCGAAAATTCGCGAAAATTAATTCCCGCGAAATTTAATTCCCTTAAGGTATTCCGTGTATGTTTTGTACACTAGGGAATTAATGGTTTCCTTAAGGCTTTTACTAATTTATCCCAGTTTTGAAATAATACCTAGGCTCAATAGCATAAAACAAGCATTAAATTCCCACAAAAAAACTAATAAATTTTTCCATCCGCGAAAATAATTTTGATCAACTGCGAAATTAAATTCCCGCGAACATTTCTTCCCTTAAGGTACTGTGTAAAAATGTCCTTCTAAAATGTGACAGTTACCGTCTATTAATCTCCTCAGATGTGAGAGCTGTTTCTTATTTTTAGACATATGTATAACATTACAGAGAAGCATGAACAATGGTCCCAAGAAAAAGAGATTTGTTTACAATCCGATTGCAGCAGAAAAAAGCAGTGCAAGTAACATCACAGAAGAGTCAAACAAACGTAGTGATTACCATAATCATTTATCAAGGCCGAGTAAAAAGCCACGTTTGAGTAAGGAATTGAAAGAAGAGGGATGCAATGGTGTGAACAAAGAAGTGGACAATCTATTCTCTGATATCAACTTAAATGACGATGATTTTGATTTTTCAGAAGCTGCAAATGAAATTGATGAAATTGAGATTGCAGCGTCACAACATCTCTCTACTAAAAAGTGTTCAATTAACTGTGTGCCTAATAATGAGCAAAAACCGAAAAGAAGTACTGTTATATCTTTGAAAATTCCTAGAAAGAAGCCCATTCTTCCACCATCAAGCTCTGTGCACATGTATCCAAGCCCGTTGCAATCACGTCTGTTGAATCAGAAAACCAATCAACAGTGTAACATTAAGGAGCTCACATTTGATGATAAGCAAACTGCCGAAAAAAATTCAATGGATTATCCATCATCAGAAAAACTAAAACTAAAAAAGGTTCAGGATGAGCTCCTTGATTACAAAAGTAAGCTAAAAGATGTGGAAAAAAAGTTTTACTCCAAAGATGGAGAAATCAAAATTCTACGTGAGTCACTGAGGAAAATCTCAGAAGATGATCGCATACACAAAGATACAATTTTCAAATTAGAAAACAAACTGAAGACTCAACAAACTGAAAAGGAACTGAATCTACTGAAAGAGGTTGAAAAACTCAAGACTCAGTTGGAGTTCAAGGAACGCGAAGTTAAAAGTGCACTTGAACGACAACAAAAGCTGCTATCACCACAATTGAGAAAGACCACAAAACTGATGAGTCCTGAAAAGAATGTTCCAGGCAGTGGTTTTCGTCCGTCTCCTTCAAGTTCATCAAATAAAACTCAAAGTGAAATGAATGTTGGTAGCAAAAAAAGAAAATTTTTAGCTATGGGGTTGAAAAAGAAACTCAAAGTGACTTTAACTTGCACTACGGTGTCAAAAGAGGTTGTAAATACAATCTCTGTGTTGACTGTATCTTACAAGAAAGACAAGTTGAATGTTACTTGCACCCATGCTAATGACAGTCCAGTTAACTATTGTCAAGAAAACATCCAGTTTTACAACAATCTAATCTCTCTCCTGCAATCCATTGAAATTGAAGGTGATTGCCCAACACATCTGGTCAGTTTCACTTGCAGAAATTTTGACAACTTACGTAAATTACTCTCATCAGTTCCCACCATGGACACACAAACAGTACTTCCTTCAGAAAATGAACCCAATACAACGTGTTTACTTTGTCAGAAATGGTATGAACATGGAATTAAAAGTTTAATGGCACTCTCCAAAGCATCTTACGTTTTTTCTGTAGTTCGACAATATCTCCTGTTATGTCTAGCTTTTCAACATGAAAATGTTGATAGTCTTTCTGGTCGATATGACGTGAGTGGCTTTTATTGTGTGTGATAAAAACTCAATATAGAGCAACAGCTTTCCCGTGGAGGTAATATTTCATTTTCCATGATCAAATTTAGCAAACCAATATGTCAGAAACATTCAGTAGAAAGTCCTTGGAATATGGTATACAGTTCTGGAAACTTCTGCATCAAATCAAACAGGTGATTAATCAATGTTTTTGTTTCAATCTTGATTCCTTGTTTAATTCATTTAAGCGTAAAAAATGAAATTCAAAGATTCAAATTATATATGTTATGAATGAGTTAAAAGCAGGGTTTACACTTTTCAACTAGTTGAAGTAACGTTGAGTTGCTTCCACAAATCGCAATGTGTAAACATGATGGTGGAGGCAACTTTTTAGAGTTGAAACATGCTTTTAGCCTCTTTCAATTGAGTTGAACGGACACATGCATGCTTCAACTACAAGTTGCTTCAACTAGCTGATACATGTAAACCCTGCCTTAAATAAACAAATACTATTTGAATCATTTTTTTAATCTACAGCATGGAATAGCAGATGTGGTGGAAGAGCAGATGATTGATTTGTTCACAAACTTATTGTCATTACCAAACGATTCAAGATGTGATAGGTGAGTAAACTATTTTATGAGCAGAAAATTTAAAAGAATTTTGTGCATTTCATCACCATTAAACATCCAAGAATAAGCCTAATCAGAAATTAAGTGTTACTTTTAATGGGTGACCAACAGATGCTGAAAAGAGGCTCCCACTAAAAAAGTAAATGTTTTTCAAATAAAACTTTTTTTAATGCATCTTTGAAAAGATGGAACTTTAATCTTGAACTTTCGTAACATTATCTATGCCAGTAACAGAATAAGGTGGTATCAGAGTGGTGGGTGTGGAGGGACGGAGAAATACAATTTTTTAATTTCCAATAATGAGCATGATACAAAACCAATTGTAAACTAAATTCTGATTGATGACCAGTATCTTTTCATTTTACTGATAGCATAGGAGAAATCCTTCAAACCAGTAATTGTTTCCATAAAATAAGGTTATGACGTCAGCAACTGTTTTTGTGAAAGTTTTGAGTAGAAGGAGTAGTTAGATCATTTCAATAATTCCTTTCCAAATAGAACACAACACAAAACATAAAGGTGGGTTAAATCGTTGTTTTTTTTTTAGTTTAGTCAACAGTATCATCGATGATCAAACCATATCAAAGTATCTCCGAAAACCAACTCCTGTTCGGACCGTGCAAGTTCTTCGGTTATTTCAAAACTCGATTAGTCTAAAGAACATATGTTCACTGATCTGCTCTTGTTCAGGTATTTTTTTTATTAGTTTTTTTTTTAAATCGATTGCCTGTAGTGTGCCAGTCGAACACGTTACCGTTATGCCACTGCTGCTTGTGATGAGATGATGATCAACCTAGCGTGTAAACTACTTTTTTGAAAATGACACAACTAGTGTCGAAACGTCAAAGATTGTTGTTTTGATTTGTGATTTAAACGTCGACAACAAATAAAAAAGAAAATTAATTCCCGCGAAATACAAAAAAATTTGCGAATGGAGTGATTCGCGAAAATTTCTGACTTTCTAAAGTAATTTTCACACTATCAATAAAGTGTTCCAACTGTTCCCCAGTCCTGATTGTTAGGTGAGTCAAATGTTTGTTACAAGACAGTGGACGGAAGAGACAACCACAACAGACGATTCCCATGCACTTAAAACTCCCAGTGACTAACTTACTTACGTAAAGGTTTTGTTTTTATTGTCTGCGCTACCAACTGATCAGCGGTAAACACCTTACTTTTTAGACCGCTGTCCCCTGCTCATAATCTACAATTCAGTGATAGGAATTGAGTTCGAAAGTGATGATCTTTTGCTCCATGTATTTCAAGAGGTAGATATCAACATATTGATGGAAACCAGAGACCTATTGAGGAATCTTTTTCAAATTCTGAATGACGCAAAGTTTTTCTTGCTCTCTTTCTGTTTTGTTGTTGAAGCATTGGTCTTCATTTTTGCTGCCACACATTCCTTCATTCTCATTGTAGCTTATCTCCTTCCTTTCCTCGTTCATCGCTCAACATCAAGCTGACGCATTGAAACTCATTCTCGAAAGTAATTGCCAATGCTCAAACGAGGTAGAAATTTAGTTTATAGTTTCCTGTTGTTCTTCTATATTTTCTTTTCTTTCTTTCTTTTTTTTTCTTAATCAAAAACATGTACAGTAAGTTTATATTTCAGGTTTGTACAATAAGTATTGGTATCATTTTCTTTTTTGATATGTGCAGGTGATTGAATGCATGATCACTGTATTGTTTGACGAGTTCAAGTACCTTGAGAAAAACGTTTTTGACACGCATGCGACTGAAGGCATCACTTTGAGGCACGAGTGAGTGATTCTTTTTATGTCTCTGTTGTCATTTCTCAAATTAAAGCAATTGTACTTGTTCGAATAGTCACTGCAAAGGATTGCATTTCTATAGAACCATCCACACTATTTCAATAAAAATGCTCTTCATCGCAGTGGTTGTTTGACGATTTTGGCCCACATAGTTGTTCCGTCATAAATTAACAATCATTTACCTTATCGGGGAAAATTTCGTCATTTTGTAAAATTTTACTAATACTTTCTTATAAATTTCACTTTTTCAAAATTTTCGTCGGTGAAAATTTTCGTCACGAACCAAAAATTTCGTCACTTTTCCCCGACGAAATTGTGTGTTAAACACACAACCTTTCCGCTCAAAACCTTTTTCTGTTTTGTTTTCCCATCAGAAATCGCCTCTCCACATTTCGACAAGGCATGTCGCTGTTGTGTATATTGTGTACGTCTGAGAAATCCTTGGTGGATAAGAGATCTGCGGTGGAGTGCAATTACATTTACCTCCTTGTGGGCAGTATGAAGTTGTATCGTAAAATACCATCAGTGAACGAGAGCGAAGGTTAGTGATCATTTACCTGCAGAAATTACTCAAGATGCTGAGGCAGCGAAGTCTCAATAACTGTTAAGCTTTGTTTCGACTGATCCCTTGTCAACTGATGAACACTGTTTTTGTCACAAAACATTCGAAACATAGGTTGACATGTGACGAAATATTTTAGTGCTTAAAATTTCTGTTCCCACTTATAAAGAAAAGCCGTCTCTTTCCATTTGAAAAGATGAAGCTCATCGAACTGTTTGCTGCAAAGTTTTGAAATTTTTGGATCAAAATACAAAGTAAAGCTCTTGTAACTCCAGTGGCCTCACTTTCTCAGACTAAATTTTGACGGTTTCCACGGTGAACTTACTTACGTGAGATGAAATTGCTAGCTGAACTATTATGTATAAACGTCTTGTGAAACCATTGACTTTGTAGTGTTGATGTTGGAAGATTTGCTCGATCTCGATCAAATCATTGATTTGGACGATGAAAACATCACTGATGCTGTTCACATGCATAAAGACCAACAAACTTGATGATCCGTACTTTCAAGCGTATCATGAATCTTCCACTTGCTTGACAAGGAACACTGTAAAAAAAGAGACCTTTTATTTGCTTGCCGTCCAAGTTGTTTTATTTTTTTATTTTTTGTTCGTCGTGTTTTGTTTTGCTATGGCTTTGTAAATTATATAGAATTAGGACATAATAAGTTAAAATTGAATTTGTTTTTTTTGAACACGTTTCTGTTAAAACATGAAAACGAAAATTTATCGACCTTGTTATATTCTTGTTCATTGATCTCTGGTTTAGTGAAACAGTGGTTATTGACCGTGTTATATTGATTCTCCCATCCATATCAAAAGAGGAAGAAAAAAAATGTGGTAATTTAATTAAACTTTCGTCTGCTTGAAACTTTCGGGGAGTTTTATGAAATTATATTTTCTCCCTTATGCCATGTTGTTTAATTTCGCAGACGGATATCTGATAACGATCAATGGAATATGAAATCGACATGGTTAAGTATGAAATTAGCCCTAAAATGTATTTTCAGATGGAATGATGACTTTCCCTCCGGCATCTCCACGCGTGAGGAACGAGGGGGTGGAGATAAATAATTGTGAAAATTACGATCTTATTTCTTGTAAACTCACGACACAAGATATATATGAAACACTCATTTAATGTAATGGTTGAAGGCGAGTATAGTGAATAAAAAATACAAAAACAGCATACATCCGAAAATAAGAAATATCTCGTCTATTTATAGCCCCCCGCATTTTACGTGTTTGATTGCAATTTCTCAGCAACCCATCGTTAAGAGGCAGTTTCACTATTGTTCATACTGAACTAATCGAGACGTCTGCTAATTATGGAAGGAGAGCAACTTTTGAGAAGCGTATAAATGAAAAGAAAGATTTTTAACGGATATATGCCTCCACCGAATTGAAAGATTTCTTACTATTTTCTGTTTATATTAGGTCGATTGAAAGATACGAAACCTTATTCTGCTGTTATACTTTCTTTTTACGATATTTCCTTCAGGGCAATGTTTACTTTTTTGGAGAGTGCGAGTAAGGTTCTTAGGTTTTTGTTTTCAAAACAAATATCTACATTGTTTTGTCATACTGTGAATTATCTGATTCAACGTCTAACGTCACGAAGACTTTTTATTTATACATTTTAAAATATGATAGCTATTGTTTGATTCACACTGACAGCTACACTTTTTCCATCTGGTTTTAAATCCATCCCCTACAACATTCATTACCAACAATAGAGAGGGATGAGGGTGATGAGAATTGAAATATACTTGAACTATATGACGACCTTGAAGGAAAGTTGAGAATTCAAGAAATATATCCAATCATATAAAAATGAAAAAGCAATATACAACATTAATATCTTATAAAAGCATATCTGATAATCGTTTTCAGTGTAACAAACGTGGTGGAGCTACTAATGAAAATAAAATGAGTACTGGTAGGGGAAGCATTGATACTTCTTCTGACATAATGTCAACAACTGATGGAAAGGAACTAAACTTTCAATTTGGAATGGAAAGAGATTCAGTGATTTTTGAAGGAAATGATATGGAATCGCTTCGTGAAATGGCTGGTGCTGTAATAGAAAACAAGGTATTTGATTATCATTATTTTTCTTGTTCTTTTTTTCCTAAAAATGAATGGAGGTTAACCATATGTCTTATTTTTCATCAAAGAACTATCAATTTGGTATATATATATATATATATATATATATATATATAAGTGTGTGTGTATGTGTGTGATTTACCAACCGGAATGAATAGAAGGGGGTGTTGGAACAGGCTGCCAGGTTGGAAAATTCTCCAAAAGCTAATAAGCGAGGGGTCTAATCTAATAGCTAGCAGAGTGTAACTTTGTTTGAAATGGTAACAAACTAAAAGACAACTCGAAAGTACTTAATATAAAACAAAATAAGAAATCCAAAAGAATCAAAACAGAAAATAACTGGGGGAATACATGTATGTTCTCGAGAATGTCAAAAATGAAAATGAATGAGATTAAGTACACAACTTTTGTATGAAAGAACCAAAAAAACATAGTTGCTATAAAACAATCTACAAAATGTAATAATAAACTTTTGTCTTGGTTGGATTTTTTTCAAATAACCAAAGAGTACCGTCAGACATGAAAATATTTCTTAGATTTGCTTTCTTATTGGAAACCGAAATTTTTTTTGTAGATAGTAGATACAAATATTAAATTTTGAAATATATTATTCAATGAATTTATGCAATCATCTATATAATGAGAGCCATTATTATTAGTGTATATTAGTGTTTGGTTAGAATGAGAGCAGGAATTTTAAGGTGTGAAGTATGATTAGAGTGAATTTCGGCCATTTAAACATATGGGATGGGAATCCCTTTTACTATGATTTCTATGATAAGGCCTGGTTAAAGCTTGGTATCACATCCATCTTGTGGTACACACTTTTTTTTATAAAAACCAGTAAAATCTGACCTGAAGCTGGCTGTTCTTATTTTTTGAGCCTTTTTCCTTTGTTCTTAGCTTTGAGAACGCAGTTTCAGATTTCAGCCTCATTTTGTTCTTATTTATGTATGGAACTTCCAGTAATTAAAATAAATCTTTTTAAAAACAACTGGTTCAAAGCATGGTTGCTGTGTGTCAATGACCCGATATAATTATGCAAGGTGAATAAAAAAAACAAACTTCTAAAATTCACATTTGTTCTTACATTATAAAAAAATTCAGGCTCAGGCTGTTCTTTATTTTTGAAACAATCTAAGCCTCAGGTTGTTCTTATTTTGTTCTTATTTTTTGGCTAAATCTGAGGCTCATGTTCTTATAAAATTGTTCTTATATAAAAAAAGTGTGTATGCATTTATACTGATTTAGTGGTTATAAGTTTGTTGCTGGAAGTTTTCGAGAAACGTAAAATAAAACTGCTTTCAGGATTATTTTTCTCAGAAACCTCAGGATTAGTATGTACTTTACATTTCATAAAGTTTACTTTAAAAATTGTGTCAGGCAGTGTGAATTGTGGCACTTCATAGGTTTTTGATAACAATCAATATAAAAGTTTATTCTTTTTCAATGTTATAACCTTGACCTGGTTTACGAAAAAATGTTCTTTCCTTCTTTTTTAAAGGAGATCTGAAGTTAAATATTTTTATTACAATTTTTCGAGATAAAGCAAGTTTGAGATTGCTTTACTTTTTCACTCTTTGCCGGAGCTTAAAGAGATTTGAGTAATATGCTATTGCAATTAAATTGTTGTAGCATCAGATTTTGAATTCTTGCTTCTTTTATTAAAATAAAACTCCTCAAAATCCCTAAATGTTTCCAAAAATATCTCCCTACACAATTTCTGACTCAAAATGTTGAAGAAACCTAAAATTTTTATGGTAAGATATCAATCAATAAAAGATAGTCCTGTAGTTTATTTATTTTGTTTTTATCTTTTGTTCAAACTGAAAAAATTATTCATTTTCTGAATGAGTTTGTTGTCAATGTTTTTCTTTATGGTTGCAGACCATTTTTTGTCACAGATCATGAGGAGTGTTATCAGACATGTTTTTATCAATTTGCAATTAGTTTTTTGGTAAATTTTGGCAACCACGATAATGACAGAGTTACTTCCAGGTGGAACAATTTTGCACTGGAATTGAAACACTTGTAAAATCTTGTATGTCACAAATACATTCAATTAACAATTTTCCTAAAGCAAAATCTTTTGTTTATCTCATTGCTTTAGCACATTTTATCGAGAACTGATAACATATTCAATGCAAGTCATGGTAATGACATCTTGACTCAACTTCTGTTGAAGGTTTTGGTTTTATGACTGTGGTCAGAGCTGCTTTAAGAGATTATAGACAGTAATATCTAAATTGACAGCTTTTGTAATAGGAAACTTAACAACTGACTACTAATCATGTTTGGTGTTCATTCATTTTAATTCGAAAATTATTTTTTGGTTTTACTGAAAGTTCCATAAATTAAGAACTTTATTAGGCTGAAATCTTAAACTATGTTTTTAAAGCTAGGAACAAAATAAGCTAGGGAATACTCATAAAATAAGAACAGCCAGCCTGAGGTCAGATTTTACTGGTTCTTATTTAAAAAACACGTGATTTGAAGATTGGGAAATTTACTGTTTTGTTTGTTTGTTTGTTGGTTTTTTTTTTCATATCTTCCACTTCTCTTGTATTAATTTATCTTTAGGTTAAAATTCATTTTTAAGCAATTTATTCGGTTATTTGCATTTGAGTTTGGGTTGTCATCAAATTTTATTACAAATATGATCAGACCAAAAACTATCTTGTGATTTTCCATGGAAATGAAGACCAGTGTTCAACATTTAGCCAGCAGTCATACCAGCAACTATCATATTGTGAACTGCTACATTCAGCTAAGCAATTCAGGGTTTACCAAATTGATGTACATATACTCATTTGTACACTTACCACAATATCTTCAGGGCTTGACAAATCGTTTTTACAAGATAGTTCATGAACGTACATAGTCATTTTTTCTCTGTAAGTGGTTTTAGAAGACGTCGAACAAAGACAAGTCTAATGAGGTAGACGTATGTGTACGGCATCAGTACGGCATTATTTTAATTGAGAAATGGCATGTGTTACGTTAATAAAGGTTTACGCAGACATTTTGCATTAGGAAACATACATAAATGTATCAATAACAAAGTAATAGCAAAAATCATGATGGACACTTGCAAATGCAATTCATTTCAAATAAACAAAATAGAACACATTGGGAAAAAAAACAATAAAAGCAATAAGATCTACTAATCAAATGAATAAAAATAAAACATCTGACCTTTGTTTTTTTCTTTGCTGCTTTACAGTAATATAGTAAGTAATAACAGGTAGTTTATTTGTAGATGTCTGAAATAAAACACATGGAAACGTAACGTCTTATCGATTTTGCTTTTTTAAAAGATATAAACATCAAATTGCTGTACGTTTCAAAATGGCAGCATCATCACGGACGAAATCACTAATGTCCACTGTACGTGCTTAGCTTTCTAAACTGCTACACTATATATGAGACATACGTTGGAAAGTTAGTATTGGCGTTTGTGCGTGAATGAATTTATAAGCATCTTAGTATGTAATGGGAAATTTTCTATCATCAACCGTTCGTGACGAACACCTGTACACCATTTGTCAAGCCCTGATCTTAAATTGTGATGTCTGTCACCAGTTTCAGATTTTGTGAATGCTTCAATGTGTAACTGTAGTTTTAAAATTCCATCTAAGCAATCTTGAATGTGTTTTAGTACAAATAGCAGCTTGAAATACTTTCTAACCTCCTTCAGAGGATTGTCCTTTAAAACCTTTAGAACTGAAATGACTAGCCAGGGTAAACATTTATAAAATAGAATAGAATAGAATGAAAATATTGTGTCTGTATTATAACTGTATGACTGAAATTGATATAGATATGTTTGCAAAAAATATATGGATTTCAAAAATGAAAAAGTCTTTCAAAAAGCCATACAAATATTTTCAAATATCACCGCCTGTTTGTCACCGCCTGTTTGTCACTCTACGAAATTGCTTCCTGTAAGTTTTACATTTGACTATTTACCTTGTAGTACCCACATCAAACATTTCCTGGAATGATGGAATCTATCTTGCTGTTCAAACACAATTACCTGTCTTCAAATCAACTGGAGCTGGTGATGTCTGTTGATCAGCTGTCCAGTCAAGATACTGTAGAGATTGTATTGAAAGGTTGCCTGGTCACTTCTCATCCAGAACTATTTTGATACAAGTTTTAGGATTGTACACTTGTGATCAATTGTTCTTTTCTATTTCCGTTTTAGTTTCGTACAATACATATGATTCTTCGGAGATTCGTCCACATATGTTATATGTTCATTCATACAAAGCACCAACATTCTGTGACCATTGTGCTGTCATGCTGTTTGGGTTGGTCAGACAAGGCCTAAAATGTGAAGGTAATGACATTAATTCGTGTACCTGAAAGTAACAACAAAAGTTTATGTTATGTTTTGAAGCTTGAAACAGGCAGATTGACTTCGTCGATTTTTTAAAAAAGCATAATTTTTAGTCGGAATTTTTTTGACGGGTTTGAAGGTAAAAATTTATTTCCTAAGCAGTACACCCCACATGTTATCTGTGTAAATTGGCTATTACTTTAATTTTATGTTGCAGGCTGTGGAGGTAATTTTCACAAGCGCTGTGCATTTAAGATTCCAAATAACTGCAGTGGAGATCGATCTTCTAACGGTTCTGTAGGTGGGAATAGAAGGGTATCTGAACAAGTCAGTATAACATCTGGTGAATCACCTTTAAATCATTTTGGTGGAAACTATGGTAGTTTTCATGATTCTAGTAATAAACGCAGGGCAACTTGGAGTGGAAATGCTGGTAGACCTGCAGAGCTTGATCGTTTAGTTAATAAATTAGAAATCCCACATACATTTGTAATTCATTCATATAAACGGCCAACTGTGTGCCATGTTTGCCGAAAACTGGTAAGGAATTTATATTTCTGTGATCCTTTTTTTATTGTATTGTGTTCTGGGGAAGAAGAAACATTAAGACCGTTTGGGCTGAATAGGAGGAATAATATTTTAGTTGGCACAACTTCTTAATCTACAAACTGATTAAAATCATCACCCTTTCCTAATAACCATCATGATTTCTTTAGCTTCGTGGTTTGTTCAGGCAGGGCTATCAGTGCAAGGATTGCAAATTTAATTCACATAAACGATGTGTTGAAAGAGCACCCAGAAATTGTTTAGGCGAAATGTGTTCTCCGGATAGAGGTTTGTGTAGTGATACATACTGTTATACCCCTACATGTTTTGGTCATTACGTGAGAAGTTTCAGGGAAAAGACAAGAAACCTGCACAAGGTGTTACGTGTGGCTTAACAGTGCCAATCTGCTTATGTATACAACATCTCGCTTTATTAAAAAATAATTTTTCCTTCTGTAATTTGTGGAATTTCTCGTTAAGATGGCAGAAAGTGTTTCATCAGTATGACAATTAGTGTTTATTACCAGGCGATTCTGTGTCAGACGAAACAGAAACAACTGCTGATGTGGATACTCTCAGTCAAGATCTTGAAGAAGAAGACCTAATGGTTGAGGATGAGGCCACAAGTCCTTCTGAGGAACGTAAAAATGAACCTTTGTCAGAAACAGTGAGCAATCAGATCCCTCTACAAAGAATTGCAATGTCCGTGCGATATAAAAAACACCGCGGCTCCAAAATTCTTAAGGCAGGTTGGATGGTGCATTTCACTAACGAGGATAAAACTGTAAGTTAAAATGTTGTCTATTTAGAACTTCTTTTTTGCAGACTCTGAATTTATATTGATTTCACTTGTTTTGCTTTTTTTTTCTTTTTCTTTTTTTGTTAGAAAAAATGTCATTACTGGAGGTTAGATACGAAAAGCATCCTGTTGTATCCGACAGACACTAATAAAGACTTTGAAAAGGTGTTTAACATCATGATTTTGCCATTATTCAGTGTGTTTTTTAAAATGCTGTTTAATAGACCTTTTTGGAAATTATGTCACGGCAGATCTTGCCTCGTTTCTAAGGTTTTTAATTGCTTAAGTAATTAAGAATTATAAAAAAAGTTTGTGTAAGGTTTCCTCTTGGGTACCATTTCTTTTAAAAAAAAAACACAAATGCCACTATTATTTGGGTTGAAAGCGAGGCAAGATCTGCTCTGACGTATTTTCCGAAAAGGTCTATATATGATTTCTATTGAAAGACTTTCGGTTTTTCCTTGAAACCTATTTTAGTCCAACCTTTTCTGAAAATTATTCTTTTATGATTCACAGACATGTTCAAAAAACTAACCACTGATTTGATTTTTCATCCAAATCCATACTCTTCAGGAAATTCACTTATCAGATGTGTTCTCTGTCGATTCAAATCTGGAACCAATGGGCAGTCGTCATGGTCGCAACCCATACCTTTTCACGTTGAAAACAAACACACAGATTTATTATTGTGGTGAACGAGATGATTTCGATGAGAATGGTGCTATCATTCCTGCCAACCCGAAAAGTGGGAAAGGCACCAGAATTGCCATTGCATGGGCAGAAGAAATTCGAGCCGCATATCAGCCAGTGTCTAATACAGAGAACAGAAACCCGTACCAGCAAAAGGCTCCTGAACCAGAAGAAGATAAAGAAGATCCGTTTGACGAAGCCAATGAGAAGGTGTGATTACTTTCTTGTACTTAGGTTGGTTGTCTAGTTGAGCGGTTCCTGTCATTACAGCTTCTGTAGTCCAAATGGGGGCATTGGATGCTGTAGGATCTCAATTATAACAGTACCTTAAGGAACTAAGAAGCCATCCTTGGTAAATAATGGTATAATAGATATGATAATAACGATAATCAATAATAACACTTCAGTGAAAAAAAAAGATTATTTTGTTTAGTACGCTCTGGTATGGTTAACAAGTTCGCTTAATGATTACTTTACAATAGAATGGAATATTGATTGTCTTGTATTCCCAAAGAACTGGTTTAATGGTATTTGAAGTTTTTCTTTCGTTACAGGATATCAGCCAAGTTTATCAAGTTTTTCCTGATGAGATTTTGGGCTCTGGTCAATTTGGCGTCGTGTATGGAGGTAAGGTTGCTTGGATTAACTAACGTATGCATCACTTTAAGCTTCAATAAATCTTCCCAAAAAGTATTGTTAACTCTGTCTGCGAAGACAGAACAACATCTTCCTTTTATGTTTCTCCGATATCAGGGCCTAAAGCTGTTCTTTAAAAAGTCATTGTGCAGAACACCATCGTGGTTTCGTGGTTATCCGAGCATGTCTGTCTTTAAACTTCTCTTGTTTTTGTTTGAAAGGGACGAGTTAATGACTCCTGAATAGTTACAGTGAACAATTTCAATTGCTTATAGAATTATAATTGCTATGCTGACCACACAATTCTTTTTTCTATATTTTTGTGATATGACCTTTGACCATTGGTTTCCGCAAATCGCTAAATAGTGCATTCAGTCATAGCAACACTGATGTGCAAGTATCTTTTCCAATGATAAGGAACAGAATGAGGGAACAGTTAAGCCGATAGCAAGCCGACTAGTGAATGAAATAAAATTGAGATGTAACATTACGGATACAGTTTTAATACTATAAATTTATCATTCATTTTTCAACTGATCAAAACCAAGATTTAATCACAGATGTTTATGCCGTTAAATCATAACCTAGCTATTGTTCTCGTTATGCATTGATCTTGTTCGTACTGATTGCGAAACCACACTACAGCAAACCTTCACCTTGTAAAAACTTCAATAATGCTGTTCAATCGAAATTTTTGGTGTCCTTATCCGCTATTGTTTTTGTTGCGTGTTGTCATAAAAAAGACAATAGAATGCTGAAAATGAGCAAAAAATATCATAGTGTTTAGTGAAACCTTAACTTGACCCCATCTATCAGCTATTTGCTTAAATGTTTTCCAATGAACGTTCTAATATTGATTGGTGTTGTCTCGTTTAGGTGTTCATCGTAAAACAGGCAAAGAAGTCGCTGTGAAGGTCATTGACAAATTTAGGTTCCCCACTAAAGAAGAAAGAGCGTTGAAGAATGAAGTGACTATTTTACAGGTCTGTTTGTTTGTTTGTTTGTTTGTTTGTTTGTTTGTTTGTTTGTTTTATTTATGTATTTATTTGTTTACAAGTCGATCACAGGATCAATGCTTACCTTGTCAATTTCTACCAATAATATTATGAGAACTGAGGGAAAACTAGAATTCATAATTCTATTTGGTGTAAAATCATCTTTTAAACATTCGCGACTATTTAACCGTTAGAGCGAGGCTGTTTCAAAAGGATACCACTCGTTATGAAGTAACATTAATTTCACGGTTCCTTTTCAGAACATAAATCATCCGGCTGTAGTAAACTTGGAGAGGATGTTCGAAACACCAGAGCGAGTAAGTCATGTTAGCTTCACACCGTATACCTAACCTGTCGAATTTCGCTTTCTAGAGAAAATCTTTTGCTTCAGTCAATTTTTCAGTTAGATCATCCCCCCCGTGTCGAGTTCACTGAGGACGCCTACCAAACACTTTTTTCCTCTTACACGACGTTAAGCTAACTGGGGCGTGGTTTTTTTTATAGATTTTCGTCGTAATGCAGAAAATGCGAGGCGACATGTTGGAAATGATTTTAAATAGTCCGAAAGGTCGATTGTCTGAAAGGCAGACTAAATTCATGGTACATCAGGTAATGCTTCTTATATTTCCTTTGTATTGTTTGGATGGAATTTACGTCTGTGATCTAAATAGAACCAACAAATAAACTCAAAGTGATTTAGGATTACGTGATGGTACGGACCGTCTATTGTCGGTATAATCGTGTACGGACCGTCTATTGTCGGTATAATCGTGTACGGACCGTCTATTGTCGGTATAAACGTCGGTATAATCGTGTCGTATTCTGAACACTGTGTGTACTGTATCTTGTTGGACTTTCATATTAGTCATAGTTTGTTCGGGAGATAATACAATAGAGTGGACAGTCTGTTCCAGGCATGAAAGCCTGACTAGATTTAATTCACAGACAATATGTAAGCTCAACTCAACTCAACTCATGTAGGCTCAACCCTGTTAGACCATTTTTTGCTTGACTTTCAGATTCTGGTTGCCCTTCACTTCCTCCACACTCTCAACATCGTCCATTGTGATCTGAAGCCGGAAAATGTTCTGTTGTCGGGGATCACATCCAAAAGTGGATTACCTCAAGTACGTGTTTGCAATTTCCTTTTTTTTTAAAAAAAAAGTCATTCTTTGTTGCAAGATAGATGTTCACTTTCCTTTTTTACTTCTGAATCCATTGTGTGGTGCTACAAATCTACTTGTTGTCTTGGTATATTAGATAAAACTTTGCGACTTCGGTTTCGCGAGAATCATTGGTCGAGAATCGTTCCGAAGATCTGTTGTCGGCACACCGGCTTATCTCGCTCCCGAAGTTTTAAGTAATCGCAAATACAATCGTTCTTTGGACATGTGGTCGGTCGGTGTCATAATCTACGTTAGGTATGTATGTGTTAGTTCTTGAAGGTCACCACGATTTCGTTCATGAAATCGTTTTTGTCGAGATGTTACCATCAAGAAAGGAAAGGTACCTGATGAAACATAAGCATCAGTTCTTGCGTTATTTGTACTCGACCTTTTTATCTCCATCACGTATTTGTACTCGACCTTTTTATCTCCATCACGCATGAGATCCTACTCAACATAAGATTAAAAACATTTAAGCTTACCTCTATGCTTACCTGTATGCTGTTATTTCTGAATTTTTTTCACTTTTCAGTGTAAGTGGTACCTTCCCATTCAACGAAGAAGAAGAAATTGCTGACCAAATCAAAAACGCAGCTTTTATGTACCCACCTAATCCGTGGGCGGAAATTTCTCTAGAAAGTAAGAAATTTTGTGTGTTTCTGTGTGTACAAGCCATTTAGGATAGATATGCCTTGACACTGACTTCACAAGGATTCAGTATATTTCTTGTGTAAGTGTTGTCTGTAAGTGTTAATCACGCGTTCCAATAGTTTACTTAAAAATTTCATTAGCAGGCTTGTCTGAAATCTCCGTAAAAATAATATTTAACAGTAGCATTTAAATCTCTCTCTTTCAGCTCGCGATTTAATCGACAAGCTATTACAAGTAAAGATGAAAAATCGATTGTCCTGCCATCAAGCCCTGCTTCATGTCTGGATGCAGGTTGGTTGGCGGTTCTTCTCTCATCTCGTCTACCAAAACCCTTTTAGTTTTTGACCATTACAGCGGACGATTTTGGAAGCAACAGCATTTAAATTGCTAAACAACTTTCAAAAAAATGTGTCTCTCAGAAAAGTCTGTGCTTGAAGAAGAAAAAGTGATACTGGTGGACTTTTAGTGATCGAAGCAAATAGGTTAATTCACAAGATATATAACGAAGCCAACACACTCGAATGTAGCGAGCTAAAACGAGTTCATAATATGAGACCAACACGGCGACTGTTAACCAATTTTTATTGTATGACTTTTCTAGGATTACAACACGTACTTGGAACTTCGCAGTATGGAAGATGTCGTGGGCGAACGATATTTGACACACGAAAGCGATGATGCGGCATGGGAGCGATATCAATCGCATAATTCACACACACAAAGTTATAATTCCATTCCTGAAGAAAAACGCTCCAGCATCAGTTACTTGTGATTTGAATAATCGACCAGTTTTTTTATACACGTACGTGTAACCATCTATATATAAGAATATTTTGTGGAAGTGTGCCCGTGTATGTTCGAATGATGTTGGGTTATTGGGAAATAATATTCCGTCATCATTTGTTTTTATTTGTTTTGTCTTTGTGTCAGTTAAAATTCACGTTACACTTTCCGTAGTCCGTAGTTGCTTTGAATTCCAGCTGGCCTCGCTTTCATGTCAAGCGATGTAAAATGTTTTCGAGAAACTTTACTTTTATTACCTATTCCTATTCTTAACGTCGTTTCGATATTGCGAAAACCTAGGTTTTCTATCGAAAAAGTTCATTCAAACTTCGTTAATGGAGATTTGGCCATGGATTTCAAGAGCATTCAAGTTTAAAGTTCGGCTCCCTCTTCTTGCAAAGATATTTCTAACTTTTTTGCAACTTTGTGTTGTTCAATTTTTCTTTTAATCGATTTATACTTTACTTTTTTAATCATTGTTATATATTTTTTTTAATTCTACACTGAACACACGAAGTATTCGAAACGGACACCAGACCTGCCCCGTTGTGCACATTATTTTGTACTCATATATTTTGAAATCTCTCTGATCGGAGCTATCTATAAATTCATCATTCATGCCCTAGCCTTTTAAATTCAATTCGGTCAGGAAATTGTATACGAATTTTTTCAAATATTTTCACAGAGAGGTGTTGTCGTTAATGTTCTTTTATTTTTCTCCCGCCAAAATTATATTTTTAACACCTTGTTCACTCCCGACGTAACTATTTTTTTTATTTAAACAGGGGGTTGTGTATGTGGATAAACTGTATAGTTGAAATGGTAAATCACATCCTGCGTTTTCTTACCCCTCGAAAAATTAGTAGTATTTGTTCGTGTTTTCCTTTTGTTTCTCGACGAAAGAAGATATTCGTTTGGACTGCTGGTGTAATGTTTTATCATGCCGTTGTGACGACACCAACAGGGATGAGTGTGTGGTAGCCGAGTGGCGGAGATTAGTGGGTATGCAGAATGTCAGATCATCTGGACCAAGTTGATTTGTGAAAAATGGTATATATCAACAAGAAAGAACCAGTAAGGAATTACAATCACTTATGAAAGCGAACAATGAAAGGAAAAGAACAGGAGATATGCTAGTGTAAACTAACCAAGAACATAGTATTTCCTCTATTTAGCACCGCCCTCTAAAAAAGAGAAAGATGTGTATTTATTTAAATTCTATTGTTTCTCTATCAGCAAATTCTTCCAATTCTAGTTCAAGAAGATTAGAAAATATTGTTCTCTTTTTCATCAACTTCTTGTGCAGTATTTTTAGAAAGTTTTTTGTTCAATGAAAAACATTTGAAAGTAGCTGGAACAACCAGTCCCAGTTCCCTTTTCCTCTTTCCAACAACTCTTGTTATCAATGAGTTCGAATCGTTGGCTTGAAGAGATTGATTGATGAGTTTTGACAACTCAATTAGTATGTGCCCAACAAGAATATATTTCTCATCTTCCTCGTCCTTATCCTCGGGTGTGTCTTTGACGACTGCCTCTCCTTCATCGTTCTCTTTAACAACGGCCTTTCTTTTTACGCCAGACTTTTCTTTAGCAACTGGTTCTTCTTCACCATCAGGCTTCTCTTTAATCTCTTCCTCAGGTATATCTTTGTCACTTTCAGATGTGTTTTTGAGTAAACTCCAATTGCATTTTCATCATACTCTATTGCTTCTTCTCTTGTATCGAGTTTGCATATAATTTTCTCTCCTATTGTTGGTGTCCAAACATCTTTATAAACATGATGACCTCTCATATTTGTTCGAAATAATCGCGGAATAATTCACAAGTGAACCCATTTGAAAACACAACGGATTCTGACGTTGAGTTAGCGTGCGAAGCGTTTCACTTAGTCGATGAGGACCATGATTCTGATGAAGACATTGTCGTCTAGGGTTTTTTTACGTGAAAAAAATGTTATAGAACAAAACTTTGATTGTCAATTCCATGTTCTCTTTGTTTGTTTCCTGAGATCTTAAAAACAGAAATTTGAAATTTTGAAAAGAGCGCCGCCCTCTAATAAGCGCCGCACCTAAAAACACAAAAATAATCGGCGCTTATTAAAGGAAATACGGTAAGTAGAAAACAACAAAACAAAAATGTTTAGAAAAAAGCAGCAGGAAAGGAACAAATCAAGAAACAACAAAAGGATTCGTGAAGGGAAGACACGAAGAATACAAACAAGATCAGAATTAAAAGAAAGTTAATGGATATGCAAAAAGGGGTTACAGATTCTCCAGAATTGAAAATGTAAGAAATTAAAAGAGCAGGAGATAGATTGCCTGGAAGATATGAGATTGTAACGAAAGGAGATAATCAACGAAGCGAATGATTTGTTGCAGAAAAAAATATAAAGAAGAAACATAAAGAAGAATTGAAGAAGTATGGAATTAAAGTTATTGAAAATCTTGTTAAAAATCACAAAATGAAAAAATCACAGGATGTGATCGGTATCATGGCAGTTCGCCCAGATGCAAGAGTAAAAATTTTTATTGCTACAAAAATTTATCATGCTTCAAATGAAGAGATTAGGCGTAAGAAAAAATCTTAAGGGAAGGAAAGAGAATAAATTCGATGGAAGAGGGAGGAAAGATGATCAGCAAATCTTTTTGAGGAACTCTAATGTGTGAAGTTCACGAAACGAAACAGCCGCTTGGCGATCTTCAAAAATACCTCTGTGCAGTGATCCATATTGTGAGAGAAACTAAAATGTAAACCACAAATACACAGTTTTCTCGAAACTAATGTTGTACTGCTGGGATTTGAATAATCGAGTCATTTGTAAGTAATAAAATTATATATTCAGTAAACAATGAATTACATGAAAACGAGGCTATCTACACAACTTTATTTTGAATATCCTTTATTTTTAATATTTATTTACTTTTTGATAAACAAAACTTAAATTATTCCATGTCAAAAAATTGGAAGGACTAGTTTACCTAAGTAATATTTAAAATGATGACATCAAACAATATTATGGTTTGTCACTGTCGTTATTTTAACGATAAGAGCAAATATTGACAGGAACTGTAATTATCAACTTCAAGCCCAGGACCTCTTAACAATATGCAAACCACAGCAATTCATAAAAATCAACGTCAATAAAGGACCATCCAGGTACAAATTTTTATCGTTACCGTATTCTTCGAATGATTTTCACGGAGTTCTTCTATTCGGTTGTATCTTAGTTAGATAATTTATTTCTGCTTTTTTTCCACTTTTTTAACGGTGTTCACTCATTTTGAAATGATCGTGTCAAGAGTAGTCCTTGAATATATTTCATCTAAAAAAAATTGATTCAAGGTGCAATTTGGATATACCGGCATTAACTGGGGCTGTCTTCGTTTTCGCCAATATGATAGGGAAAAAAGGCCTGGAACGGAAGTGGATATAATGGTCAACGTAAACATTCTAATCTGAATTCAGTCGGTAAAAATTAATGAAAAAATAAATGAAATTTTTGTGTCTTGTGCTGAATCTTCAATCAGTAAGTAAATTTATAGTATAGTTTCCAACTGTATTGTATAACCGTCGATCGGGTTAAAGGTTAGGAAAAGTTTGCCGGCGGGAAAGAAAAAGTTTTGAATCCAAACACTCGTTGACACTCATTAAGCTGGATTCGTGCATAGTAGTGATCCGGAAACCATCAAGACCACAAAACGCAGATGCCGTTCAAACCGTAAAAGTGAAGCTTATTTCCTAATCTTTTGAAGTACAGTAGCAATAAGAAAGTTTGCTGATGTCACACTTTGTTGAAAACACCACAGACAACATGCGTGTGTTTGATGTTTCGGCAAAACACGCGTATTGGCTTAGAGCGTCATTAACACATCTTCGTCATCATTCTCCTTTGATCTAAGAGATAACGATAATATTACTTCATACATCATACTATGAAATAAGTAAATATGTAAATAAGTAAATACTAGCCGCCAAGGCGGCGTCGCTCGCCGCCCATGTCCACCTGCTCTGTATCACTGTATCAATAAACGTCAAATTTCCTTATAAACGGTTCGTACAACTTGTGTTCAACCAGAAGCAGATTTGAAGTCACAACCTCTGGTAAAACCAATCTTTTATCAGTGTAACAATACACTCAAAACGTATAAAAACTTCAACTTTTTATTAGCTTTTGTTTTAAAAAAGTTACGCGCTCTAACATGGGTGCTATCAAACATAAGGGGGAAATGGTTTCTCTTTTTAAAAAGATCACACGGGAGGAGAGAAAAAAAGGCACGTGCTAAATGAATAAAGTGAATAAAAAAACGTTCGATCTGATATAAAATAATATAGATTAAAAGAAATCGATTAAAACAAATTAAGACAACTATTATGACAAAAGCAAAGAAAAGTATTTTGTTTTATGATTTTTAAACATTTTGATTGCTCGAAAAAAAAGTTCACCCGTCTCAGACAGTCAGGCAAGGATACGTTAGGATACACTGGCAAACCGAACATGCTACCACGTTCTGCCATGGCTGCTTTTTGTCCAAAATGTTTTATCAGTTAGTTTCTTTGTATTTAGTTGATGTATTGTTTTCAAAGCCAAGTCAACGTGGAATATAAAACTAACAAAATAATAAAAACGAAACGTTATTCCTATTAGTTCATCAGCCAAAAAAAGTCACGTTCGATTGGGGTTGCAATGTATTTGCTTCGAACTCACGTCGCACACAAAAAAAGAAACAATTTCGCTCACAACTCAATCTACCATTTTGCGTGACTTACAAACAGACAGACGGAGAATCGGCTATTAATATATAGACTAGCCGCCAAGGCGGCGTCGCTCACCGCCGATGTTCACCTGCTCTGTATCACTGTATCAATAAACGTCAAATTTCCTTATAAAGCGCTCGTACAACTTGTGTTCAACCAGAAGCATATTCGAAGTCACAACCTCTGATAAAACCAATCTTTTATCAGTGTAACAATACACTCAAAATGTAGAGAGAGAAAACTTCAACTTTTTATTAGCTTTTGTTTTAAAAAAGTTACGCACTCTAACATGGGTGCTATCAAACGTAAGGGGGAAATAGTTTCTCTTCTTAAAAACATCACGACGGAGGAGAGAAAAAAGGCACGTGCTAAATGAATAAATAGAATAAAAAACGTTCGATCAGAACGCTTAACAATTAAAAGAAGAAATTAATTTGTTAAAAGAAAAGCAAAAAAAAAAAAACCCCAAAAAAATTTGTTTTGATATAATACTCTTTTTTTACCTATCGGTTTTTAAACATTTTGATTGCTCAAAAAAAAGTTCACCCGTCTCAGACAGTCAGGCAAGAGTTAGTGGCAAACCGAACATATGCTGCCACGTTCTGCCACTGCTGCTTTTTGTCCAAAATGTTTAATCAGTTAGTTTCTTTGTATTTAGTTGATGTACTGTTTTCAAAACCAAGTCAACGTGGAATATAAATCTAACAGTAACGATAAAAACAAAACGTTATTCCTATTAGTTCATCAGCCAAAAAAGGTCACGTTGTGATTGGGGTTGCAATGTATTTGCTTCGAACTCACGTCGCACACAAAAAAATAAATAATTTCGCTCACAACTCAATCTACCATTTTGCGTGACTTACAAACAAACGAACAAACAAACAAACAAACAGACAGAGAGTCGGCTATTAATATATAGATGTCATTTGTAGACTTCTTTCTCTCACTTTCTTTCTCAAATCATCCTCTGTGGTTGGATTATCAGGAAATGTCAAGAGCCTGGGCTCGGAATTCTGAAAATGATTTTTAACACACGTTCTAAAAACAATCAAAAGAAAACTGAAATAAAAAAACATAAAAACATAGGGAAATTATTTTCTTTTTTAATTAATTACTTTCTTGCTTGTGTTCTTTTCTCGAGTTTTTTTAACGATTTCTATCGGTGAAAGAGGATTTCAAATCGATGTTGCTTTCGAGAATTTGAGTAAAAGGTTCTTAACACGATATAGCATTGCGTAAATATTTACAAATTAACTGAGCTACGGTATATCTTTCTTACGATCCTACATAGATAAAAATAAACTTGTACTGAAATTAGAGAACCACTTTGGAGACAGTTTGTTGTTGTGAAATGTTTATATTCAAAAGAGAACAAAAAGAGTTTTTTGGATTATGCACTCTAAAGTGTCTAGCCTCGTTCATGAAACCTTTACAGTGACGATAGTGACACTGAAAGTACAAGTCATAGGATTCCATTTTAGAAATATCATGGAAAGAAAGATTATTAACGATGTGGTTTACTTTTCATCGTTATTTTGTTTCATGTTTCATATATAATAAGTTTTTATGCGCTATATTCTAATTCTTTTTATGTTTGCAAAACTACCCATAGACCCACCTTCAAAGTCAATTTCAACACCCTCCTACGTTTTTGTTTTCATCGCATCGTGTCTTGCAGGCCTCCAAAATCTCATCAGTGCGACGGAGAGAGTTCGTTTAGTAGGTTTATATTCATCATTCATCTTTTGTGTTAATTAGAAACAAGACCTTTCCGATAGTAACGAAAAAAATAAATGTCGTTTAAAGTAGATTTGAAGTTTCCTTGAATTTCAATTCAACAA
The DNA here is from genome assembly GCA_027922465.2 of Turritopsis dohrnii. Classification (NCBI taxonomy): domain Eukaryota; kingdom Metazoa; phylum Cnidaria; class Hydrozoa; order Anthoathecata; family Oceaniidae; genus Turritopsis; species Turritopsis dohrnii. The sequence goes on from BQMF02000002.1 coordinate 2,758,919, forward strand.
TTTTTCCACTGGCAACTGTTATAAAGCTTTTACAAGGTAAAAATTATTAAACACGGTTTAAAAAGCAAACACCAAATAATTTTGACAGTCCGAATGTGTTTGTTCAGCTATAATGTAAACATTGATATCTGTTTAATTTTTTCTTAAAAAATGATGGGCTTCTCAATTTCACAATATTTTACGTAAGACGTAATACTTCAGTGTATACACGCTGCATTGTTATTTTATGCTAAGCAAATATAAACCGTATCCGCATGTAAATATTATTGATCGTGAAGTTTTGAATGTTGTTGTAGGGAAGAGGGAAATCAAACATAACGTCTGAACACCTGAGAGAAGAAGGAATAATGAAGATTTATTTGCTCCTGGCGTTTTTATCGCTGGTCGTTTCAACGCAGCAACAGGTAATCACTTTTTTTTTCTTGGTTATGTACAAAGGAGAACGGATAGCAGCGATGACGTCATTGCGCCCATAAATATATTCAAAGTACAAAAACATTTTGGCTAAACCTCCCTCCCCATATTTCCTAATGGCGTGGTGTATCAAAACACCATAAAGCTGTTGTGTTTTGATATTATGGAACTTAAAGAGTGTGCGGCTTCATATCTTGGAATGTGTCATGATTACAGAGCTACAGAAGCACACACACGTCGTTTCATTCTCAGGGAATTGGGACCTACGATTATACAATTTCATAGTATTGATTTGGAATTTGAGGGCCCAATCGAAAAAAGGCATTTTGTTACAAATTTGGACAAAATTTTGACAATGATTGCGAAATTGTTATGAGAATTTGGACATAAAAAATGTTGGTTGTGCTGATTTCGAATTTTTAAGGCTAAATGTCATAATTCAGTCGAATGGTTCATTTCTAACAAACATTTGCAGGTAGTACAAATTGATAATGGTTTGGAGAACGGTATATGTAGAATGTTCACATGTTAACATGTTTAGATAGCTGCTATGACGTTTTGTATCACGTGACGCTTGTTATTGCTAGTGTTGTGTAACTTTTTCGTTATCAATCAGGCGACTTTTTAAGGTGCGAAATTTTCGTGAAAACTAAACACCGCATAAGTCGTTGAAATTCACTGTATCATTTATAACAAGATCAAATGGCAATTTTGAAGTGTTAAAGATAATTGATTTTGGTTATGGAGTCAATCATTTTCTGAAACTGAATCTCCAAGAGACAACCAATCACCATTCTCGTTTGCTTTCTATTTTTGATAACTGCTTGTTTCCAGACCCATTTCTTGTTGAAGAATTCCCACTGCTGACATCAGCACATTTTCAACTCTTAGTTCCCTTTCTAACGACGCATATGCAACATACCACATTTCTTTTACATTTTGTGAAGTTCATGTCAAAGAAACACGAAACACAAAAGATTTTAAAGTTAGAATGGTTTAGAAGTGAGTTGTAACTCCTTCCCTTTATACGTGGTAAAGGTCTAAGTATAAGAAATAACGAGATTCGACTCAACTTGAATAACTGAGAGGATTCTTCTCTTTCTTAAACCAAATATGCTCGAAGTCATGTTTATATGTCGCATGTTTTAAACCGTGCTGGGACAAATAAGTAATTATCGCGTTCCGAGGGGTTAATTCCGGACCGACTTTTTACATTTCAAATATGACTCGCCATTATAAAGCTGTTTCAATATGGTGGACTAGAGAACGCGTCGATGATTTTACCTAGCCTAGAAGGACGTAATACGTTGGAATTTCAGTAAAGTCTTCATCTTGACTTGTGATCATATCATGTTTGCTCGTCCCACCATTTGGATGTTGAACTTTAAACTTTGAACGTTGAATCCTGAAGGGGAGTCGGGAAACTTCTTAAAATAAACCATTGTGATTGGGTGACTTCATAAAATTAACCATTGTGATTGGTTGACATGACTTGATGATATGCGGAACTTACTTTCTCTTTATTCATACTTGTACTAAAATCAATATTTTGTTTAGGTTTTACAAGAATGTGAAACCAATGCGTACCCACCACCACTTGAGTAAGTATTACAACTTCTATTGCAGTATTCACCGCCCACGAACAGCGTAAGAGAGGCCAGCATGAGAATAAATACAAAGCAAAAATCATTCTCACTTTCCACTACAACACTACTATTAGAACCATGAGTGTAAAAGAGGTAGCAAAGTATCAAAGACCTCGATCTGTACAAGAGAGAATGCTGCTACACTGTTCCGAACGATTGATTCATTTATTTATTTATTTTCTTCATTAATGATTTGATGTGGTCCTACTAACAAAAATAAAACATATATTTCTAAATGGCCGATTAAGCGCCCAGGACTCAATAAAGCGCCCCGTCCGATTAAGCGCCCAGGTTTAGAGGAAAAATTTGTAATAAGCCCCCAGGTCCAAAACTGAAACTGGGCGCTTATTCAGCGAAAACATAAAATATTGAGAAAAACATCGTTTTTACTTGAACATATATTTCACCATCAAGAAAAAAACCCAATAACACAGGAATGAATTATTTTCATCTCAAAGTGAGAGTATTGATCAAGAAGTTTTTTTGTCAGTATTCAGTGAAAAGAGAACTGCATTAGTGGTTTTAGTGATTTTTTATTAACCGCCCAGGACTCAATTAAACGCCCCGTTCGTATAAAAGCCCACCGTAAAAGTTCAAATCAATTATAAGCGCCCAAGGCGCTTAATCGGTCATTTACGGTATTTGTGAGAACTTTTTTTTAAACTGTTCAACTAAAAAGTTACTTCAGAGATTTAAAGCTTTTTCTTGTATCAAAAGAAACATCATTACTTTGCACGCTTATTTCAAGTTTTGATATGAAGTTCCTGATGACTTTGTGGGGAAAAATTCACGAACAACTCTACTAAGTTGTATATAATTCCCTAAAAATCTATAGAAAAATAGTTTCGTGTAAACGAAACATGATGTAAGATTTAACAGTATTTACGTGTGTTTACTTTTCTCCAGACAGTATGACGAAAACTAACTTGAACAGCTAGCAACCTTATATCCCAGTGTTTCACATTTCTTTATTGTATTGGGAGAAGATCTAGAAACTAAGTTGAGTTCCCGGAAGAGGTTCTTGTTGAAAACTTGGCTTTGTTTACTGATGCTGACAACATTTTATTTGATCACGTGCTCACATGTTCTTGCGCACATGATTGAACTTGTTGAGAAATGGAGAAAGAAAGCAATAGTCTAGTTTTGTTAACATACCAATACTTCGCCGAGTCTGGATCCGAGGTGGCTAGTGTTGTCTTTTGATTGAATAGAAAAAACATGAATGAAACACCTCTGCCCTCTGAAGTGTACCCATTTAGTACTCATTTTATAAGAACTCACACGTAGAAACTAACTCAAACATGCGCTTTGTAATATCCAGAACTTCTTTTTCCCAGTTTTTGAGCTGTTGTTGTTTATTCTCAGAAGGTAAAAAAAAACACAAAACATAAAACAAGGGACAAGAGGCTCTTCCGGTAGGACCTACAATCATGATCTACTTCCCCAATTTCTCAAATTTCAGCAGTCAGCGTTGTTCTTTTATCTCATTTTGGTAACCCTCACTCTGTGAAGAATGATGAAAAGCAACCTCGTACCCAGGGTTTCTTGCCTTTTCGATATACGGATCGAAAAGGCAAGAAACCCTAGGTACGAGGTTGGATGAAAAGGCATGTGTAATATCAGAATCGACTAGGGGCGTATGTGGAACGCCCAGGTTGTCAAAGTGCAGATACACTTATTTTTTGTACTCTTTGTATGTGAGAGTTTATAGCCACTGTGTGTAAAGAGTAACTTTACCTTCAAATATCAATTTCTTCTCAAAGATTGACAAATTTTCCAATAAATTTTCTCATGATGGTCAATATTTATCGAGCGAGAATATGTCAGATGTAAAGTCTGTCTTCTGAATTCATTTGATATGTAATGATTTTTTGATTTTGGTGTACCTGTCTCCTCCAAAATGTTTTAAAAATGCTTTATACAAAGGAGGGCTCAACCTCGTTTCCAGGGCTTCTTGCCTTTTTGATATACCATAGAAATACGAAAATATACGTATTTCTATGGATATACGGACGGCGGCGCCGAGAAGGGCTTTCCGTTGTCTTTTCGAATATAAGAATAAGATACAAAGAAGAGTTACAATGATGTTGTATTCTGATCAATACACTCTTCAATCTTTTATGTTTTTGATGCAGTGAACTCTCATTTGAACTTGAAATATTTTGCTAAATATATACGAGATGATCAAAATTTTGTAATTCCCCTGCTGTGCAGGCACATTCAAATCACTGACACTGTGTTCCCCAGCATATTTTGTACTGTCAATTACGACGGTGTGTGCTGAGGCCGTGTAATTTGAGAACTAATTGCCCCCGCAGCGAGCGTAAGCGAGCGAGGAGGCATAGTAGTTTCACGAGATAGGCGAATGTCAGTTTCCGATTTTGTTCATCATCATCATCATCATCATCATCCAACTTTCGTGTTGACGTTACACGGTGGAATACAATTATTAGCTGACTTTGCTTTTTTCCCGTTTCAAAGCATGGTACTGTAAGTGGGAGAGACAGAATGTTTTTTCGTATCTCTTTCCTAATTTATTATTATATTATACTATGTTATTTAGGAAGATCGTATGCTAAAATTGCTTAGACATTTTTCGTGTTACTTTTGTGTTGTTTTAGTGAAGTGAACGACAAGGATTTTGAAGCACAGCTTGATATCCGAAATTTTGCCAACCATACATTTTATTTTTGTATATATTTTAACTCTAAATTTTTCTTTCAATAATTTCGTTTAATGCACTGATTTTTGGCGGATCTTTCCTTCAAAAGATTTTAATTGGATTTCTGTGTATACAAGAAAGCCATATTACAAATTGTCGTTCTTCGTGTTTTTCTTCTTTGACTGTCTTCCGAACCTAGTGTGATCATGATCAATAAAACCTATATATTTTTTTCTTGTTTTTTTTATGTAAACTTTGGCTATTTTTTGTTTTAAATCAATTGGATTTTTCGCTTCAATTTTTTTTTTGAAAAAGTTTTTTTTTTTTTTTGGCTCTTACAGAATGTTTTTAACAAATCTTATTTTAATTATAAAAATTATAAAATATGTATCCATGGTTTCAATTCACACATTTCTCTTGTTTGCAGCAAATACTTTTTAATATTACTTGTTAAGCCTTATTTACACTTTTTGAAAGGTATATTAGCATCAGTGTAACTTAGACCTAAGAGATAACAAAAAGTAACAAAGTTTTGTGCATATTTTCATCTGTTTAAGTGTAGATTATTTGGGTTGCATATTGCAAGTTGGTTTTGAAATGCCAAAAACTGATTTTGTCGAAATATTTAAGCATATAACTTTGCCTCATATCAGGTCCCAAATCAACCCAAACAGTTTTTTTTTCGGCCAAAAACTTGTTTTCGTTTCCGCTGTTAATGTATAGCTTGCTGTCTGTATAAATTGGAATGCTTGAGGGCGGGGGCATTTTAAGCTAAAGCTACATGCTAGTTTAATTATTTAACAGATAAAAGGCTTCTTCTAAGCAAATAAAATAATTACGCGTTACTTTTGTTTATAAGAAACCTCTAAGCTTGGGGTTTCTTATCATTTTAGAGATTATCAGTCTCATAATTCCTCAATGAGTTCCTTTTTTTTCAACAAAATTTTTCTTTTCTCACTATTATATATGTATGGCATGTATCTTATCGGTATCGTTGCTACAGTGTGTTTCATAATGTTGGAAATGGAAATTTTAAAGTTTTCAAATATCAATTTGGGGGTCTCAGCGCAAAGATAAAAATAATAAAAAATTTGAATGGATTCAGTGTTTTGAAACGATAAGCACGATGTAATTAAACTACATGTTAATCGACCATTAAAAATTTAATTACATTTCTCCAAGACATTTTCGTTATTTTTTCAAAAACCTCTTTTTCATTTTTCACAAAAATATACTAGCCAAAAGGGCTTGGGAAATGGCTTTCCATTGATGTAAAAATTATTTTGAAATTCGGTATATTCCTAAAAAACAACTTTAAAATTTCCATTTCCAACATTATGAAACACACTGTATTTACATGTTTTATTAGTTTTGATAACCATGGGAATTGTTTTCAATTTCAGCCTTAAACAGTTCTCTATTTTTTAACCCTGTTCAGCCTCAAGTTCCTTAAGGCGACTTTCCACACGGAAAATTTTCGCCTTAATAAAAATGTTCTTTTATAAAAGAAAACAGCTTAAAAAATCCGAATGTTTAAATAGATTTTTGGGGTTTAGAGCGGCCTGAAAAAAACACCCGGATAAATTTTGAACGCCCGAGGGCGACTAATTAGTATTTACAATATCGGTTTCAAGATGGAGGGTAGAAGAACTCGTGTTTCTTAAGTGCATTTACTTCGCTCAATAATTATGGGGATTGTAGTTAAGGATCCTAAGTCAGCCTTTTTTTAAGAAAAAGATCTTTATCAATGGACTTTAAGAGAATCAGTGAGTTAGAGAATCCTGATATTTGATCTGTTTTTGTAACGTCTTTATCTTGACATAATTTTAATAGAATGACAAACGTGATGCAATAATATGAACATAACAAATAAATTAATGTTATTCTGTGCCATGGTTGTTCAGCGCAGGGAAGTTCATCTAATTCAAAAGAAAATTCAGGCAAAATTCAATTCATCTATATAGTTTGTAGCGAGAACAAAGAGATGTTATTATATATATAATTTTTTTTCACAAACTCTCACAAGATTGGCTGAATTGTTATATATAAACTTCTTGTTAAAGGGATTCCTGCGTCCAAAATGATATTTACCAATATAATAGAACTCAAAAAGTTGTTTTTAAGTATTTGATAATTATTTATAGTTTTATGCAATGCATATTTAGGATGTAATAAGATATAGCTAGCTAACACTTCTCATTGCAATAACTTTAGATATATAATGATTAATATTACATCTTTATAAGTTACTATGAAGTTAGGGCTTCCACTTTGAGTTGATTCATAGAAGAATGAAGTAAGTAAGTAAGTAAGTATTTATTTACCACATAAACAAAAATAAAAATTACAAGTGCAATTCCATTAAATTTATTATATATAATTATTGTGGAAGGAGGCTATCCTAATAGCAAAGCTACACAAAGATAGCCACCTGATTATGGTTTTACAACGATATACTATCACTAAAGAAAGAGAGAAATATATATAGAGAAATGCTGACGTATCCAGTGGGATTTTGATACCGCGAGTGCGGTATCGGCGCCCAAACTCAGGCGCCCAAACTCTGACTTTTCAAAAAAAAAAATAACAATTTTTTTTTTTTTAAACTGCACTCACAAAGATCCCTTCTAACATTAAACAAACTAATAAAACTTTGTTAGCTTATTTACAACCTATTTTGTGCACTCTGTGACAATTAATTTTTCATTCGTCTATGTTGCTTATTAAACGATGGCGTCACGACGAATGTTTTTGCATGCAGGTGATATTATCGAAAACGAAAAGAAAACATTGCATTGCTTTTTGTTGCGCGTGATACATTTATTGAAAGAAACAAAACTTGCATTGTGTATTTCTTTTCGTTGCACATGTTTTTCAAATCAATGCTTCTATATACACAACTCATCTTTCGTGCACGCGATTAATGCGAATCGTTTTAGTTGGCCCTGAAAAATTGACTGATGAGGATTACGAGTCATTGATCGATGCGTATAGTGCGAGTACCAATACGCGCATTGAACTCTGATCTTTTATCACTGTAAGTGGTCTTTATTTTCGGAGTTTTTTGTTACCCACGAACCTGTGTAATTAAGCTTTTAATTAAGCTTAATTTAATTTTAATTAAGCTGATGCATCAACGCTATTTCGTATTCGAAAAAATAATACACAATTTTTACATAATTGAAACCACAAGTAGAACGAATTAGATTTTATACAGGTCATTCGAAATTCATTTGTGAAATTATGAAGTATAAAGAGAAAGGCACTCAGTCTCCTGTGTTTGGGGTTCACAGGTTAAATCGTCCCCCTTACTTCACTTTCCTTCAATACCTCTGAGAGTATACATAAGCATGTACGTTCACATTACAATTGATTATTCCACGTCTTGGATGCCATGTACAGGCCAATAGAGCACATTAACCTACTGTCTCCTGTAATAATTATGATACTGAATGGAAGTGCATTTTCCAGCAATGTAAACCACATAAAAATAAAAAATTTTCCGCCCCTCAGGCCTCACCATGGGGCCTTCGGGTGACAATGAAACAAGCCAATTTTGAAATGAGCAAAGCGGTGTCCCCAAATAATCTCTGGATACGACACTGAGAAAAAAAAAGCAAAAACAAAACAAAATAAAAACAAAGCTACGAGGGAAAGAGTACCTACTCATAACTGTAAGAAAGTGTTGAAAAACTATGCGTTTCAGAGATTTGAAAGTCATGCATGTTAAATTTAAGTGCAAATAGAATTGTTGGAGTGCATTCCACTGGGAGACAGCCAACTTTGACAGAGTTTTTTTTTACCATGGTGTTCAGTGTGAACAATGGGTAAAGCTTAATATTTCTGACACACACATCTTGTACCATAAGAGTGATCTAACTTTCTGAAATTAAAAGAGCCCAGTAAGTTAGTGGGAAAGTTGGAATTAAAATATTGATGAATAAATAGAATGTTCAGGAGTTTAACTAAATCAAAGACTTCAAGGATTTCAAAATTACGAAAAAGTATTGATGAAGGACTCTGTAGTGTACTAAAAGACATCAGCCTCAATGCGGTAAGAATTTTGTGGGAAACTGTAGGGTTGCACAGACCCCTTAATTGGCAACCATAGCGTATGTGAGACTCAAAAAGTGAGTAATAAATTAGAATCAATGTTTTCTGAGGAACATAATGACGCAACTTAGACAGTATTCCATTAGCTCTGGTAAGCTTTTTAGAAGTTCAAAAGTTTGACACTTCCAATTTAGATATTCATCTGAATGAACACCAAGATACTTTACAATAGCTTTCGGAAAGATGCGATTACCACATATCTTGAGGTAGAGATGATTGTTTAGTGATTTGCATTGTGATGTAAATAAAATAAATTCAGTCTTGTCAGCGTTTAGAGAAATCTTATTGGCTTTAAGCCAGGTTTCAAGGCATTTAAGGTCACGATTGACTCTATTACAGAGAGACTTCAATGAGGAATTAAAATGTAAGAGGTGGGTATCATCAGCAAAGTGAAACATTTCACAGTGCTTGATTGCAGAATTGAGGTCCTTTACGTACAACAAGAATAAAAGAGGACCCAAAACAGAGCCTTGAGGAGCCCCATATCTAAGAAGTTTTGCAGTAGATTGGAAATTTGAACAAATTACATTCGACCAGTTAGGTAGGATCGAAACCAATTGTTTGCAACACCTCGAATTGGTGAAGTTTAGAAAGTAAAATTGAATGATCTACTGTGTCAAAAGCTTTCTGCAAGTCTAGAAATACACCACAAGCGAAATTACCATAATCAAAACATTCATGAACTCTTTCAACGATGTTAAGAAGAGTGTGAATAGTCATAGTATTTACTAATTACTATCTTATTACATCATAATTAATGTGTTGCATGATGATTTTGTAATCAAAATATCTGCCCAAGGAAACAGAATATCCGAAAACTGTAAAAAGAGTTCTTAAACAACTTTTCTATCATCTCTTGATATCTTTTTGGACGCAGGAATCCCTTTGATATTATAATGTATACATCTTGTTGACAACCGAAAAATGTTCATTAAAGTCTTTTTAGAGAATGTAGTGACTAATAAGACAATTATTTACCACTTACTAAAACCTGCTAGAAAAAAATGGCATTGTTATTGTTACGTAGGATGATGGCTCCAGTACCATTGATGCAAAGTAAGGCTATTGAAATTGTTTGTTTGTCGTGGTTTATTTTCGATATAGTTAATGCAAAGCTTCTGAATGATAGAATTTTAATGGTGTAGTGTTAAGCCTTGATTACTCTTTGATTCACACAAAATCTTCTATCCAGTCGTTGATAGTTTACAGCTTAAATAGAAAAAATCACCAGCCAGATTGAGACTTAAGTTTAACATTGAAAATATTCTATGTTGAATTTACAATCACATTTCTTTTAGGGTTTAATCTAACAAACCGGTTACTTGGAAATGTGAAGCATTCTTCTGAAAAATGCATACAAAGCTTGGCTAATTATTCATCATTCTGTTCAGCTCCAGCTTCCAATAAGTTTCAACAATCGTTCATAGCGAGAATTACAGTGCAACCACAAAAAAGAACAATAACAGTTGTCAGCAGACTAAATAAACGCAAATCATGCAAATCAGTTTTGAAAAGGTTCCGACGTGTAAAAGGTGGATATTTAAAACGTTGGAGAGCTGGAAAGCAACACAAACAACGGAAGAAGTCAAGCAGACGTCGATACAGATTACGAGGAAGTGTTTTGGTGAAAAATAAAAGTCAGCTTAAAACTTTGAATAAAATGATGTATAAACATTGATTGTAGAAATATATAAAAGACTGATACTTATAAAGGAAAATGCTTTTTGTTTTATTTTCAAAATTAAATTGACTCTCTGTGAACTTATCATTTAGCTAGGATACCTGTAATTTTTGATGGAGTAACTATTTTACAATATGCTTTGCTTGAACATTTCTATACTTGCATGGTTAGATGAATAGCTTTCAGGAAAAAGATGATGATTGATGCTATTTGAAAAGAGGTATTCATTAAAGTTTATTTCATTCCAGTGAGGCTATTGAGACTGAAATTGTGAACTTGGATCTTCCTCCTCATAAACGCTGGGAAAATGTGGTTAAACCAAGGAAAGAACACGTATGTCACAGTTTCTTTTGAATAACTAGTCTGAAAGGCGTTTGATTCATTGGTAACTCAACTAGTAACTCATGAATTTCTTGTCTTGACATTTTGATTTTGCCAGTCACAGTTTTTCATGTCTGTTTAGATACGGAATTTCATTTCATATGTGATGAATTTGTTGCCGTACCATGTACTGGAATATCTGACAAAAGGACTGGTCAGTTGAAGTTTATTAAAGCCCAGTGTTCCATTCAGACCGAAAACGATAACATTCAAACATTATGGGCGGGTGCCCACAAAATATCCCAAAAAACAACCAAAAGAAAAAAGTCTGAATGATAAATTTGTGAAAAAATTAAACAGAACTAATTGTGAACAATACAAAACGTAAAATTAAGGCGTTTCGCACAGTTTTAATTTGCCTGTATGTTAAATAGCAACTTAGAGTTTCTCTGTATACTTTATATATACACATAAATTTATTAATTTATTTTTTAACTGATGTAATTGCCAGGTCTGAACCAGGCTTTATACAGAAATCTCTATTGGCATAGAGAAGAAATTAAAAGATACACGAGAGAGTAAACATGCTCACAGAATTTTTGGTCCGGCAGCAAATCGAAATTGATGAAAAAGTGGATTCGGCAGAAGCCTTACTGGATAAAACTGTTAACTGAACATCCCAGTTGCCCCCAAACCCCTGCTGAAAATAACACTGTCCAATGTTCTGGATGTGACACTGAAGTCATTTCTTCTTGGCATTTTCATGCAAAGTCCATCCATTTAGATTCTTGGTTTAAACAAAGTTCCATATCATGAAGAAATGGTTGGGATTGCTGAAGCCATAGATGTTTCAGCTGGTATATAACATTTGTACTTGATGTTTGAGTTATTTTTTTATGTATGTTATGTATTTTATGTATGTTATGTATTTTATGTATGTATCAGTAATCACTCCCAAATGTTTTTTGTGGCACCTTGGGATAGATCTGGAATAAATCTACGTGCTGACAAATTTAAGTTGAGTTTGGTGTTATATATTTATGATACTTTATAGGTGAAATTCTGGCCTGTAATATCTTTTATGAATTGGAAAAGCTATGCACTTCAATTGTTGTTCAAAATCAACAGGGTATGTGTGGATAATTTTGTAGATTTTCTTGCTGTGTTTTACAGATTAAAAACTTATCTTATTTGATGTTGCAATAATGAAAAGGGCCTTAATACACTGATTTCAAAGTTTCTGCTACATCAGGGAAAACCAAAACCATCAGGGAGATTTGCTTAAATTTCTGAAAAATTAAGGAAAAGCTGTTATTAAATAATGCAACTAAGAAACTAAGGTTGTTATTTTAAACTTCTTTTGTGAAAGCCATAATTGTTTCTTTGATTCTCACATCCTTTTCATGATATTTTTTTGATGTTTTATTGATATTTTTTTGATAATAATACTTTTTACAGGGAAGATCTATCATGCTAGAAATATGGACTTAGGGGCATTGTTAGGGTATGTGCAGTATTGTTGGTGATGTATTTTTTATGCAATGGTTTGAGTGTGCAGGTTGAAAAATCAAAAAATTTTGATTTGAATTTTCCTTTCAGAAATTCTGGACAAAACCAAAATTTTATATCATAAATTATAAGTCTTGGTTGTTTATAATGTGAACAAATTTTCCATGTGTATTTCAAGTTACTTTGTTTTTCTGTTCAGTAGTATGTTTATATAACTTACATAACACTGCTGATGTAAATTATTTTTGATTTTTGTTTTTCATATTTTCTAGTTGGGATCCTAAAAACTTGACATGGAAAATTCCGGAACTTCTTCGTCCTTTAACTGTTAATGTGGAATTCCAGGTGAGAAACTTCTGAAATTCATGGTTTTCCGGATAATCCTTTTTCTTTCATCTATCCAACTTCATTGAAACTCTTGTGTGTTGATAATGGCTTTTTTTGGTGATATTAAAACTGTTTGGTTTTTGTATATAGATTATTTTTTTTGTTTATACAATATTTATACAGTCTAAAGGGAAGACCTTGTTTAAAACAGTCCAATTTGCTGGCACAGTTGGTGTTTTTACGGGCGTGAAACCGGTAAGATGAACCTTCATCTCTTCTTAATTGGATCTCTCAAGAGGTCAAAGGAATTTGTCTCTATAAGGAATGCTTACTTAAGTGAAATTCTTAGGGATTGTTGGGACTTCACAGGACCCATTGATTCCTTCCCACTTATCCACCAATAACTTATTACAGTTAAATCCTTAGTTGTTCAAGAAATGCCACCAATACTGACATGGATTCAGGCTGTTTTTCTGATCACGTTATATATTCCAGAACATTTCTTGTTTTAGGGGATGTTCTCCTTCAGTTTAAACTCAAGAAGTTCGAGCAAGTATTTTGAAGGACCGCTAGGTACATCGCCTTCTTTTTAAAGTTTCAATGAACTAAAAGTTTTGGAGAAATCCTTGAAGATTATCCACAGTTTGTTCAAAATTAGTGTTAAATTTTTTATTCCTGTTGTCTAGCTGTGTTGTCTTGGTTACTCGATCCTCATTCAAAGAGTCGGTTCGCAAGTTTATTGGGAAGGCAAGTGCTGGAGAATGCAACGAGGTAGTATATTAGTAAATTGATGATATAAGTAAAAAAAGAAGAAAAAAATTATTAGATTTGTTTGGCTTTAATACTCTGTCTATGATAAAGTGTTGATGAGAAATATTGAATTAAGAAAAAAAAATTGTGTGTGAAAGTCTCAATATCTGCTGGAAAGAACATGGAATGACATATTCCTACAACTTTGCATTTTTAGTTTTGACGAAGCGAAAAGGTTACTATCAAACGAACCTCTTGTATCACCTGTTTATTACATCGTGGCTGGTATCAAACCAAACGAAGGAGCAGTCATCACCAGATCTCTAACATCAAGTGTCAATCCCATGACGTAAGAAATATGTATCTTAATTTCATTACTAAATTTCGGTTGTATCTGAGGTATATATACACAGTTTGAATTAAAAGAGTTATTGTTTTATGGGAAATCGCCGTTTATAAAACCTAGAACAACATGTAAACACTATTTCTCTTTCTGACAGTTTTCTTCAGGTTGTCTCAAAAGCAACATTGTTGATCAATTTAGCGAACAACTAACGTTACTCTGTTAAATTTTAGTTTGAAAGACAACTGGTACGTACTTCAAACTAACTACGATCATTGGAAAGTGCCTCCTTTCTACGACAATAGGCGTAAACCGGTAAGCAGGTGTTGTCCCGTATCGCCTACCCGCACGCCCTTGTTGCATGTTCATCTCCTTTACCATTCAAAGTTGTATTCAGTTGAAGCCTTGCTTGGAACTTTGTAACCATTGACTCGTCTTTCTTGATTTATTTTACCATACTCTAACTATCAGATGAACCCTGGGTAGACGGAATTTGGTTCGTTGGGAAGTTTTTTCGACAAAGGACTTATTATGCAATGTATAAGTAATTTTTCTCCTACTAAAACGACACTTTATTTACTAAACTGCTCTGTCAATCAAGTTGAACTTTGGGAAAATACAAACCAACCGTTACCTTCACAACAGATGATACGACTTTAACAATAAATTACAACTTAGATATATTTAATCGCTATACTGTCAACAGAATTCAGATTTGTACTCATAATGTAAATGCATACTGTAGTTGTCTATCCTCATGACAAAACAGAACTAAACAGCGAATTATGTTTGTATATTTACTTGGTTATATTTTTTTCCCTTTTAGGCGAAGATCTGTTTAGACCAACTACCGAATCTTTCCGTCAGTAGCGTGAGTAGATCTTCCAGCTTAATGCAAGTTCAGAATTTTCGTGTGCAAGGAAATCTCGTAATATGTAGTATAATGAATCTCATTGGCTGACAGGTTTTAATCAGATTGTATTTTTTAGGCTATCGATTTGAAGTCTTTGTTTAATGTCTTGTCAACCATTCCGGTCAGAAATAAGGTGCTTGTTTTTACTATTTTGACAGAAGACAATCCAACATCAAAATTTAATTTGCTAACCCCTTTTCGATTTTTGTAGGCAACGATATACTCAGCTCTCATGGATCCGGCAACCGGCAAACTTGAATCATACAGAAGACACTGCAGAGGAACTTGCTACCCATGGTAACCGAAAGGCATACAAATAAAGTAAACAGAAAATTGTTGATATTATTTCACGATGACCTGCACGAAAGCGTAAACACAACGAATATATTTTTTTCCTATTTTAAAACACTTTGAACACTTTCTTCCTAACAAAGTAATTGGGATCAATCAAATTCTCCTTACCTGAACATTTTCCAATAACATCAGCTTGTAATAAATCATTATTGAATCATATAACGTAACTTGAATTTATGTCTATTTGATCGAATTCCTTGGAATATTTCATATGAGCTGGGTACGTCTATCGTACCTCGCTCCACCAAAAGAACGGAAACGAATTGTTATTCTAGAAAACGTTATCTTTCATACCAAGTGAACCAAACCCTTCTCCCAATTCAAAGGTTACTTTATATTTACAATAAGACATTATTTCTTTATTTACAAATCGATATAATATTATATTGGAGTGGACTGGCACACAGAACCCATAAAATTTGTTAGTCAATATCTACACTGTCTAAAAAGATGTGGACAAAAGCCCGCAGTTGAGGACGAGCTATGAATTTTTAAACTCCTGACACGATAAAAATATGATCTGATTTACTTTGCTGCAGAAATTTTATGGTAAAGAGGAAAATGCTCACAGAGGGCCTAAAGATGTTTTTAAAAAGATGCAAGAGTCATAACTTACAAGATTTGTGAAGAATCATTCGCTATTGTACAATTCAATATTTTTCTTTAGAAAAATCAAAAAAAATTACGAAAATCAAATAAATAAAATCAACAAGAAATAATTTAATTAGAACTTAAAAATCTCCTTCGTATCCAGTATTAATTTCTCCTGCATATATCAAACAATGATCTTGGGAGCTGGATACGAAGGTTCGTAACAATTAAACCACTTAAAATTCCGCACCAAACAAGCTGGATGCACTCGTTCGTGTTAGCGAGGCCAGAAAGTGCGTCCCGTGTAAAAATGGCATTACTGTAATATCGCTTCCAGTCTTTGTGTTGCGCGCGCACCTTTCGTGGACGCTTCATCAAACAGCTCATCACCAAGACATTGATACAATACTTTGCAAATACGAGCCACTGCGTTTTGAAGGTTAGCACGACCAGGCGTAACCGCTCCGGATGTTTGCGTGGAGAGCAGATTCCACAGTAGTGGTAAAACTAACCGATTGATCAAACCCGGTTTTTTTTCATATACCGGTTGAATGATGTCTAAAAACGAAAACGATATCTATCATTACGAACGTTCTCTAAACTTGAGTTGAACACTAAAACTAAAATACTTTTATGATTGTTGGGATAGTAAACATCACTAGCATTATCCGGCAACTCGAACGCCTGAACTTTCAAAAACTCAAGCTTTCAATATTCGAAATTTCATCTCGAACTGAAGCAATCCCCTTAAACTGACACACCCACAAAAAAGACCCTGTAATTTCAACAATGTTTGTCGTTCCCTCGGCATAAATTCCCAACAAGATTTTTTGTTATTTATTTGGTATTGTTTTACGTGACTAGCCCCACTCAGTTGCTATTGCATCTGCTTCCCAGGAGGGGCCACGGCTTAGGTTGGAGGCTCCGAAGTATTTGACACTCTCATGAGTGACACAAACCCAATCAACGGCCTGTGCTCTTCTGGGTGACCTCCTGCAACACCCGATTTATCATCTTCCCAATTTCCCTCACATGGTATGGGTCGACCCGGCGCTATGGTACATTAACCCGCGCATGGTGAATCGCCGCCAAGGGGAATTGAAATGTTTCATTGATTGGCCATTCCAATAATTCAATTATCTCGTTAATACACCACACGACAACAATGCCGAAGGGAACATAAGTTTATTTACCTGCCAACCTCTCTGAAAACTCTGGTTTATTTCTAACGTTACCGTATTGAACTGATGTTATGAGCGGATGCATCAAATGAACGTTATCTACAAAACACAAACAAAGAGATACTTTGGGTCACTTCACTGATGAACAATCTAGTTAAGATGACAGGCTAGCAGTCTTGTTTCCAAGATGACGTTATTAAGAACGACAGATCATTACCTATATATCGTACGAGTGTCGTGAGGCACTCTTTTGCCGCCTGGTAAATCGCTTCATTTTTGGAGGCGAGAGGGGTCTTTAAATTGTCGATCACCAGCGTCATTGTTGACGACATGTCGTCTCGCAGGATCGGAATACATCGATTTAACGTCTGAAGTGCGTAGAGACTTACCTAAAAAACCCCATGAAACATTAAACAAAACAAGAATAATTTGAGCCGAGCAGAAAAAAAATAAATATGCGAATGCGCACTAGACCAGTCAAACAGTCAAACATGTTGTTTTAGTTCAGCAGCTCGGGGTAATCAAGACAAAATAACATTTACTTTGACATTCGTTTACCTTGCTGTTAGAATCGGAAAGCCTGGGGCAGAGTGCGTCAAAAACTTTCATTGGATGAGAAGCAGCGGAGGACGGGTTCATCGAGACAAGATCGTAAAACTCTTCTAGTGCTTCATACCGATCACTCCAGTTCTTTGAGCCCAATTTGGAAAGGCATTCTGAATCAAACTGCGTCTGAAAAAAAATTAAGATTTAATCAAACCAGGACTAGTCAGAAAGATGATCTGATCAAAAGGCTAGACTTGACTCACAGCTTTGTGGCTATCCGCACGGACGACACGTTTCTTTTGTCTGTCAGAGCTAAACAATAAAAATCCAAAAGTAAACCTCATGACGATCTTGAAGGCCGTAAAAATTTAATGTTCAAAAACTGCATTAAGTCTATCTCCTATTGGCCGACCTGCTTACCTATTTTGTCTGGCTTTGTCCACTTGGTCCGTATTATCTTTAACAGTTGATGGCGTCGCGCCGTTACGCGATCGCCGAGTTGACGCAGGTGATGGCATAGCATTGCGCATTGATTGCCGCATCGTAGCTGAGCCATGGTTTGGCGGTTCACCTAACCCCTGAACAGAGAAAAAAAACCCAATTAATTCCTACTTTGTTATTTTCAAGTCATAGTTTGTTTACACTGCTACGTCATTTTTCTTGATATATTTAGAAGTCGATCAAACATTAACGTATAAAGCAAAAGAATTTCAAAAACTGCTTGAAAAAGAATAATTCCTAACAATTAATTAAAATGCTGTTGGATCTAGTTTGTTTATTCTATAGATTGGCAAAAGTACAGAATAGTTAATAAAGTACAGAATAGTTAATAAAGTAAAGGATACAACAGATCTTCGAAGATACAGATGAAATCTGGAAGAACCAGATATTGGTTGGTTGAAATCACTCGAAATTTCATGACAAGCATTGTTACAAAACGAGAACATACCTTTTTGCGGAGATTATCAACAACATCTCGCACAGGTCTTTTATTGGCCGAAATGAGATGCTTCTCAAGCAAATTATCCAATTCCGGGTGGTCGCGTAGCAAATATAAAATACGGCGGGCGTGGTAACGAGCATCCGGTTGCTTATCGGTGGCTAATTTACCGGTAACCGAGATTATGTCCTTATGAAGGGACAAGATACGGGAAGGACCGATACTTTCGGCAATGTCAGCTAAGCCCTTGGAGCAACATTTCCGTACCAAGTCATTACGATGACTGAAAGAAGAAAGTCGTAAAAAATTAATAGTCCGAGATGTCAGTGATGAACAACGAAAAATACAACATAGACTACATACGTGACACCCGTGGCAATGATAGCCGCTGCAGCTTTTCCTGAGTGAATATGCTGCACCAGATTGTTGAGTACCGTGTCAACATCGGCACGAATAAACTGGTTTGTATCACCGGCTTTTGGCAAGGTCATTTTCAAAATGCTTTCTGACTCCTAGAAAGATGCGTGTAACATTATAATGAAAACAGAATATCCATAACTCACAAGTCACGTGCGAATGGAAAACAAGTTTTCTTCTGAAGAATCTCAAAAATGTTCGGTACCGTAAAACCTGTTCTTATGCACAATGATCATAAAGCGCGAAAACAATACAATTCAATTACCGGCTCGATTAATTTCGGCACCGCAGCGAACAATTCAGCTATGGTAGTCAAAGCAAGCCGAGTTACTTGTGAACGAAGATTTTTAACCTAAAGTAAAAAAAAAACAGTCTATTATATGATTCTTCGCCGATGGATCCTCTACATAAATTCACCATCTAAATCCTAACAAAAGCATTGTTTTACATTTATTATTCCTTATCTTTGTATATTTATCGTCACAGCCAACATAGAAAATATCAGCAGAATTTCAAAACTGAAGATCGTTAATTCTTTTCAACGTAACAATTGTTAGTACCTCAGCCAAGACGGCTTGAACGACAGCATGCACGTCGTTTGACAAACAGTCGGGATGGAACCGACAAACACGACGGATCAGTACCAGACCTTCACATTTGCATTCCCTGTGTCAACAAGAAAACGTTAATTAATTTCAGGTTCAAAAAGCAATTAACGATTCGGCGCATTATTAGAACTGAAGAACTGCTTGTACCAGTTTTCTGATCCAGAACCCAACAACTGCAAGGCATTTGGAACAGCTTGGTGAGGGTTTGGCAGCTCTTGCTCGAGTTCTTCAGAAAAACTGTAGCATTTCGGAGGAGAGGCTGATTCGTTACTTCGTGGAGAGAAGCTATAAATGAAAATAACGTTGACAAAGTAAACAAAATGATCTAAAACAGAAGGTGCTCACCATTTCCGTTTGAAATTCAATTTTCTTCCGTATGTAAAGATTATAACCAAATAATATAAGGCTCAAAGATTAGGCAAGAAAAGCAAGCATCTTTTGACAACAAAAACTGAAAAATCTTTCATATCTAAAAAAATTTTCACGATTTCAAGATTAAATACCTTGACGTGTTTTTACGACTGACTTTCGGGGAGCTAGCAACTTTAGGTTGAATTTGCCGTGGAGAACTACGCTCGTTCTTTCCTTTAACCACCAAATCTAAAGATGTTTCGATTTTCAATTCACAAAAAGGGAAATTAAAATACGCGACATTGCACCACCACAAGCAAAGATTCAGTGATTTATATACCCTTTATATCCTAACGAACCTATCATTACATTTCAGGAATAATTGGTATTAGATCTAATGACTGGTTATATCAGCAGACCATCGACATAATTGGAGAGCCAGACCGAGAGAAAAGCACATTTTGATAAGCAGCCGAAATTAAACCTTATCAAAACAAAAGTTTCACCAAAAGCTTTGTTTTACCTAAATCAACGCCATTGGTATTGTTGTTGTTCATGTCTGGTTTGGTTGTTCGGCTTTTCTTCGTGACTTGATTTACATTGATATCAGGGTCACTAACTTCCCGTACTTGATTGGATAGTATGCCAGCACCGGTTATTTCAAGGGCATCGTTTGCATCATTTGCAACACTTTGCATGAAATGTTCATTTTCCCAATTCTTTTCCACTTTCTCTGGTTGCAGCTCAACATCTTCATTGGTAAATGGATCGATGTTTTGCTTAGCTCTACGACTGATCAAGGGGATGTCGACACTTTCATCTTTGCGTAGTATTTCTTTGTTTTTCCGCGATCTTTTCACCTTTCCAACAGGTACATCATCATGGTTCAATGGTTTCTTGGAAACCACCCTTAATTGTTCTTCTTTCAATAGCTCTTCCTTCTCTTTATCGTGAAGTCGCTTCAACTCTTTTTCTTTCCGCTTCATTTCTGCCTTGGCATCTTTCTCATCAAAAGTTATTTCTTTGAACGGATGTTCTGTTGTTGTGTCTAATGATTTCGACAAGCGATTGTCTTTCTTACGCTTCACAACTAACGCTGTATCTGTTGACTGTCGCAACTGTTGATCTTCCCGATGCTTTCTCACCTTATCTTGAGCGGATTTGGATAGTTTAGGAGCACCCGGCAATATGTCTTGTTCATCTGCACTGCCTAAGCTATTAGCTCTTCCCAAATAATTTGTCTCCATACCACCGACTGGACTGACCGGTGACGTCAGAGGCTTTGCACGAGGTGTTCTAATCCTTGGAGAATAATTTCGATTCGTTGGAGATGTGAGTTCGGGTGAGGGTGTAATCAATTTTCGTACATTGGAAAATGTGGGTGACGAGTTGCTTAACTTTTTCATCCTTTGCAAGTTACTAGAACCTGTTTGGTCAGCGATGGCATTTTTGTTAGTTATCCGGCCAGATGGCGTGCGATGGATGGTTGGCCGAGAAGGGAAAGGTGAGCTGCTCTCTTCCAAAGAAATTCTAAAGAAAACAAATGTTTTTAAGTGTTATTTTCGCCAGTACTAGAAATACTGGTAATCATTGGAACATGATGTAACCAAAAGGGAAATACTACGTGACAGCATCATCAATCATACTTACCGTCTTTGAGAGAGTTTTGTCCGCGGAATGGTATGAGCAAAAAATTGCTCTTCCTTGAATTGCTAAAAAAATGTTTAAATATTTTCAAAAATTGCTAAAAAAACATTTTTTCTGTATCGAAAAAAAAATACAAATCACATTTTAAACTGTTGGTATTACATTTTAAAGAGCATAATCTGTATATATGTTTATATGTTTAGTGGTGGTGAAGAAAAAAAGGAATGAACTGTGCAGCAGAGATAACAAATAACACGTACATTCATTCCCAAACACAACAGGGATGAAAACAGATGATTAAAGAAAAGAATAAAAAAAAAAATTGATTGGCAACTCCCCCAAACAGTTCCCAAAATTTTACCTTGTCCACATCAGTATCATTTTTCGCATCCAACCTTAACTTTTGCTTATTTTTCGATGCAGATCTTGCTAAGGTGGGTTTGAATGGAATGCCTTGAGAAATGTTTTTATCTAAGAAAAAGGTAAAATTCTACATATATAAAAAATTTTCCAATAACCAATTATATTTGTTTTATTAGTAGTAAAAAATTACTGTAGAAAAAATGATGTGAAGTTTTTGGAAACCAGTATGAAATAATTGCATTTAGAATCAGTTTCCACATGAATCAGAAGCTATACAAGCAATGAAATCCATAACAAATCAAAAATTCCTTTTGTAGCATACCAAAAATATTTCAAAATCAATAGAAAGATGATGGAAATCTCCATGGTTTTAAAAATTGCATTCATTTTTAAATCAATCAAAAACATAATCAAAATAAATAGAAATCTTAAAGTATCTAATCAAAAATTTATGTTTATGTTTTCGTTTCAATGACTGAAACCCAACACAATATTTCACATACGACACTTATCACTAATTTTAGAAAATATCTCCCAAATTGTTGATGGAAAAGTTCTTTTATTGATTTTATACAGATGTATATATAAAAATCTAAAAACCAAATTAAAAAAACACAATCCAAACAAACAAAAGATTGAAAAAGAAAGAAAAAAAAGCCACAAACCTTTTTCTGTTGGAGACCCGATTTTCACGGGAGTTTCGGGAGACGAGACTTCAACAGGACTACGAACGCTTTCTATTTTCATATTATCAGACTTTGGACTTCTATAAGTCATCTCAAACTGCTTTCCATCTCGAACATTTGGCAGCAACATGTTATGAAAACCAAAATTTGGATGCATAGCATTGATCATATTAGAGTTGGCTTGCAATCCTGCCGCTTTTATTTTTTTCATTCTGTTTTTATACATTTCAAAATAAGACCCCTGCACTTCAGAGCTGCCCAGTCGATATGGATCTTTCTCTACACCTGACTTTGTCCTCGACATAAACTTATCCAAGTAGTAGTTTGCTTGATGGTTACTGGAAATCATGTTATCGGATACCCACGAATCATGTATGATTTGAATGAGGTCAGCACTATCAGGCTGAAATCAAATGAAACAAACATATCAGTTAGATGACAAAAAGTTTTGCAAACATTTTGATCAATAATAAAAAGCACAACAAAAAATAACATGTTATCTACAATGAGTACCTAGATAAACCTCTTTAATAGATTATGATGCTTAATTAAACACTGTAATTGTGTGTTCTTATGCAATTCAAGAATTTAATCACTTTGATGACTTCTGGTTAATTATCATAATAGACGACAACATAAAGCCTTCTGAGTATTAGTAAATATATAAATAGAATTATCATTAATTGCATTTGGTTTGAGCACAGTAAAGAGCAACCAGAACATATTTGACTGAAGATTCTTCAAAACTTTTATAGCATAATAAAATACAAAGTAGAAATATTTTCTTACACTTCCAGCAGGAGCACTGTCAATCTTCTTCCTGCCCTCAGCCACAAATTCATTTTTTTGCCATGGTAACTTGTTTTTTCCTGCACTTGTTCTTCTCCTTTCTGAAGCTTCAGACATGGCTGAACCCTGTCTTGAAGTATCACCTGTACTCAAACTTCCTGCAATGATCCAGCCAACATCAGGAGGGAATTTATCACCACGAGATATGTTGGCAGGAACAGAAAGTGAATAATGAACTAAACCATCATTGTCCATGCGCGGCAAAGTTTTGCGACCAAGCCTTGTTTGAAGAGCAAGTAGAATTCCTCTCCCTTCACTGTTCATTTCAAGTTCGTTTACTGCCGAAACCAATGGATTCAACCGACCAGATCCAAGTTGCTGCGCAAGTATGGCAAAGCACTCCATACTTGCATGACGTACTCTTCTTTTGGGATCAATTAACGTCAACGCCAATTGCCTCGGTAATGCAAGAAGATCAAAATCTGAGCTGGGAAAACTTAGCAATGCTGCAGTGATCATGTTCATAATTTCTTCTCGTGTACGAGTGTTCTTGTGCTTTAGTAATGGTATTATCATTCCAAGAAAGGCAGTAGGTGATATACAGTGCATGAGTGTTAAAGCAATCCTGATGTTTAACTTTCGAACAACATCTTTGGGATCACTCAACTTTTTAGAAAGTGCTTTCAAAATTACATCAATGTGTAAATGCACATAGACACTTATTTTGATGATGATACTGTGCATGATGTTAAGAGCTGTCAATGAAACATTCAAATTGAAATCATCAATAAGAAAACATAAATATTGAAGCAGCTCTCCTGCATTATTTTTTAATATATCTTGGTCATTTAAAAGAGCAATTTCTTGCCGGAGCTCATTCACTGCATCAGATCGTTCTTGCCAGTTATTCTCTGCCTTTAATTTCTCAATAATTCGACTTGGAAGAAAACCAAATTCTATATTTTCCTTTTTCTTCTGCTTAACTTTTGCTGGTGCTTGACTACGTTTATTACTTTGATTTGAAATGACCTTATCACTTTCTTTCACACTGTTTTTAGTAAGGCTACTATTATTAATAGCATCATAATAAATGAAACTGAGTCTTTCATCCAAACTGTTTATAAATCGCTTGAATTTTTCTTTATCCATTGCATCTTTGATATGTTCCAAGCAGAGCACAATTAATAACGTAGAATCAACTTTCACCCTATTCGGAATAACTTCTAATGCTGCCAAAAATGTTACTTCAAGTTGACTTTGATTAAAACAATCTAACCTTATCAAGGTGGGAATCGCTATGAATACTTCATTCTGTAATGCAACCTGATTTGTATCAATTCCAAGTTCTATCAAATGTTTTAACCCAATTGATTTATCAGGGCTATGCCTGAAGTAAACATGAAGAACCTGTAATGCAGATTTTTTAACTGATGGATTTTGATGTAATAAATTTTGTAACAGTTGTGGAAATAGTAATCCAATATGACTATCTAATTCATAACCATACAATGGAATTGCTTCACTCAATATATCCAAAGCTAATAATCTGGTTGATGGAAGATTATCGGTAAAACTTTGACTGAATAAATCAATAAGACTGAGGGGGTCAGGATTAGTTAATTTTCCACCATTTTCCTTCAAAGATATTCGCAATTCTTTGAGGAATTCATATCGTTGCTGTTCAGTTTGTAACTCATATTCGGCATCACCATTTTTCATCAAATTTTCTATGGCAATAGCCTCTTCAAAATCAAAAAAATTCTTCATATTCATTGAAGGCATTTTACGGTTTTCTTCTTCTTCAGCTCGATCATCATTATTGTCGTTATTTTCTAAATAATCAGCATCGCTATTATCTTCACCACTATCCTGTTGTAAGCCATAACTGTCAATAATCCCATTTTGTAAATATGATTCAGCCTTTACAGCCATAGCTATCGAGAAATGATGGAAAAAAACATTTTTTTTTTTCGATTTCAGCAGAGCGGACCAGCCGCACACAACAACACTTTCTCCTGTTTTCTTTTTAGTGCTAAACAAACCTGATCCTCTCGTTTAGAATAAGTTGTCCAACTAGAAATAACCCAATCAATGACATCTAAATTTCTTCTTTTACAAATAAACACTTGAGTATTTCCTTTTTTTGGTTGATCCTTACTATAACAAACACGACAACAAAATGAAATCACTTATCAAAACAAAGTTCGATTTCATACACGAAGCTTTACTTCCATTATGGAATTTATTTCTTATCTCCATAATATGGAGCTTCTCCAAGGACAAAAGTAACAATATAGCAACAACAAAAACAAAAGAATTTTGCAAACAAAATACCGTTCATTGTGCACAAATAAAGTTATGCTGTGAGTCGAGCTATTCATGAAACACTTGCCTTACTTTCAAGACCTTTCCTAAAGATGAACCCAATAATTATTTCTAATTAGCTTGTATTGTGGAGATTTGATTCTAGTATTTGATTACCTCCGTATTAACAAATTATTTATGTTGCCATAGAAACATTAAACTGTGGGTAGCGTCGTGAATAAAAAATCAAGCGTGGTTGAGAGAGAAAAAACGCACAAGATTGTTTGATTAGGCTTTTACTTGATTTAAAGAGAGAAAATTATTCAAAGGAGAGAAAAATGCGAACACACATTTAAGCGATTTTTTCAACTCCATTATTCTCGTCTCCACCAGGGCATCTTGCTTCTCGCAAACGTTTCTCAATTCTCCACCTCAAACCTCAATCTCAGCGGGATAACTTGGCCCAATAAAATTGCTCTGTTCCTCTGAGTGACACCTACTGCGCGTGGTTTTCTCAAAAGCAGCAGACTCTTAAGAAGAAGAGGGTCGTGTAGATAATAGATCAACTCGATACATGAAATACGTATTTATTCTATGCTCGATAACACACCAGATCTGCACTTAAACAATTTCTTCACATAATAACAGTTTTGAAGGTACATTTTAAACGCATACGACTCTTAGTCTTAATTTGCGAAATAAGTTTTACTCCATCTAATCGATAAGTGGGTCAACTATATTATGTGGAAAAACCACATAAAAGTGAGGCTTTATTAATGTTATTGAGTCTACTCTTTGAAAGTGGGAGTGCGACTCACCACATTAATAACCAGAGAGACTTTCGTGACAATCTGCAACGCATGTAACGGAAAAAATGTTTCAGAATGTTCTCAAGGTTTATTGATTGTAACTCATCCGAACTTGATTTGGGGATGTTACCGGGAAAATAACTTTTAACATTTTTTCCATCATAATAATAATAATAATAATAACGGTTTATATTTCAGTTCCAAAGTTTTACATTTGGCTAATTCTACTGAAATAGCGAAAGACTAGTGTATGTGCACGATCATAAATTAAACATTAGAAAAGTAACATTTGCTAATAAACATATACTTCAGAAACAAGAACAAGAAGGTTGAGAAAACAAGGGTCAAAAATGAAAAATGAAGACAGGCGTATGGCGTAAACTTGAACGATATGAGAATTCTTGTCGTAACTATTGAGGTCGCCCTTTCGATGTATACGGAGACAAATTAGCCCTTAGCGTGAGAAATACATAAATTATTACTGAGAGGAAAACATCCGGAAAGCGCTCTAATCCAGGATGAAAGCTTATTGTTCGGACCAGTAGCCAACCAGGGTATTTATTTGATTCGATAGACGAAACAGACATATTCAGAACAGCATTAACGACAAAGGGATCGGCTGGCCCGTCAGGGTTGGATGGTGAATCGTACCGTCGGATACTTTGCTCCAAATCTTTTGGAAATACAAGTAGAAATTTGAGAGACGAAATAGCAAAATTCACGAAAAACACCGCAACAACAACGTATCACCCCAGTTTAGTGGATGCATCATGGCCCTCAATACAAACCCTGGTTTTCGCCCCATTGGCATTGGTGAAGTTTTAAGAGGAATTAGTTGGGAAAGTTATTAGTCATCACTGCCGTGGCGAAATCAAAGATGCGGTAGGACCTTTGCAAACTTGTGCGGGCCATGGTACTGGAGCTGAGGCTGCCATTCGCGCGATGTCTTCTGTATTCCAACAAGAGGACACAGACGCAGTACTCTTCATCGATGCTACCAATGCATTCAACTGTTTAAACAGAAAAACAGCTCTTCATAATATTCGCATCACTTGCCTAATGATATCAATAACTTATGTAACACATATCGCAACCCTTTGCAACTGTTTATAGCAGGAGAAACTTAAATCCTTTCCAGAGAAGGCGCCACACTATTAGTTCCACTAGCCATGCCTTGGTACGATTTAAGTACGGTAACCATAATCGATCATCTCCGAATATTCGAATCTTCCGTACACCAGGTATGGTTAGCAGACGATGCGAATGCAGCCGGGCGGCTATTATCATTATTATCGGTTATTATGTGAATCAATCGAAATATTGGCTGATGGTTAAATCACCTGAATTAGCTAGCACTGCCAAAACTTTGTTTGGTAGCACTGTGAATATAACGGAAGGTAAAAGACATCTTGGGGTATGTATAGGAAGTGAGAGTGATAAAAAGGAATTTTGCAACAAAAGGTAGAATGCAGGAGCAGAAAGCTCGAAAGGTTATGTGAAATTACATTAAAAGTTTGATTGAAACCGATACCAATGGGAAAACATCGGATGGAATTAAGAAGGAAGTATTGTCCTGGACCAGGAAAGACCTAATTAAAACAGGATATGATAATTTAGCAGATGATATGAGTAATTACGTAGCACAAGCTTGTGATAAAGGAGACAGTTCATGGTTAAACGCTCTTCTTCTTAAAGACCAAAACAGACCTGAACAAAGAGGAGTTTACAGATGCAGTTAGACTACGATACAATGAATCACTTATAAACCTTCCATCGTTCTGTCCTTGCGGTGAAAACTTCAACAACAAGCAGTGAACTGCAAGAAAGGAGGCTTTATAGCCAACAGACATGATAACATCTGAGACTTTCTCACTTTCTCACCTCATCTATTCTTATTAAAATTACAGGCGAAAAATTTCAGTTAAAATCAGTAAATGACGCACGTCTCGATATGACTTACAAATATCTAGGGGTCGAGATTGACAGTTCCCTAAACCTGAACTCACACTTTGAGAAGAGCTATCGCAAATGCAGTGGAAGACTGAGGCTGTTAGGCAAACTGCGATGCTATCTAGATGCTGCATCATCCAAGCTGCATCGAACTGTCACTCGAAACAATAATTTTGTACTGCGTCTCCCACGTGTGAGAGCAGAATATGCACGTAAATCTTTTTACTTTACTGGCGCTAGGATTTATAATGAACTGCCGCTCAGTTTGAGGAAAGAGCAGTCTCCTGCGAAGTTCAAAAAGCTACTTAAGGAACATTTCGGTGTTTCTTTTGTGGCAATTTGAGCTCAGCACTGATGATACACGGGTCATTATGGTCTTAATTAAGCTTTTGTCGATTACTTAGCTTGTTTGTTTGCTTTTTTTTCCGACACAACCAATCTTCGTGAGTTTCCTTCTTCCGTTTTATTTGACCCCGTATCTCCCTTTCGTATCTTATTTACTTTCTTTTGGTTGTTGTTGTTGTTGTTGTTGTTGTTGTTGTTGTTGTTTTTGTTGTTGTAAAAGGACACAGATTGATAGCAGCCATTATAACTGAAGTGTATTTATCCTGTATAAATATTTTTGAAAAAAAAAAGACAAGGGTTTTTGGAGGAAAGGAGAAACAGCATTTTTTGATGTACGAGTAACGCAAGTTAACTCTAACTCTTCCAAGAACATATGCACTGGTCAGCAATTTAAAGAGGCATGAGGAGGCTAAGAAGAGAGACCTTGAAAGAGTGCTGGAGGTGGAGCATGGATCATTTACGCCCTTTTGGAACAAATGGTGGCACTGGCGTTAACTTTCCGAAAAAAATGATGAATGATATGAGGGCGTTATCGTTAAGAATGATCATTTGATGAGAAGAAGAAGTTTCTCTGGTTTTCGATAGCTTTTGGATGAGTTCTCCATATTTCGTTTATCTATTCCAATTTTTTTCCATACCTTCATACTTCC
Source organism: Turritopsis dohrnii (assembly GCA_027922465.2). NCBI lineage: Eukaryota > Metazoa > Cnidaria > Hydrozoa > Anthoathecata > Oceaniidae > Turritopsis > Turritopsis dohrnii. The sequence goes on from BQMF02000002.1 coordinate 2,788,129, forward strand.
TTACCGGTTTAGTCCGTTTTCACGATTCGGAATGGATCAGTCTCTGTTAATTTCAATGTGCCAATGTAGACATAGTGAATTTATTTACTTAATTTCTTTACCTCATAATTTTTGGATTCTGTTTATTGGTCAGCGCCAAAGGTAGCTGATCTTTCATTTCCCCGTGTCTGTCAGTCCGTCAGTCAGTTAGTAAGATCGCAGTTCTTCACGCCCTGATTAAGCGCCCGTTATTGCTAAATTTCAGTTTTTCGGTTCAAAATAAGAAAGTTCAAAGCACAACATTTATTTTTGGTAGATATATCGCCAGTATGTAACTAACTATTATTATATTGCAATGCAAAGAGGGTTCATTTCACTCAAATGAATAAATGAACTAATCGTTTTAATGCGCCCTTTCGCCACCCTTAATTATAACGTAGGCCATCTTGGGAGCGATACACTACACTGCAGGGTAAAATTAGCCGAATTAGTTTTATTTACATTACAATTACATTGAAGCATATCGAATCAAGACGTTTACAACTATGATCCCCAATTGGATAGGAGAGAAATTTATTGAGGAGGAAGAAAAAGTCAGGCAAGTTGCATAAATTATTTGTCTATGTCAATGATTGAAATTGTTTTCTTAGCTCACATATATACCTTTAGGGAAGACTAGATGTGCTGAGAATTATTCTGAATTATTTCACTTCCACTTCCATTTTGTAGTTTTATAGTGAAACTTTGATGAACAAGAAAAAAGGATTTGAGATGACGGAAATATATCCTCTTGTTTCTTATTTATTTATTGATGGTTTTGAATTTAAACTAATAATCATATGTTGTAAATTTTTTTATAAACCTTAATTGAGAAAAACTTGAGAAAAACCCAGCATATACACTGTTCTGGCGAAAGTGAAAAATTAATATACCACACGTCCTTGCAGTGTGCTAAATCGGACATAAGCACAGTACGTTATATGGCGCAATACAGCAGTAGAATCGTCCTCCTCTCAAGATTTTACATTTTACTTTACTGCTGTAGTTGCAGTAGTTGCTCCAAAAAATTGCTTCCAGGTTATAGAAGCAAGGACTTTTTTCTCCTGGTACATACAATCCCTCTAATGATTACCATCTGTATACCACAAGTACATAATACTTGGATGATAAAGACTGAATGAGCCTTGGGTCCATCTTTTCTGATAGCAATTGGCGACAAGAAATCTCGATTGAAGGTCTTCAATGAAACCAAAAAATTTGGACACCCAAAATTCGAATATTTTGCGAGCTGAGAAGGAACCGGAAAATCGTGAAAAAAGATGATGAAATAACACGTTTTCATTTCTTATTTCATTCTTATTTCATTCAAGCCGGAAGGAAAGCAACCAGTTGTCGAGTGAGTTGAAACTAGAAATTTGAAATTCCAAAGCTATAAGCGTACACGATGAAGTGGGCATGAGATTTTCAAGCACGTCAAATAACCATGGTCAAGAGTTTTTGAAACAACGAATTATGTAAGCATTATTTGATAGAATAGCTGATCTCATGGTTGTAATGTGTCGTCAGACCCTATGCTTTTTATCGAAGTAAAGTATTTTGGGAACGGACATAATGTAAGCACCTCGCATCCTCTTTCTTTTCTCTGCAGTTCTGTTTTTTCTTTTCTTTTTGTTTGTTTTTTTATATTATTATTATTATTATTATTATTTACGAATATTTACCCAGACCCAGGATAGTCTCTTCAGTTCCTTAAGGTACTGTTATCAATGAGGTTCCTGCAAAGTAGGTCCTAGCGCATTTAAAGCCCCCATTTGGGCTACAGAAGCTGTAATGACAGGAACCGCTCAACTAGGCAACCACCCTAGACACCATTCCTACTCTCTCCCTGAGTGCTAAGCAGAGGAGAGAGAGTGATTCACACTGTTATAGTCGCTGGGCATGACTCGGTCGGGGATTGAACCCACGACCTCCCGAACAGGAAGCGAGCACTCTACCGCAAGGCTACCAGCCGGTGAGTCTTCACAGCTTACGCTGTCCTCCTCCTGCGCCGCCCCATTTGACGACGACATGTCGCAAAACAAAAGAGAAATGAAGTTCGAATTTTGAAGTTCGAGTAGGGAGTCGTATGTCGACATTGGGATGGTGTTCGAAGCAAGTGGTTTACCACAACTGCACGAATGCATAGCAAACATGCACAACAACCTCTATAGTGAGTATTGAAGCCTGCATGTACATGATGTACTGCTCGTGGTACTGCTGTACCAGCCAAAATACTTCGTTTCATCCGGAGAGTGTGCGCCCAATCAATGTGCAGACAGAAGTAAAGTAACCAAAAATATCCATCTAAAATCTAAGAGATTTGCCAAACTAAAAGCTTTCGCACAGGAAGAGGGCCCTCTCTCTTTTTGTGTGATTACTTACGTTGTTTCTCCGTGTCTCCCACACCTTCAGGATGTTATAACGCCCTCATATTGGGTGTTCTGTCATTTATTACAACACGTGATCAATCTGGCTGTAATGGCAGTTATGCGGCAAGAATTTGCAATCTCCACTGAATCTTCAAATGATGTGGAGACGTTTCAATGTACATTTTTAAATATATTCTGTTCACTCCATGGATTAGATTATCTATGTGAAAGGTAACGAAAGCGAGGTTGAAATAAGTTTTTTTTTGCCCGATCGATATGTGTACATGTTCTTTGTGTATATACATGTTGTACTTAACGTTTCACGCCTGCAGCTGCATCATCGCAGGTCCATCATCGCAGGCAACCTTCAGCAAACTCTAACTCTTACCTAAGTTTGCTGAAGATTGTCTGCGATGTATGCATGAAATTTTAAGTACAAACATAATAACTGTTGCTTTTTCTTATACAAATATATAAAATTAACTTTCTAAAAGTATTTCTGAATTCATTTCCGTTCCTGGACTAATTTCTGAACATAAATTTTTGACAAGTCAAAGCCTTATACCAATATGTCATTTACGGAGGTGGGCATCAATATTTTTTATCCATAAATATAATATGACTACCATCATAGACTGAGGTGATATTATACATCATCTGAGAGGACAAACTTGTTTTGCCTTATCATGGCTCATCAGCTGGGCTAGTAGTGTTGGGTTTGAACCTGGAACCAAGGTTGATGTTGTTATACCCATTACACCAGCTGGACCATAGTTTGATTGACACAGAGCTCACAAAGTTGCACATGAGGGAGCAGTCAATTTAAAAGAAATTATTTTAAAAGAAGTCTTTGTAATTTAGAAAAATAAATTATAACTGCATTTGGTAATTTTCAAGCATTGAACTAAGTTTACTTTTCTCTAATTTAGAAGCGTGTGTTATAATTTGGTTGACAGTACCGGATGTGTTGTGTTTTTAATTTACAGACAGTTTGAATATATTTAGGAAGGCTATCCAGAATTAGGCACATTGACGGTAGTAAAAGTCCACCAACATCACATTGTTATACTTACTTGGATTCTTGGGGGTGTTTATATGGAAGCGAGCTGGCCCGGTTAAACGGGCTGGCTCACTTAGCCGAGATCTCACTTACATTTAAGAAATATATGTTTTTATTCGAATGTGTTTATATGAAAACCGAGCCAGCCCGCCTAAGCGAGATCTCAGTTTAATTTGCCGAGATCTCGCTTCAGTGGGATGAAAATTTTCCATATAAACATCCACAACCGGGCTAGCCCGGCTGAGCGGGCTAATTTCATAGCATGCGCATACTATTTGATAAACAAAAAAATAGTGAGCCAGCCCGCTTCCATATAAGGCGAGATGAAATTGTCTCGGCTAAGTGAGCCAGCCCAGCTAACCGGGCCAGCTCACCTCCATATAAACACCCCCTTGGTGTCTGTTAAAATCAAGTTAGGTCTATCAAAAATCAAAGAAAGTTATGACAATGATATTATTGGCATTTCAATTTCCATATTTTTCAATTATAACAGGATATGCCTTAGAAAAAGGAAAATCCATAAGAAGTTAACCAAGTCTTTTTGGCACGTGTGTTATTCTTGTTACCTGAGTAAAGGAATATTTTATAACTGTTCATGTTCTTTGTTTATCATTAGTTTTGATGTAGCTCTAGGGAATGTATATATTGTAAATTGTATACAAGTAAAAAGTATACAAGAATACATGTTTTTTTTGTTTTTTTTTGCAAACATATTAAATTTTCAGATGAGGCTCGGTTATGCTTAAGCTATCACAAAATAAATGCTGGATTTATGCTTATGGTATGCTTATTACAATAAAATCCAGTATTCTCGAAAATAATAAAAACAAGATGCCCTTTTACAGGCATAAGGATTTCTGCAAAATCAGCTATATAAAGCATGAAAAATGAAATATTTTATGATATGATTGAAATTCAAAAAAAAAAAGAAAGATCTAGGTGGGCTTGAACCACCGACCTTTCGGCTATCAGCTGACTGCGCTAACCAACTGTGCCACAGAAGCCACAAACAATGTGGGTAATGATATATATATTTTTGACTCTTCTGTTTACAAAACGTTGAGAACTTTTTTTAGTTAGAAAAGAATGATCACAGTTCAAGATAATTTTAATTTTCTTCTTTAAATTTTCTTCTTTCATCTTAAAGTATGTATACTTTCCTTAAAGGGGAATTGAGGTTTAGAAAAAAATTTTTTGAAAATTTCACTAAACATTCAAGAATAGCGTTTATATTCATAAGAAAAAAGAATTTTCAAAAAATCTTTATTATTTCACAAAATATAAGCATTTAAAAATTTTTATTTTTGAGTTCAAAGTCCGTTTTCTGACGTCATTGGTGTCATATCAATATACGAGCGCACGTGTTAGTTACTATAATATATCCTCATCGCTGGCAACATGCCTACGTGTCTTGCTTTTGGATGTTCAAATAACAGTGGAAAAGTCAAAAATAAGAGTTACTTCCGGTTTCCTGATCCAAAGAAATGCAGATCACAATGTATTCGTTGGTTACATAATATGGGGAATGCAAAATTTTCTTAAGTTCTTCCTCTGTATATTTTGGCTCACACTCATAGCATCCACCAACATCACTATAACTTCCGTTAGAATCATCAGAAGCAGAAGAAATATTAGAAAGATCAGAAGAATGTGATGAAACGCTTTCCGACATGTTCTTGCTTCGCGTCGCTTTAACTAAACTGTAAACACCTATGACACCAATGACGTCATAGCAGTAAAATCTTTAAAATGCTCTTATTCGCTAATTAAGCAAAAATTATTCACAAAATATATATTTTTGTGATCTTCTCATCACACACAATATTTTAGGCGAAAAAAAACAATATCAAAAATTTGACCTCAATTCCCCTTTAACATCTTATATATAATAGCGAGTGTGTGTCACACTTTTATTTTAGAGAGTGATAAATTTTGTTGAATTTTAAGGTCAAAATCTTCTTAATCGTGGTCATATTTTTCGTTAGGCCATGCGTTTTTTTACGATTATTATATAGTAGCAAGTGCCGTGACGTCAGTTTTTTAATCTATCACGGGGAATCATTGCATTGCATCCCTAATCGAACGCGACGTTTTTGGGGAAATATATCGAGAACCAATAGGGAAAACTGACGTTTTTTAGGGTCCGCGATACGGGTGATGGGGTGACACAAAATTGGGGCCTAAATTATTTTTGGTATTGCGGCTATGACGTCATCAAAATCTTTAACCGACGATATCTCTGTAACGGTTGGTCGTAGCAAAACGATCCCATACACTTTTTTGATCAGTTTTTCGAGCTCTACAACATAGATACACTTTTGAGCTGCGATTCTATGATTTATTTTTTCGTCACGGGGTATGTACACGGGAATGGTGGATTTGACCTATTGTTTTCGAAGTTAAGTTTGGTAAAAGTTTTTACCCGGGTTACTAGTCCATTTAATATTGGTCAAAGAGACTTTTGTAAATCTTTTGCTGACATGCAATGCACATTGCTTTGGTTTCATGTAAATGCATGCACGAAATTTAAAAAAACCTCTAGGTTTGGACAGCAGAAAAAAAAAAGAAAAACAAAGCTGGTTTTAAAGTATTTCTTGCTTTCACAGAAATCCAATTAGCATAAACGTGCTATATTACTCTTATGGGCCAATTACAAGCATAATATACCTTTCTTCTTTTTTTTATTATGGTATTTCACTTATTTTGGTATTTTTGGCACAAATTTGCTTGGATAAATTTTCTGAAAATTGACCACCTGGGTCAGCATGTATGGTGATGTTGCAGAAAACAAAGAATATATTTCACTTCAAGTTTTATTTTTAGTGTTTAAAACATTTTGAGATGACTGGTTATGGTAAGGTTGCTACGATTGCCAGTTTGGCAGGTATCAGTTTCATTGGTTACTGCATTTATTTCGATCACAAGAGAAGAAGTGATCCTGATTTTAAAAAGAAATTGAAACAGCGTAAGTCATTATTTCCATGTTTTTTGTTCATTCCATATTCTACATGATTTCCTTTTCCTATTCTATTCATTTTCTATACAGATTGTATCTAATTAAAACAATTATACAGGTTCATGTTCTTTTTATATGTTCTGTCTCATTGTAGGACGTGAGAAAGCAAAGAAAGAAGCTTCAAAGCAGGTGTCATCATCAGTAAGTCCAGTAACCTTGCATGAGTTTCAATAAAATCAGGATTGCCATTGGGGTTATTTTGCCATGCACCCATTCTGAAAATGGGTTGAGGGGACAAAAGTCAACTCACAATTGATGATTGATATTGACATCCTTTTCATACTCTCCAGGCCCGTACCAATATCTCTTTTCATCCAAACCTTACATGTTCTATTTGTTAACAGAATTTGCCTGACATGAAAGATCAAGCTGCTGTACAGAAATTCTTTCTGGATGAAGTGTCGCAGGGGGAAATGTATTTGGGAAAAAATGATTATGAGAATTGTGTAAAACACTTAACCAATGCGATTACAGTTTGCGGTCAACCACAGCAGTTATTGCAAGTTTTCAAACAAACTTTACCACCAGATGTATTTCAAATGTTGATACAGAATATTGCGTTACTTGGATCAGCTCAAATGCAACAGATGGTAAGATCATTACAGCAACTTCACTGAAACTTGTTTCAACTTCAAGCAACTGTTATTAAGGCCTCATCACAAAGAGTTATTGCAAATGGTTACTAATAACAACCTGCTTCTGTTGATGTTCTACACAACTCTTTTCCTTTCTATAATGCTTATTGTTTGTTTGCTTCCATAATTCTGTTATCTCCTTTAGTATATCCTAAAACTACCCACAATACAATGCAAAGTAGAACCGGTTGCTTTTAATCAAGCACCGTTCTCAAATAGCTGTGAAGCTCTTATTCGTCTCTAGAAGGCATTTTAATAAATTTTTCCCATTGCATGTATATAAATAATCAAGTCAATGGGAAGAAGGAGAAGTGGTGTTCTTTGTAGCAATTGTAAAAACCTTTAACCATTTCAACGCATGATTTTTAGACTATCTTTTTGAAGGTTGTTCCTCATTTACATGGATTTGTCGAAAGATCCTGGAATTTTTTGTTTGTTTGTTTTTAAATGTATTTCTATCCTGGCAGTGTTTTAATCCACAACTGAATGATCATGACCTTACAATTTTGGTTTAGCAAGCACAAAGTGCAGGTGCCGGTGATGCTGATGCTGATGGTCTTGATTAACCAAACTTCCGTCAGCGTAACATGATAATGATACGACAGTGATCGTCTTTGACTCGTAACATTCTCGATAGAAGATGAAGGACATGTACATTTTTGAACAATCGAGAAGATCAAGAAGAATATGTATATTTCCAAATTTTCTCAGTTGTCTGTTTGCCATGTTATTTTTACGCAGAAATATAAAAATAAAAATTGTACACTTTATTAGCAGCGCGTTTTCTCGTAACACTGACGAAAGTTCCTTCATAGTCACGTGTGTACCATTATCGTTATTGATTGGTTCCTTTGACAGCTCTGTTTTTCTTTATGTTTATGTTGCGTGGGATAAACATTTGGGTGTAGGCTATTAGAACATGAGTAAGTTTAGCAGACTCTCTAAGTATCTGCTCGATTACTTAACGGGGAGAAAGTTTCGCGAAGTTTGAGAATCGTTAAATTTCAGGTGCTAACTTACGAGCTTTTTCAACAACTTCGCGTGGGATTAATTCCATTTTTTTATTAGGCCAAAAGCGAAAACAATCAAAAGTTTTTCCTTGTGCAGATGGATGTTGCTGATAAAAAATGTTCTACTGCAGATGTGGACGCACATGATCTTGATCGATATCTTCTCACCTTCAAAAATCTTCGCAAGGTCGTGAAACCAGCGATGCATGATGGCTTGATTGGGTTAACCAATATCCTAACCGTTTTGGAACACAATATGACGGCATTATGTGATGACGATGGGGACGACGAGATCCCAAACATCTTGGAAAAGCACGAAACAGTTGATTTACTGATGGATGTAACCAAATGCACAGATATACATGCAAGTCATCTGGCAGTCAAAGTACTGACAATCATCTTTACTCGTTACCCCAGACTGTTCGACAATCGTAAATTATTGTATGAAATTCGTGAACACTCCAGATTTGATGTTATTAACAAGTTGCTATGTGTTGTTCGTAAGAAGATGATGTTTAACCACTGTGACGGAGAGCAATTGATATCCAGTTCCCCTATGTACGAGAACTTGTTACGAGACAGCTTGACAATGTACTCGGCTTGGATTCGATCTGTTGTGAATGGCTCGCCTATGACGTCAATAAACGACATAGTCGATGTTTTGTACGGAGTGAAAATCCAGCTTAAAATTTGCTGGATAATAGGACAGTCGAAGGCACTTAAAGAATTGTTCGTCGCTGCCTATTCTTCACTGGTGATTGCTTTAAAAAGCATTCTATTATGGCTTCTGCGTAACGCCGATTCGAATGTTGTGTTTGATCTAAACGCAGTAAACCAGACTGTGTGGTTAAGAATTTCTAAATGTTTATTAGTGATTAGCAAGATTGCAACCGATAACCAAAACTGGGTTTCGGAACTTTGTCAAAACACTTGTGCAGTAATTTTGAAAGCGTTTTTGACACCTGAAATAATGTGCTCGTTGTCTGTCCATAAATCATGTTTTGGTGGCATGGCAACGGATTTCCGCTATTCTGCTGGTGTGTGTTTGAACGATTGTTCGTTTCGAAGAATCGTGCTATTTCAACTGTCCATTGTGTATACACAATATTGCCGGTCTAGAAACGAAGGTGAGTATATTTATTTATTTATTTTTAAGTTCTCGACGATTTCAGTGTGGTCTTTAAACTTGAGTGCTGTCAATTAAGATAGTTCGTTATTACTCCTTATAAGTCAGAATAAAGCAGATTTATTAGAAACAATGTATATTTTCAAAAATACAGTTTTGTTAGCAAGTCCGAAACCTAACAAAAGCATCTATCCTCATTTTGTTATTGTTTGAATAATATTGAGACTTTATTACTTAGCAATTATCCTCAGTATTTAAAGTGTATAGAAAATAGCTAGAACCAATTTTGACATTAGAAACGAGGTGCTATAAACGGAAATAATCCTACCAGTTCATTTTCTTTGACAGAGGATCTGCAGTTCTGGTTAAATAATATCTTTTCGTTGTTGCATAAATTCCCTGAAGTCGACAAAACTGAAAATGTTTCAAAGTTGTTGATGAATGTCTTCTTTGAGCAAGACGATGAGTTAGCGGCAATGTTGTCGGTCTTACTGCAAGTCTACGTCGAAATCAGGTAGGACGTTTCTTGCAGTCAGTTTAAGCTGATGGTCTTTAGCATTTGCACGGAAGATACTGAAAGCCTAGTAAATAAACCTTCTGTCATTTTTAGCAAAGAGCAGGAAACAACAACGTATACAAAAAACAGTCGACGTCTAATCAACCCGTTTCTTATTGTTCACGAACTTTTGCGAGAATTGTCGTTTGACGAAAATGTTCTTCTTGACTGGCTACTTTCAAGTGAATCGAAATTCTTCGAGTATTTGCGACGTTTTTTGCAATTTTTTTTGGAAAGTTTCGATGATTTCGTTGAAACATTTCCATATACTGTGAATGAGAGGAGGGATTCTCAACTAGCACCTGCTTTTCATATGCTGAACTTAACAGCAGGCATGGACAGCAAGCCAACTGCGATGACGCCAGTGTTAGTCGAATACAGCTCATCCGAAGACGAGCAAGTGACAAGGCATTTCTCCGAGTCTGCTGAAAACATCATGTCGTGCTTGATACGGCTTTACTTGAAGCTGGAACGAATGGTCGAACAGAATTTGTTGGATGACAAAATTCGTGTAATAGTTACACAGCTCGAACAGCTTCAGATTTTGTATGAAACCTAGCCTGGTAAATGCCATACACGTTTTTTTTTTATAAGCATTGTGTTTTTGTGGGTGAGCCTCGATATACTTAGCTAAGTCTCATAATTGAGCCTCAAATATTTTGTGTTAAAAACATACTCAAAAATCAAATAAACCGTCATATTAGGGTAACTTTAAACGCCTACTTTCTGCCTTGTCTAACTTAATTCTATTTAAAGTAGACAGAAGTTCGGCATTGATGATGAGTTCACACTAAATGTCAAATTTAATTAGTTTGACAAGTCTTGTTTAATTTAATGCGGCTTCATGATGGATGAAGAGTCCAGAAAAAGATGCAGTAAAATACTTGTTCTGCGTTACCTTCAATGTAAAAGAAAAAATCACCGATTAAGGCAAAATATACTACTACTGCCATTTTTAACATTTTTGGTATTAGTCAACAAAAGTTTTTTCTTGAACTTCTCGTTATCTAGAATAATGTCCACAAGGTCGGTAACCACTGCTTCTGCCCATAAACACTTTCTTCCTCTTTTTGCCATTTTTTTAGAACTTTGTTTAAATTGAAAAAGACTAACATCATCATCATCATCGCTACTATCTTCAAAGTCTTCGTTGAAGTTTTGTTTCTCCTGAAGAAAAGGTTTAATATTCGCTACTTATATATATTACTTTTTCTTAAAAAAAATGTACTTTATTCTACAAAGTTTTTTTAACATCCTTACATGAATTTCAGGAGCAGGTACATCATTTTCTTCTAACATGTCCGTATCACTTCGAAACTCTTTGAAAAAGGATCTTTCTTATATCGTAACTTTCTAATCATAACGATTATCGGCAAACAACAATAGGAAAAGCATGTTTCCATGACAATATTCCGAAAAATTTATAATTCGGCATTATTTGGTTTTCCCTTTTACATGAAAACACTTATACTTTGAATTAGACAAGGCATAAAACAGGCATTTAAAGTACAGGTGGATTTAAGTCGAATTTGTGAATTAAATTAGACATAGTTTCTTGATCTTAATTCAAGTTGCAGCAAGTAATTTTTGAGTGGAAATAAACAGTTGTTTTTTGCCTTCTCTAATTCAAAATTTTAAACATTTATTAAATTAGACAAGGCAGAAAGTAGGCGTTTAAAGTTACCCTTAATTGATAATTCATCATGAAGTGATATATTCACCTGTATATACAGAAAGAGTCAGGTGTTAAAAAGTACGGAAAGAAAAAATCACAGAACTTAAAAAAATCTTAAAGATCTAATATACTACAGTTGACTATTGCTCTTCTCTTGGTCCATACCCAGCATCCTCTTTGTTATGAAAAATGAGGCTCACTATATGCTTAGCATATGCTCAATTTTTGGGCAATTCTGAGCGTTCATATGCTTATAGGCTTTATGCTTATAAAAAAAACCTGTATGTTTGAAAATACCAGCAAAGCAAGGTTCCAGTGCATGGTTATGTTGGTGATGAGACCGTTTGTATTAAGAGCATCAAGAATATATAGAACACTTTAGATACCTATGCAATATATATTCAATATTTATTCTGTAGAGAAAGTCATGGAATAAAAATGTTAATAAAAGAAACGATTAAATTTATCTTCACAAAACAAGAACACTTTCGTGATAAATATTATTTACAAAAATTAATGGGAGGCACCTTGCGGTAAATATGGAAAAGTAAACAGATTCTTTTTACCAAGGCAAAACATACCGTACGGGACTAAAATAGACTAAGTCAACATTTCCCGGGAAATCAGGACTTGGAAATCCTTATTTCCCTGGCTCATACTTTAGCGTTACACCGGTGCGAGTTCATGTCTTGTTTGTTTGTTTGTTTGTTTGTATATTTATTTAAAGTCGGTGTCAGTAGTGACCTTATTAGGCATGCGTGATATTCAGAAGGTTTTATGTCGATATGAGTTTCATACCCATGCCAGAGCCAGGTATGACATTTATACCGGTATGTCGCGCGAACACCTTCAAATACAAGGAGAAATAGCTGATGAAAAGCCTAAAAAAGATTTCATAATCCATAATCCAAATAAAGTCAGGTGTTATGAGAACGTACTCTTTAAGTTCCGAATAATAGGGGTGATTGCACTGATAGCAGTGAGTAACATGTAGAGGTTTTAAATTGATGTTCCACTCCATTACGTTATCTTTTGCAGATATGATACCGGCTGCGATGGGTGGGAAATATTTATGAGAATTTTTAAAGTAACAAGCGCTGACTATTCGGAACTTAATTGTAGTTACATGCACCTGCATTGAGTATGTGGAATATTTATCATCGAAGAAGGGAAAGAATAAATTTCTAAGATTTATTTGGCAGATCGATCACGCACGTCCCTTGATGGCTTGATGATAAATGAAACAGCTACAGTGAATCGAATAAACAGAAAAACTAGCATTGGCGAAATGAAGGTCATCGAATACTTTTGAGAGCGGATGAATATGTGGTAGGTGTTACATCGCTGGCTGTTCAACCAATAACTCCTGCGTTTACAAGAGTGACCTTGACAGTGAAGTCGTCAATGTGTCTTTGAATTTCTTTCGCTTGCTCTTGCGTGCTCGCTCGAGGATGCTTTCTTGTGTACGCAGCAACCTTCTGAATAGCATCGAGCTAAAACCAGGCAATACAAGCTACAATACTAAATCTTACTGATTCATGTTATATGAATACATAACAATTCAACTAAGTTTTGTTGTTTTTCAGTATTTTCACTGGTTCATCTAGGTCATCTATCAGGGTAGCTGCAAAATATTTTTCTGCAAATTCAAGGTCTTCGGAGCTTTTTTTCTCCAATTTCAGGCTGTTTTTCAAGTTTTTTCGAAAATCCCATTATAATGCTTCTCCCAGTATCAGAAACAAACATTCCTTTCAGAAGGTTTTCTTATGATGAAATTGTAGGATAGAAAAGTGTAACACCACTAAAAAGTTTCTCAGTAGTAAACCCATAATCTCAAGGTTTTCAAGATATGACAGCTACCCTGTCTTTTAATGACGCATTTTCATTTTCGACCTACCTGAAAACCTCCATAAAAACTTATAAACTTGGCGGTTATGAAGACTGGTGGTTGAAAAAACAGAACCAAAATCTCAAAATGTTTTTTCAGTAATAAATGCAGTAATAAAGGCTATCATTCGGAAAACATCCTCTTACGAAATGATGGCGACAAGAAAATTGACGATCCAATCAATAAAAATTCATCATTCAAATCAAAGACTGCATATGAAAGTGCTTACCCGTAGGGCTTCTATAATTCTCTCTTTCTCTGTGAACCGACAGTACAGCTCATTAAGTATTTTAGCTAATGTCACGAATTGCAAACTTTCCTTGCCAAACTTGGAACCATTGACGTAACCGAGTAATGAGAACTAAAATGGAAAATAAACATTTGATGAGCATGCAACATGAAACACATTTGCTTTCAACATTGGAGCACTTTGATCGGGATCTTTTAGGCAAATTTGGGAACCACGAATTCTTATCGTTCAAAATTCTTAATTTGGTCAAAATACCTTTAGGGAATTTAAATTAATTTTCTTTTTTATTTGTTGTCGACGTTAATATCACATATCAAAACAACAATTTTTGACATTTTGACACTAGTTGTGTCATTTTCAATGAATTGAAACAAATTTTCGGATTTCTATTATTCTAGAACAATAGTCTTTTGTTACAATAAGACTCATGAAATTTAATGCCCTTAAGGTAAGTATTCCGTTTTCAAATTCAACTTTCAAAAAATATGTTGTACAGAAATTCTTTATAAATGATGGATAGAAATTGAAATTGATGATAACTGATATTTTTGAGGTCCTTAAGAGGTTTTGCAATTGTGACCATCCTTCACCTTTTACCTTGATTTTACTCTCTTCAAAACCAGGCATAAGAAAACACAAAGCACAGACAACAGATCCTCCTAACCTCAACACTGAATATTTACAGGAAATGTTTTCTAACAACGTGTCAAATTTATTTTCAAGTATGTACTTAAAAAAAGAAATGTTTTGCATTGACCAGAGTAGGCTGGAATAGTTAGCATAAATCAATAGAAAGCACTCTTTTTGTTACTATTTTCTCAATTCACAAAAAGCTCATTTCATAGGTATGACGGTGCTGAAATTTTATTGTGAGTTTTCATCTTTTGCTTTCAACAATGACATGGGAACTTTTGATTAATATAAGTATTTCCTGGCATGAATTCTTAACTGCCAGGTTAAATGAAGGAATAAGATACCAACATCAGATACTGATGTACATTCAAACTGATGATGCTGATCACATTCCTATGCTTTATGATGTCAAGGTAAAAAATCTTTCTTCCCACAAACAATGTTCGTGCATGACGTGTGAAACCTGCCTCTAATTAGAGGTTAAATTGATGCAGCAATACAATTAGAGAGAATACAGTATTTTACGATCAAAATAACTTTTAAAAAAATTTTCTTAGGGGCACTGTTAAAATGAACTTCATCATAGTTAGAGACATGTTGTGTTTAAACCTCTCAAGTACTTCTTAACTCTAAATTTCCAAGACTAAAGGAAAGCTGATCACTAAAAAAATCTTTTGATGATAAGTTTAGTTAACACAAGTTAACTGGCAGGCTCTATGCTTCACACTTTTGGTTCCATGTTGAATTTTGAAGTTGTGAGAGTTTGACTGCAGGTCATAAGTGTATGAAATCTACTTTATTTTATTTTATGATGTTTTGTATGTTTACTACTTGTTTTTTTGTTTTTACAGTTTCATTGTATCAAGTTTGTGAGAATAATGGATAGCCAGGGTGGGGATGGGGGGATCACCCCAGCATACATCACAGGGTGCCTGTCCAGGTAACACTCATCTGGCCTTGTAGTCAGAGGTAAGTTCAGCAGGATACGTTTACAGTAGAGGGTGGCTATTCTTGTTGATAGCATTTGCCATCCTGTTTACTGCAGGTCACATATTAGGCACTATTTTAGTCTTGGGCACCTGTCCTAGTTGACAGTGCTCTTTCATCCTTTAGATGGACCTGAGTCATTTCAACATTGGGTTCATATCCTTGTTGGTGTTCACCTGTCTTAGTAGACCTGTCTTATATTACCTTATTATGAAGGCTGTCCAAAGTCAGGATAATCGACAGTATCACAAAAAAGGGTTTGACTTATCCATGGAGTGTTAAGTTAACAGATGGCGCTGGCTAGCAAAGAAAGTTCTTTAATAAAAGAAACTGATCTGTCAACAGATGTTGATGGTAAGATATCCTGGTTTCCTAAGTATTTGTACAATCGAAGAAAACATGATAAATCATTTCTCTAAATTGTAATCCCATAATTGCTAAATGGTACTCTTACTACAAACACAAACCTGTTCAAACAGTTCTGCATTGTTGAGCCTGCTGAAATTGAGAAAATTTCCGACAACGTCCATATTGTTTTTTTTCTGCAATTTTGTCAGTTTCAAAATTCTTTCGGTTAATTATTCGGATTATACGGATTTCCCCGTCTCGATTACCTCTATCTCGATGTTTGATGTAAACAAACAAGCGTGCATTCAATGTGTGAAGTGGGTTAGTGCAACACAACAGGATAGTGGTAGCAAAATGGACTACAAACGCCGAGGAATATTGTTCGACCTGGATAACACACTTCTCCCTTCATGGGAATGCCATCAAAATGCTATGAAAAGTGTTATGTTGTACCTACAAAAGCAGTATGAATTGGATTCTGACATAGCTCAAACAGCTGTCGAAACATATCGTAAATATGCATCATTGAACCCTGTAGATCCTGACAATGAAATGGGTTTTAGAGCTTGGAGGGAGCATCTTTGGAGCAAATCCTTAGCACATCATGGGATTGTTAATGTCGACAGCAAAACCCTATATGATTATGCGGAGAGGACATTCTTGGAAGGCATGGTATTTTCAAAAGAAACCATTTCTGTCCTGACAAAACTACGGGAAGATTATAAGCTGGCAATAATAACAAATGGAGATTCGTACTTTCAGCAAGCAAAAGTAAAACACTCGATGGCTTTTAAGTTCGTTGATGATGTAATCATCAGCAGTGAACACAATTTACAGAAACCAGATGCAAAACTATTTCATATTGCTTGCAGAAAAATTGGTCTTGAAAATAGACAGTGCATTATCGTTGGAGATAACATGTCCACTGATATCATGGGCGGGTTAAATTCTGGTTTGAAAGCAACAGTATTGATTACCAATTCAGGACAAGAGCCTTCAGTAGATCAAAGTTATGTGAAACCCGATTTTTGTATATCTCGTTTGTATGATTTACTTAATCTTGTAGAAAAGATTCACTGGTAGTTTAATTAGGTAGTTCCCTTTATTCAATTATTTCCTTAATGACCCGTTAATGTAAAGCCCACAGCAAGTAATTATAGCATTGCATGACGGTAGTTGTATGAAATATTATGGCGATAGTTGCATAAGGGGAACTTCCAATTAAATTGGTATATAATATAGTTCTTCCGAACAGTATTATCAATAAACCCATAAAAAGAAAATCGACACACAGTGTTTAATACAAGGGTATGTATTATACTTGATATACATTTACAATCTTCTGAACAATTATTATAAAAGAAATAGTACGAATTTGTTTAGAAACCAATCCTTGAGTATGAGTTCATCCAACCAGAATCCAAAAGCCATCAGTAATGTGACAGTTGTACAAAAAATATAAGCGTAATGGTGATGTACATTATTGGCGCTTCAGCGACCATAGAGCGGATGCAAACGAGGCTGCGGCTGATGTTACCAGACCAGACGCTGACGAAGATAGGGACCGGTCACGACTGTATTCCATAAACGAAGCACTGGGAGTGACGTCACGATGGTCGGGTGGAAGATCTATCAGTTTGTCCCATTCTTCTTGTTCGATGGCTTCTGTGTCGCTGCTGTCGCTTTCAAAATTCAATTCCTCAGCGCTAGAATCTGAATCGAAAGGGCAATCCATCACTTCGTACTCAAACACTTCAAATGGACCAATTCTAAAAACAAAATATGTTAATTGTCGAATGCAACAATCTTAAAGTGAAACATGAACTTTCTGGCTTCCTTTCTTTTAAATCCAGTATCAAAAAAAATTATCAGAGCGATCAATTTGAAGCCGAAACGTCGTAACTTATGTAATAAATGTTGACGCCATTCTTGATGGAGAAATCCCAGTCCAATTCTCTTTCCTACAAAACTCTCATGAAAGATTTGCTCGTGTATTTACCAGATTCATCAAACATGACATAGAGTGCCAAAAAAATACCTTCCTAGGTTCTCGTTATTGCCAGAAATACACAACTTGATATTTTGTAGGAGGTGGCTTGCATGAATCTCTTGAAAAGGAACCAACTAAAAAAATCAAAAGCATTATAGAGTCGGACAGCTCAATGCACCATCTTAAGTTTAAAATTTGAAAGCATGATTTTAGTTTCTACGGGAACAAATTTTCTTGTGTCAAAAAAATTTGAAATTTAGGGAGGACATTTTTTGTGAAGTAAACGTTCCTTGCTGCTACTGGTTTTTAGCTTGGATTTATTAGGAGAATGAGGAGAAAGAAATAAAGTTTGATTTTAGAGTTTTTTCTTGTGGTTTTTCTCATTTGAGCAATCATAATGGAGTCCCAAAACGTTGGAAAAATTGATTGCAATTAATTTCACATATTCATTCATGATCATGCAGAGTTTCTTTAGTATGATTTTCACTCAAAACCAAAGCAATCATGTCTTACCTGAGAAAAAGCTAAATGTACAATGTTTTGTGACAATTTGTTGATGGTATGGAAAAGACGCTGCCTGGAGACTTGTAGTAATCCAAAATGCCTAAACAAGAGGAAATAGTCAGAAAGAACTGCCCTATCTGTTGAAAGAAACAAATCTAATTCTGCGTTTGTACCTGGTAAAATCATAAATAAACTTAATACGAGATCACAATTACAAAAACAATGATGTCTAAAGTAAACCATTCCATACTGACATGGATGGATCTACATACGAGTATTCCAGTTTATTTGGTAAGTTCACACCAAGGAAAAACGACAAACGATCCATTAACTGTGCAGTATACATTAATGATGCTGGTATACTAAGTAATGCAACTTCATGGAGAGAAGATGGTGATTCTACAAAGTAAGAGCAGGAAGAATAACGTGCAACATTATATCAACATTTTTATTTAAGTTTTTCGTTTTCAGAACATTAATTACCTGTGTTTCTTGGTTCATTCCTGTATGATTTCACTGAAAAAGAAAGAATAACAAAGACGTTTTTTCTGTTTTCTGTTGCAGGAAAGTAAAAGTAAAGGACCTTACACCATTCAAAGTATTTTTGAAAGTCACCAGATGCAGGCATGCCGACTCCAACAATAGTATGCTCAGTATGAGAAGCGTTTTGCGAGATCCACTGTCCACCAATGTGCACTGTTCGAGTTGCTTCTTCTAGCTCTTTTTCAGTGGAAGACAGGCCTTCTGCTATGACATCAGTGCATATCACTAAATAAATTATGTGCAATATTGAGTGGAGTTGATAACTGTGACACAAAATGACTACCAGAAAATGATAGCTAGAGCAACATTTCAATTTAGCAGCGACATTTTCTTAATCAAAATATTAATAAGAAAGACCAACATCGCAAATAAAAATTATCTGCATTCAATAGCTCTTCTTACCATCTGTTGTAATGTTATCTCGTGGAGGTGTTCCAAATTCAGGGAATACTTCTCGTTGTGATAAAGGGAATATATCTGTTGTCAATGCCTTAACATGATTCATCCGAAGAAGTTTCAGGTCAACATTCTTTTGAATCAATTTTTCCTTGCATTGCTCTACTTTCAACTAGAACAAAAATCAAAGTCACTGGTCATGTTATGTATGATCATGAAAAATGCTAATGAATGCCCTGGTCAGCCTTATTAAGGGGCCTTATGGTATCAAGAAAAAAAGTAGAACAAAAATTATCTGGCAAGTCAAAATTTAATTTATCGAACTACTCAAAATATTCCATTCAGTTCAAGTAAAAATACCTTCTTTTCTTTTAACTTTGAACTTGTTTTAATTTTTTCTGTTCTTTCTACCATCTTACCAACGAACAACTTTCTTTGTGACACATCAGTAGAGATCTGTTCAACTTTGGAATTTTCTAAAGAAAAAATTAATCATGAAGTTTCCAGGTCAGTAAAGAATTTGAAATTCCATTTGGATGTTTATACAGTGTTGTATCTGCAATAAAAAATACACTTGTCACTATACCATGAATGTTTTTTTTTATCACCAAGAGTTTGCCAACATTGAGATCAAGACTTACCAATTTGAATTTGTTTCTTGGTTTCATTGAGGACAACCTTAAGGGTTTGAATCTGCTTTTTGAAAACTAGCTGTCTGAAAACCTGCGAAAAGAAAAATCATTGTAAGGATGGCTTATAAGAAAAAGAAACCTTTGAAACAGCAAAAATGAAAATAACTGGAAGGTTTTACAAAACAAACAGTATTAAGTTTCTTTTCACAGAGTTTCTGCATCATTCCATCATATCAATATTTTAACATTGTGCCACAGCAAGGAGCTAATGGTTCTAACAATTAATACCCCGTAAAATTGAACATTTGCTGGATAAATACTGAACCTTGCTCAAATCAACATCAATTACCTTATCTTCTTTAACTTTCTGAAGATTTAAATGCTTTTGCAATCTAAATTGAATATAACAAAGATACAAACATTATACCCTTTACGTAATGAAAATCAGCTGCAATTTCACCATATCCTTATGTTTAAAGCAAAATAAATTAAGAAAACTATGCCTGCAGTGTCTAATCTTAAGATTTTATCTGGGTGTCAGGTCGGGAAATTGAGATCGTTGGTTTTAGAATTTTTGGTGGCCCAATGGAAATTTATCAGGTTTGGGTCATAATTTCGCGAAAGTTTCCATACGTTTCAGGCGTTGGTTTTAGATATTTTAGATGAAAGAAAATTCCTGATTGGCTCAAAATCCGAGATTGTTTTCAACTATCCAATAGTGCAAAAGTATGGAATAAACAAAAAACTGTTTAATTGAGATTCGCGGGCACACTTTGTTTCCACTAATTGTGAGGAACCGCCACAAACAAAAAGACATGTAAAAAACCTTTTTCTTCGGGAGTTGGAGCTCAAAGAAGCAAACAAAAGTCCATATTTTTTATCGTTTTCGCAGACTAATTTCTTCCTTTTATGTAAATATATCCTTTTATACACCGTTGGAAAGAAAATTTATTGCTCTACACGAATTCATGAAATATTTTTACTTAAAATGTAATGGAAAGAAGAAATAACGGAAAAAGTTATGCAATGCATATGTGAGTAAAAGGTGTGCTGAGCCCTTATAAAATCATGGAATTTTATATAGCAGAACTGGACACACTTATTTTTCTGTTCCTATTTATTTGTTCAACAGGCCTACTTCAAAAATACCTTGACCAATGTAGTTAAAACCAATTTAATTGTTAGAAATCTTTTGCAATCAAATGAATAACATTTTTAAGAAGACACCTGCAAAGCTTGTAAAATAATGTTCTCCATCTTAGTTGATAATAAAACACATCAAATCAATGTTTCTTATTGGTTGTTAAAGACATGGTGGAGTGTTGTAGTATTATCTTACATAATACAAACAGTCAGGAACTGTCATAATGTTGCTCAAAGGAGATAAAGACTTGTAAAAACTCTTTGTTAAACTTTTTTATACTTTTTTATGCTTGCTTTTTTCAAATCTCTTGTAATGGAATTTCTACAATCAATCTTACAATTTGTATATTTATTTTTTCGCCTGTCCAGTCGGACCAAACACTGATTTTCTAAAGTTTTGGTGGCCCGAACTATTTTTTGACTAAGACAGTCGGGCCACCGCTAAGATTAGACAAAGAGTTTCATTGTTTTTTTCTTAGTGTTTGTGTAACAGGCAGATGACTTTCAATACTACTGACACTATGTTGTAATAAACTTCGCACCTTGTGTTATATTCATTTCTAACAGAAGTAATAATCTTCAACTTCTTCTTTTTGTCACCAAAACTAGAAGAAAATAATTAAAAATTTAAAAATCCTTTTGTTTGCATATGACACTATCATTTTGATAGCAAATAAATTAACTGAAAGCTTTACATAAAACATTCAGGCTCAGTTCTTGGAACAATAATTTGAGCTTCAAGTTGTTCTTATTGTTCTATTTTTTTGGCTAAATCCGAGGCTTGTGTTCTTTTACAGTTATTCTTATAAAAAGAAAAGCCTTTTTGTTATAATACTACACAATATTCTTTTATACAAAACATGGAAAGTATAACCCTCTTCTGTGGTTCAAGGAAAATGTGCAGCAAACAAAAGTTTCCGATGATAAAAAGAAAAAAAAAGTTGTGCAAAAACCTTTTCAATTAAATGATCAAAAAAAGATACATTCTAAAGTCTGTTCAAAAAATATGTGCACTAATTTCAGTTACCATGTGGAAACCAGATTTAACAAATTACATAAATTCCCTTGAGCCTGGTTTTTATATAAAAGCTGAAATCAGTGCATATAATTTATGAACAGACTTTAGAAACCTATTTTCATTCTAGAAAAAAAACCCAAATATAAATAAAATATTCTTTATCTATACACAGTTTCGCTCTAAGCCTGGTGTTTCCTATTACTTTTTAGAGAGTATCAGCCTGGTTTCTGACACTTTATGATTGTTTCCTTTTGAAATTATAAATGTTTTAAGTTAAATAATATTTTATATATATATATACATGTTTTATTAGTTTAGAAAACTATCGGGAATTGTTCTCAATTTCAGCTTGAACAGTTCCTTAACAGTTCCTTATTTTAAACCTTTTAAATTCACACATTGCACAGCTCTATGCTCTACTACACATTTGAAAAGGCCAGTTTCGTGCCATATGTCACAAGTATTTCACTCTCTTACAGTTTCATCAACAAATAACAACAGCTACTAACTCATAATTAAAAAAAACAGAATTTTAGGTTTTAAAATTAAAGTAACTTGAATAACTGCTATTATTTTGACTTCATATACCTGCTGAGTTGGTCAGAAGAAGCACCGTCTAATGAGGATCTTGCAAAGTTCCCATATGTGACACAGTCACTACAAAAGAATTGCTTTCTTGTTTCACCACAAATTTGGCATCTTTCAACGGCTACTAGTAGAGGCCTGTTAGACATTCCATTCGTATTGAGAAGATAGCATATTTTTCGCACGTAAATTTAAGTAGCTTTATTATGCGCTTTCGATTTTTAATAATGTTTTTCTCTCTTGTATAACGGAGCAACCCGATTTTGTACCGATTTTCAATAGACTTGGATAAGATGACTTCAAACACTGATATGATATACCTGTTTTCAGATAGATAAAGACTTCACAAGTATCACTTCAGTTCACATGTATCCATAGATTAACTTTGGTCTTCCTTTTTGGAATTTTTTCATTCTCGAAGAGACAAAAATCGGGATTGATATTTATAATCGGTACAATATCGTCGTAGCCCAGTGGTTGACAGCCGACTATGCTGTATGGCCGTGATGTGATTAGTGGGTGATAGAATGGATGGATTGCAATCACAAAATAAAGTTTGTATATATTCTCCTAAAATGAATTTTGTATAGTCAAAAGAAGTTTGTTCTTTTATGATCTGGTAATGAAAAGCACTAATTCGTTATAAAGCTTGGATGGTGTAGCGGTAAAATACACACTGTGTGTTTTTTCATCATTTTGCTGTTTGTTGGAGTTTCTATCTTTTCCCTAAAATGAAATTATATTGTACTGTATAATTGTATGTTTCCTTATTTGTAAAAAATGGCTAATAAATGGATGCTTAATTCAAATTGCTTTGAATGTGGATGACCAAGTTCTATTCTATGCTGAATTTATCTTGTGTAAAATTTCTTTTTTTCTTATATATTTAGAAATTGTATAAATATGGTAATGAAAAACACTGTTGAAAAGCAAAGTTACTTGGCCCTCAAATATTATCAATATGAGCTAAATACAGGCATATACATGCTTGAACCTTGGGAAAAAAGGTTTTTTAGTATCCTTTTCTATATTCAGAAAGACATGACATTTGGATAAATACAGTCAGAGAGCAGTGTCCTGTGTGATTCGATCACCATAATTCTTTAGACAGCTGCAACGATATATGGGATATATATCCAATGATTATTATTCGCAAATGTTTCAGCAGGATTTTTACATTAAAAGGGATTCCTGCGTCCAAAGTGATATTTACAAATATAGAGCTCAAAAAGTTGTTTAACAAGTCCCTTTTCAGTATTTCGTAATTATTTATAGTTTTTGAGATATTTCAATTTTGATATCTTATATTTAATGTATGATGTAATGAGAGAGCAGCTAACACTCTCATTGTAATAACTTTAAATATGTTTAATATATTACATCTTTGTAAGTTATGAAGTAAGGGCTTCACTCTGAGTTGATTGATAGAAGAATGAAGTCATAAATCAGACGTTAAACACACTAGCAAAATACTATCTTATTACATCATAATTATGAGTTGCATAATTTGATGATTTTTAAATCAAAATATCTGCCCAAGGAAACAGAATTTCCAAAAACTGTAAAAAGAGTTCCTAAACAACTTTACGAGTTCTATCATCCCTTGAAATATAAATTACATTTTTTTATATGGGTTCAATATTGTTTTAAGAAAGTATCTATTGGTTTGATATGTAACTGAAACATGGCAAATTTATTCTTTTTTCCGACATTTTTGCAATGGAATTGTGTTAAGGAAATCTTTCTAGTATTTCAGAAACATCAGGGATGAAAATTGACTTGAAAGAATCTCCCAGGTTTGTTTGCTCTTATCACATCTGTTCTCATTGTAAGAGATATCAGCTGAAAAGCTGAACTGCCTAGAAAGAACCGAACAGATTCTATTTGTTAAGTTGAGCTATGTCTGTCTAATAAACAGAGTAGCTTGTTAACACTGTATAGACATTTTTATGAGGTATGAAAGAGCAAGCATGAATTATATTGATCAAATATATTTTCCTTTACATTGAGCATCTTCAGATAGTATACTTCTTTTTGTGGTGCTAATGAGCATGATCTCGTCATATTTTTTTATGCCACCATCAATAGAAAGAGGCTTCCAGTTACTCGGCTTCACATGACATGGAAACATGGATGTTTAATTTATTTTTTTTAATGTGAACGTCTTTTTCTTGAGTTATGTTTTGTTTCTGTGTTATAACCGTATAAAATGTACTGAAATTAGCATATCAAATACACTTATTTCATGAAAACTGCATTCAATTGACTTTCGGCTAAATTTTTGTTTTTCGAGCAATTTCACATACAATGTTTCCGGTTTCTCGAAATTTCGGAACATTATCGCCTCTTGTGAAATTAAACGAAGTATAAATGAAGCTTAAGATCTCCTGTTTAATTATGATAACGAACGGAGTTAGAAAGGTTCGTTTTCCACTGGTAAGTAAGAGAATCGAAGAATTTATGAAAGGTGTGTTGTCGAGGAAATACAAACGAACCAAAAGATTCGTAGTTTTTCATAATCTACGTGATCTTAGATACGCACTTAATGCATAATAGATAGGGTAAACAAATTTAAAGGAAATCTATGCTCAGCTCATAAAAAATTAGAATGGCCAGTTTTGTCAAATTGTACACTATGTTTTGTAATGGACCTATCCCAATCTTCTATTGGTTGACATACCACATCTACAGGGACCGCAGAGAAGGGTGACCCAATAATTTTGTCGGTTAAGGGTTTTTTACGGTTTTAACCGTTCCAATCCAACAGAATTCGCAAAATTTTCTTCATCGTAATTAGGCAGCCCCCTCCCCCAAACGAAATTTTGCACCGCGGTCCCTGATCTATATTTTTATATATAACAGCGATGGTGTAGTGGTTAGTACCTTTGAGTGCGACCCGTGTTCGAATCTAGTCATGTTTTATCTCAATACACCACTCCGATGCGCTTTAAAAGCAGCGTATCCGCCCATTAGGAGCCATCGACTGACTGTACACTGGCCTTCGGGACAGTTAGAGCAATGCTATACGTATCTCTGGCGGTAAGTCAACTAATAGTTGCAAGTCGGCGGGCGGAAGAACCAGCCATTACGGATGGAAGCCCAAGGACTAAAAACCCCTGTTACTTGTCGATTTCGTTTTTATATTAAAAATTCCATAAATTTATTTTTACGTGGTCAGCACTGTAACTCGAATAGCTGTCAATATGAACAATAGACTGAATGATATATTTTCTACACAAGGTGGAAGGACAAACCCTTAAGTAGGTACCTAGTTACAAGAGCAACCCTAAAATATGAAAATATATTAAGTAAAGAAAAAGGAATAGAAATCGTCTCTACTAATAGATTACATACTTACATTCATACGAGGAGAGTCTCCTTAGGGAATTAAGAGTATTGGCATTGAGCCGTTTTAATAGTCCAGTAGTATAACTTTTGGTCTCGTAGTGATGATTCGTTTTTACAAAACTGAGTGTTTTAAGAACATCAGATGGAAGATTGGCATTTTTTTTGTCGGGATTCTTTGAAGAAACGAGACAATGCCTGCACAGAAAACATTGCTGTATAATTTGCTAAAAAGTTGAGTAAATGTTTTTGTTACAATTCGTACGGATGTTGCAAAAATATCATTGGACGGTGTGTTACAGAGGGCGGTATCAAAAGGTTTACACGGAAATACGTATTTTTCACATAACTTTTACAAACTTTACAGAATAATTTAACTTTTAACTGCGATATATTTTCTCGCTTTTTTAGCAGCATCAGAGATTCTTGCACTCCTGCGCACACCATCGCAGCTCATTCTTTTGGCAGGTGTTTTTCTTGCTGGATTGTTAGGACGTTGTGCGTTGGGTTTTATCCTATTGGAAACAGAAAGTAGGAAGGAAAAGTATTAAAAACAGAAAGATTGACCATTTTTAACATACGTACGAGATTTCTTTTGTCTTTCCGCACGATCGAATGTTGTTAGATGGTTGGTTTTGAAAAGTAATTGCATGATTTTTTCGAACATTACTAACTCTTCTTTTTCGGCTGACTTTTCTCAATGGCTGACGACGTATTTTGTGCAGATCGCCGTCGTCGATGAATAATCGTCGTCGTACGTCTATAATATAGAAAATGCATAAAGAAAACAAACGACATGGGCGACAACCATTTACGTAATGTCTGAATTTTGCCAACCTTTTACTTTCATTGTATCAGAATTTTTAACTGGCAATAATATTCTGAAAGCTACTTCAAACGTTCTTTGTGTCTGTCTGCTGGTTCGTTTTCTTAATTTGACGTCATAAAGATAGAGGTGCCAAGCTAGAGGGGCTAAAGGTGCCGTTCAGCAGAAAGTGCGCTCGAAATATTTCGTATTAGCTTTTTGTGTCCGTACATATGACCAATCAATGTGCTCCATTTGGAAGAGGGGCATACGTTTATGCTAGGTTTTATGATAAGGGTACTAATATGACGTAACGGAACGTCATTCTGATTACCCCCGTGTTCCTTTTGTCCGTCGTCAAGGTAACATGTCGATCCATTTCATTGAGTTTCTCCAACTTCTTTCACACAGTAACCTGATGGAATGATAGTACTTTCAAAAGAGGAGACTTTCTTAGCGCAAGATAACAAATGTGTTTCAGGTATTTTTCTTTCAAACGATACAATAAGGGTTTCTTTTTTATGTTCAAAATGGTGAGCTGTAAGTCGAATAAAATAAATAGAAGAAAGTCAGTTAAACCATCTTTAAAAAAGATGAACTAAAAGTGGTTTATATCCATTTTCTTAAATCAAATAATATCCAAGTGTTTCCTGAACGTTTCCAGCACTTGTTTCCGGCCCTGTATCTATAATCTAAGCAAAGAAGCATTTCCATTTGTATCGGATGTCTTTTTTATCCGAAGGGAACCCTCTAATATACTTCCTTATCTTCCATGTTGGATACTACTCACGTTTTTGCATGGATCGCTCCGATCTCAATTCACAAAATCTGCTTCCATTATAAATTTTACGCGAAAACCAAAAAATTCGAATTGGATCGATGTCGGTCCGCTAAAGGTACGCTACTATTTCAACATCGTTGGACCAGAGCATACACTCACCTGATACGTTACACGTTTTTTTTATAAGAACAATTTTATAAGAACACGAGCCTAAGGGGCTGATTACATGATCCCGGTTAGCCGGGATGAAATTTCATCCCGCCTTGCCGAGGTCTTGGCTTCCTGGTCAAATCTTCATAAATTTCCCATCGCGATTACATGATAAAATTTTCATCCCGCCTATCCGAGATCTCGGCTATCAAGAGCCGGGATCTCGGTTAGGTGGGATGAAATTTTCCACGTAATCGCTTCGTCCCGGTCAACCGGGACAAGTTTGAGGTTTGAGCATGCGTAGTTTGTCAAAAATTCAAAAATTCAAAACACAAAGGGCTAGACCTTACAATAATAGATACTCATAATAGATACTCGTCTTGGATACACAACCCATTACACTGGCGACAAGGATGGAATGAGACCTTTCCTTTACTTACTACAAACTCGCTGTCTGCTGTGGAATCCTGTTACTACTATACTCTTCTTCTACGGAAATTCACCTAAGCGAACGTCACACCGGGTTAGCCCCGGACACACAACATGGCCAGAGCAGTTTCAAGCGCTCCTCGCAACCATCACAGCCACAGCCCAAGCAAACAGCACAGCCCCTGCAAGGCAGCCTAAAAATGACCCAGCAGCTCTGGGTCCGATACGCCAATGTTCACTAGGAACAGACAAGATGATGAAGTTAACATTGTTCAATGAATGGCTGGAAGAGGCTGAAAATCGCATAAACTATATTGGCATAGAAAACAACAAGGAGAAAATTATATTGTTGAAAACGTGGGGTGGTATAGACATCACAGACCTCATCAAGCAGATCGACTCACCTCTGCACATAAAACAAGAAGATGATGATAATGTTGGCGATGCTTCTAAAACCACGTACAGCGTCCTGATCGAGAAGCTTCGAACTTCGTTGTCAAAATTGGTTAACCGTACCATGGCGATGCACCAATTACTCACAACTCAACAAGGATCCAGAAGTTGGTCCGACTTTGTGAATGATCTTGAAAAGAAATCGAAAATCCTAAACTTTGAGAAAAATCTATACACAGTGCAAGAGGCTATCAAAGATGCTGTCATCTTTGGCATGAGCGATACAGCACTGAAGGAGAAGGCCCTTGCAGAGGACCCTGACTTAGAAAAGCTCTGCAGGTGGGGTCAGGCAAGAGAGACTGGCAGGGAAGATACCCACTATCTCAACAAAGGCTCCAGCATACGTAAACTAGGGACACAAAAAAAAATGACAAGTGCGAATGATGATGAAATCGACGAGATGATTGAGTCCTTGCAAATCATAAGCTGAGAAAAGCAGGAAAATATAGCACCCGCAACAAGGGAAACAAGACAATGTGCCAACGCTGCCACTCTCAACATCCTCCAGAGAGATGTCCTGCTAACGGGAAAGTTTGCTTCGATTGTGGTGGAAAGAACCACTTCGCAAAAACACCATCATGCTCCAAGAAGATCGTAAAACGAGTCGGAAAGTACAGAGAAACGTGCACCAAAACAACACTAATAGGGGGCAGTCGGAATATCAACAACGATACCTCGAAGCAGACCAGACGTATTGTGACTCTGCGGAGGGTCGACAGCCCCTCTAATAAATGGGTTCACGTGAAAATCGGCGGCATCCAGCAACGACTTTTTGCCGATACAGGCAGCGAGTTCACCATCATCAGCCCCAAGGACTACCATGCATCGATGGGGGACCTCCACTCACCAGATGTGAAACTCAGAGCCTGGGGAGCATCAGACACTCTCCATGTCCTTGGCATGATCAACACTACTATTGAAAACTCTAACGGTGCCTGCGTAGAGAGCAAAGTATACGTTGTTGATGGCTGTAATCCAGAACCTCTTCTTGGCGATATTGATGCAGAACGACTTGGCTTTATCACCTTTGAACCGGCAGGAAAGAAACCAGCTGCATCCGGTTGCATCAACTGAAAGTACATGTTGATACCCGTCTTTCCAGTACTAATTCGGACCGAACAGAAAAAGAGACAGAAAGGCTACGAAAACTTCTCGACAGATTTAAAGGTCTAGTCTATGATGACGAAAAAGTGGGATGCATGAAAGTCCCTCCAGTACATCTTGAGTACACACCACAATTCATACCCAAGCAACCAAAATTCAGAAATGTGCCGGTACACTATCAAGCTGAAGTGAGCAAATTGCTAGACTTTTTGAGAAAGGAAGGTGTGGTTACTGATGTAGATCCAAGAGGGAACTATGAATGCGTGATGAACGTCGTAATAACAGACAAAAAGAGCGGACATATTAGAATGAATATAGATAACACCCCTAGAAACCCAGGCATGAAAAGGACCAAGTTCCATGTACAGACACCACAGGAGATTCGCCACGATCTGAAAGAGGCAAAAATTTTCAGCGAGATTGATCGTTAAGAAAATAATGAGTTTTTCTAGAGTTATTTTTTCAATTTTCTCCTCTTCTATTTTTCCAATTTCGAAAAAAAATACATCATTGGAAAGAGGAAACAATAAGGTTGTCAATGATATAAACATTATCATCCAATGATCAGAATTTATTGATATATTGGCGATTATAATTCTTGTTGCCACTTTTTTGAAACACACTGTAGATGAAGAATCAAAGAACAAAAGTGTGTTCCAGACGCATGAAGGACTTCACCGCATGGAGAGACTGTACTTCGGACCAATAGCTTCGAGTGGAATTTTCCACAGTGAGGTCAGAAAAACACGGCTTACGTGGAGTTACGAATCTCCACGACAACATTCTCGTGTACGACAACGACTACCAGGAACACTACGAGAACCTTGAATCTATGCTCCAGAGGTGCGCGGAAATGGGAATTGTGCTAAAGCCGTTTATGAAGGTATGCCGGAAGGCATGGCATACAGCACTGATTGAAGGCAACAACCCTAGAGCTGAGCTCAACAAAACCCTGCAATTATACCGCGCCACACCTCACCCTACGACAGGATATGCCCCTGCTGAATTGCTTTTTGGACGCAGCTTTCGCTCAAGACTTCCACAACTTCCGACACCAGATGTTAGAGACGAGGTTCAGCAAGCGCGCCAAAACGACACAGAAGAGAAACTGAAGCAGAAAGAAATCAAAGACAGGAAGGCTAACGTGAGACCACATGCCATCCACATCTCAGACGAAGTCCTACTTACGACAAAACGCAACCAAATCGAAACCTCCATATGGCCCACGACCATACACGTTCACAGATGTGTCGGGGCACCAGATTACGGCGGAAAGACCAGGGAAGACGCTAAGACGTGATGCACAGAAGTTCAAGACACCCAGAGACATACCATGTGGGATCCTGGTGTCCATGAAACCGAAAATTCGAGTATGACAACACCTGACGCCTACACAGAAGTGATGCCAACCGTACACATAGACACAGTACTCCCACCACCAATCACTTCCCATTCCACCATTGAAGATGCACCGAGGAACACCACAGAAAGACCATCACCTACGACTCCACGACTTATAAGATAAGAACAATTCATGATAGGAACAACTCATGGTGTGAATTCACTCACTGGCAAATGGTTTAGAAGTTGGTTTTTTTTCACCTTGCATACTCATATCGGGTCATTACCGAAGAGCAACCATGCTTTTAAACAGTTGTTTTTAAAAAGATTCATTTTAATTTTACTGGAAGTTCCATAAATAAGAACAAAATGAGGCTGAAATCTGAAGCTGTGTTCTTAAAGCTAAGAACACAGTAAGAACAATTCAGGCTGAAAAAGGATAAAAATAAGAACAGCCAGCCTCAGGTCAGATTTTACTAGTTCTTATAAAAAAAGTGTGTAATTCATAGAAATACGAAAAGAGATATCTCATCATCTCTTTTCGTATTTCTATGTTTTTTTTTTGTTTTTTGTTTTTTTTTTGTCTTTCGATATGTATCCGGTATATAGTGAAAACAGGGCTTTATCGTTTCCTAACCACAGCTAAAACCCGACAAACACTTTAAGAACATATGGATTTCTACCTTAATTTACCCTTATATTTCATAAGATCTATACTGTGTAAAACTGGTTAGGAATCGATAGAGGACCTGATGCTCTTCTGATATTGCTTCTTTTATTGTTTCTTTTCTCTGACTCTGTTCGATTTCAAGCACATAATTGTTAAAATGGACTTAATTAATTAGGACCTAATTTTGAGGTTTTAAAAGGGTAATGCAAATGATGAATTGGATCAAAAAGCAACCAGCATAATAGAGGATTCGTGTGAATTGATTTTTGAACATTTCATTGGAAATTAAAGCATTAATTGCATTTCATTGATTGCGAACTTCTGTCTTTTCAATGTTTAGATTTTATGTTAAAGTAAAAGTGTAAGTGTGATTTTAAGATAGTGTGAATAGTGCCTTGCAGAAACCGAATTTCTTTATATCAAGATCGATTGCGCTGTGAAGGCATATCGTTGTTCCACGGATCTGGAGTTGTTTATAGGGCAGGAAGCCATTTTTGAAACTCCCAAGAATTCGAAGTTTCAATCCAAAACAAGTTGTTTATACTTTAAGAAAAAGAACAATTCACTCAGATAGATCAATGAAAAATGGACGATAAAGGAAGGAAGATCATTGTCTGTGACAATGGAACTGGCGTAAGTAAAATATCAAATTTTCCATAATAACAATCAATGATGATCATAGCCTAGCTGTCATGCGAATGTGAGTTCAAAAAATCGTTTGACTCGGTTTATTTTTAATCCACTCACAGTCTTGTTTTGAATAGATGTTAAGGATTTGAGAAAGGATGGAAAAACCACCTAAAAAACTTATTAACTAATATCTTTTTCCAAACAGTAACAATGTTAATGACAAAATGTGATTTTGAAAGTGTGATGATCACTCATAAGTATATATAAAAGATGTATGATTCCTTTATATAACTATATATTTTTATAGGTACAAAATAAAAATGTAAATCAAGCCATCAAACAATTGCATAAAAGTTTGACAAATCAGTTATAAGCATAATTTCTTTCTAGTGCAAACGTCCTGAAAAATTGTTCTGTGGAAATGGGCAAATATTTTTCTCCGTCTCAGATGAAAAATTTTTTATAGATTTTTGTACTGGGTGAGAGTGTGCAATTAGTATTAACCTAAAATGAATCATATGATTGTTAGGCTTCATACACCATAGGTTTATATAAGTTTTTTTCACTGTTTCATAAAAGAAAAAACCTCATTCATACGTAATGGGCTTTATCACGAAAACCCTGTGGTAATAAATAAAGTTGTGAAAATTTGGTCTTTTAATTGTCATGTCTCATGCAATAAAATTATAATATAACATTTCATCATATCGTAGGTATATAAATATATACATATGGTTGGAGGCAGTCCTCTGAATTTACGACGGCATGCAGCTTTTGCTGTTGTGAAGCTGCCGTAAATCAAAATAACAACGGCAAAATTTGGCCAACAGTTTGAATAGAAATATTGAATAATTAATACTTCAATAAGTCGTTTCATTTCTTTTGTTCTTTATCTCAAACATTCTATTTTCTCAATCACACTAGTTTATCTGGTTTGCATACGTGATGAAATGAAATCATTCATTTCTATTTCTTTGACAACTGGTACCACCTTTATTATATATCTCTAATGAACATTTCATGTCACCTTTTGAGAGGGAAACTGTAAAAAAATGTAGGTCTTATAATACGCATACAATATATTATATATACAATTATATGCATAAATATGCAGTGACGAACACTGATGTGGACCTACAAAATAATAAAAACAGAAAATTACAACCACTTGAGATATAACGAGAATGAAAAAGTTCCGCGTACATGAAATTTGGTATTCAAGCAGCATGGGGTTGTAAGAATATACGAAACCTATCTGAACAAGTTCGTAAATATTTTCAAAAATCAAGCTAAATTTATAATTTGAGGAATAAGTAGCATTTATCGTACACATAAAAATACTTAAACAGAAGAAATTTAGCTAGCAATGAAAATGCCTACTTACTTGAGATGTGTATAATTAGAAGGAAAGGAAACTAAAACAAATTGCAAATTTGATCCTATACTAAGGTACGAAGATCAGGATAAGAAGAAAATTTGCGTGACAAAATCAGAATTAAGGAAGTAAGAAATAAAATGTAGAAGACAAATGACTTAAAAAAAAAAGTTTCAAATGAATTGCATCTAAATATGGTTCATACAGATATATATAAAATAGCAAAGCTTCATTTGAGTGCGACTGACAGATTTAAGGTTAATTTGCAGAAAGTGACTTCCAAAAAAATTCCAATTGCTAGCACAATAGTATTTCAAGGACAAAAATACCAATTTGACAGAAATTTGGTTAAGGATTGACACACTAATGTGAAAGTTATAAGCTTAAAGAAAGTTGAAATGATTACAAACACAAAAATAAAAAACTAATTCAAATGTTTAAAATTTAACAAGCATAGCAAGATGAAAAAATGTATAATGTCAGATGGATATTAAGACTGAGTTTGGAACAAACAATTAGACATGCAAACAACAAGGGAGGTCATGAAAGAACACATGCATGTTCATGTTCAAAGAATTCAAGTGAAATATTAAAAAGCTGTTGACAGTTTTCCAAACATTAAAGAACCAAGTCCTTCAGGTTGAGATATGGCTAATGGTACAAATGATGGGAAACAAATATATTATTATTTTTATATAAGGAAAATTAAAAATGTGTTTAAGTAAGTCATATCTCAATCGAACACAACGTTTGTTGTCTTATATCTTTAGAACCAACGGGAAAGATGTTTGTATTTGTTTGAGTAGTTCTCTCTTGAACTAGTATATATAAGATAGTGTGACTTACGAACTTCAAATTCAGGTAAATTGTGATGCTGAAGTGTAAGAAAGCTACAAATCCTTGAAATTAAGTCTGCTTAATCTATCATATATTTTTGGTATGCATCATATGTTGAAATGCATAAGTTTAGTTTTTAGTTGTGTTAAATTTGCAAACAATGACCAAATTCATAAGATCAAGGAATCAGATGAATATTTTGTCCAAATATAAAGTTCTTCAAAATACTAGTTGCATATTATTGCAAAGTGTAAGTCTTTTCCTAAATAACATGTGTGTGGTAAAATACACTTGTAAAATTTCCTACGTGTGCGATTGAGTTCACATGCATCATCGTACCTCACCAGTGCGATCACACGTTCGAAATTTATGTATGCGATCTGATATTTTACGTGATTGGGGCACGCACAAGTGTGTAAGCGAATCTCCTACAGAAAACCACAAACAGAATTCAAAGCTGTTTATAAATATGAATCCTTATAAAAATGTATGCACTTAGAAATGAAAATGGTTTGTTTTTTTCGGACAGGATTTTCAAAAAAGTTTTTTTAGAATGTTAAAACTTCTCTTCAATGTTTGTGAGGCATTAATTTATTCATCACAAAGTGTTTAAGTACATGTTTTTTGAAGTGCTATACGACACCATGAGATATCAATATAAAACAAAATTATTTGTATACGTATATATTTCACAGTATCAATATGCACCTTGACCACAGAATCAAACAAAGTCAAAGAAACAATTTTTACCATGAAATTACAGATCAGTAAAGTGAAG
Organism: Turritopsis dohrnii; assembly: GCA_027922465.2. Lineage (NCBI taxonomy): Eukaryota > Metazoa > Cnidaria > Hydrozoa > Anthoathecata > Oceaniidae > Turritopsis > Turritopsis dohrnii. The sequence continues at coordinate 2,823,209 of BQMF02000002.1, forward strand.
CAAATGTGTTAGGTGTTAGAGCTAGGCCTACACTACCTTAAGTTACATTCTTTTTCATTCTTTAAGACGTGTGAGTAAGGGGAAAAAACTTGTTTTTGTTTTTTGATTTATCCTTTTGACAGGAATATGTTTATATCAAGCATGATACCTTTTTGGAAGGCTTATCTCTAAAAGTTCATGTAAAACATTTTGAGGTAAACTAAAAATTTTAAATGTTAGAGTGAGTCAAAGAAAATGAACCTTATTGTACAAAATGTAGCTCCATTAACAAAAAAAAGTTCAGTGAAAAACTGACATCACGGTGCGTGCTACTATATAATAATCGTAAAAACACACATGGCCTAACGAAGAGTATGACCTCCACAATTCAGAAGATTTTAACCGTAAAGTTCAACGAAATTTATCACTGTCTAAAATAAAAGTTTGACACACACTCACTATTATATTATAAGATGTGGTAATCAAAAATTGTATTTTGTTTAACCATGATAAATAAATGATTATTTACTTACTTAGTACAAAATTAAAAGATACAAAAAAAAAAATGCAACACACGAAAAATGAACACTGATAAAATTAGCTTCAAAGATTTTTCTTTTTTTTTACACGGAATTTTGAAACAAAAGGATCAATACGCAACATGATCAATTTGTTTTATTTTTTCATAATCTTTAATGTACACAAATTAATTGCTAATACAACGTTTTGGAAATTAAACAGACTTCCCAGCCACTTCCTGAAAAAATAGTTTCACCATTGGAAAATTCAGAGTTCCTTTCATCCTGATGTGCAAAAAAAAACTTTTTTTAGAAAAGTCAATGATTTTTTCCCTTATTCACACCTTAATATTAGTGTTTCCAAGAGCCATATATTGGCGATAAGCTGAAAATCTTAGTTGTCCAAAAAAGAAATATAAAAGTTTACATGTAGAACAATTTCCCATTTAAGCTAAAAACAACATAGAATCTTTCAAGCTATTTTCAAGTAATATAAATAAGCCATTGAAGATTTAAGAACACATGCCCTATAAATGAAAAGGATATATTATTATTGAATATTGTTTATGTTGATCAAAACATTATTTATATGTATACATAGCGGCTGGTGTTCAAATGCACATCATTATCGGTTTTTTCTTTGCTTGCACAGTCTATTTTCTTCCTCTTAATTTCTTCTTTGTCATGCTTTCTGGCTCATTGTCATATACCATCCTTTTCTCAATTTATAGCTAAGAATTAAGCACTGAAACACAGCTGAGTTCGTGGCGTCACAGAAATTAAAAAACAAGAAAACTTTGGAACAATTAATACCTCATTTTCGTTAATTTCAAGTGATCTTTTAAGCAGGGGGTTAATACAAGATTTGAATTTGGGCAGCCCTTAGTAGCATGCGAGTCTCGCTTGCAAGGATGAACCATGGTAGCCATTTGGGGGGTCTGGGTGGTAGTCGCTGTAAAAGCTTCGGTTTGGAGCCCTATATTGGCCTAGAATCGCTCAAATCCTATTGTAAGTTAACATTTTATACTCTTTTTCTTCTAGCAGAATTAAGAATGTTAAGGAAAATATTCATTCGTGTATATATAAGGCAAACTTTTATATCCATGATTCATTGAATAAATAAAGGTTCAAACATGAAGAAGTGAGGTTTGAATTTGGGCGCCAAGATTTCTGTGCCCAATAGCGTATTGCCTGTATTACCCCGTTAAGATAATATCAAAAAAACAATAATTTTTTTTTTTTTGATCTGTGTTTCCCAGAAGTGGCTATCTTGCAAATTATTTTTCGAAATTCATTTTATACGTGTTAGTATTTAAAGTTAAAAATTAACACCTGCACTATATGTGATAGAGTAAGTCTTTTGATATGAAAATTTTGTTCAGTTGTTGTGTTGTTCGTTGTGGCATCACAATGAATGGAAATGTATGGTACAATATTTGTCGTTACTTGAAGTAAATAAATGATTTTTATAAGCAGGCACTGCCAGATTCCTTACCTACTGGGTAGTCAAATTTTTTTGTTATTCTGGGCAGTTAAGTCTTAATGTCATCAGATTTCTTTTAAGCATTTATAGTAAATATGTGAATATGTGAGCAGAGATGCCACTTACTCCTGACAAGCCCTGTACTATAATTGCTGAATAGCCACAGACAATACATTTTTTCTCTTATTTGGTAGTTTCACTTTCACTTTCATTCCTATATTTTCTTGAATATTCCTTGTAAAAAATACATTGCCGACTTTCAGACGTGTGGTCGTCTAAAAGTTTCCTAAAGGTGTCCAAGTGATTTTTGGTTGTTGAATGATTTAATCCCTTTGTTTCATGGAAAAGGTGCCGTGACAAATTGTTGTGTCGCCTTACTTTCAATTTCAAGCCATTGCTTCTAATTGCAACCAAAACAGACTATTATTTCATCAATCTTAATTACTTTATGTGAAACCACTAATAACATAAAATGTTATTGTTTTGGTAAGGTTCATGCTTTTGCAGCATAGGCTTTTATGCAAGGATAGTGAGACTAATATTATGCAAATGACTTCTTCTTTAGTTTTTCTATCATTTACTGTCATGTAAAAGATAATGGAGGCCAACTATTTAAACTGGACAATTGTGGTGTTTCCTGACAGGACATGTCCATGCTGCAGATATTCCCATAAAGTAAAAATTTTCTGAAATTGCACACCAAAACATATTTACACAAACATATTGCTTTCTATAAATGTAACTTTATATGTTGCAGCAAATCGGTTCATTCAACCACCGTTTGCTCATTAAAATATAATTAAGTATTTTGTAATCTTACCTAAGATTGTTTTAGTAAACTTCTACTTAAGAAATAACTAATGTATTTTTGTATCGTTAATTCATCGATCCAGCAGCCTTCCTAGTATTCTGCAATATACTTCACAATAATGTTATTAGCTTCATAAGGTTCATCCATTACAGTACATCTATGGTTAAATACAATTCCAATATAATGGATCTTCGAAATAAGTCAGAGAGAATGAAAGTGAAAAAATAGTTTTCCATTCTTCTTTTTTAGTTTGTGAAATGTGGATATGCTGGAACAAATTTCCCTGAGCACATTTTTCCATCCATGGTTGGACGACCAATGTTACGATCATCAGCAAAAGTTGGAGATATTGAAATTAAGGTGTGAAATCAAAATGCAAGTTCTGATTGTCTTTTTTCTGAAATGTTTCAATAAGTAAACTTATGAGCATTGCTTATACCTGTCAGGACTTAATGGTGGGTGATGAAGCTAGTCAACTTAGATCGATGTTAGAATGTAGCTATCCGATGGACAATGGCATTGTGAGAAACTGGGACGATATGCTACACGTTTGGGATTATACATTTGGTGAGACAAAATTGAATATTAACCCGAACGAATGCAAGGTAATCAAGTTTAATGTACAAAAGTAAAGATTATCATTTCTTCTTCAACATTTTCTTTAGGAAAGCTTCTGTTTAAAATTGTCAGTATTGGCTCATACAAAGTTTGTTCACTGTTTTTCAGGTGCTGTTAACTGAACCACCTTTGAACCCCAGTAAAAACAGAGAAAAAATGGTTGAGGTAAATCTAGGTTTTGTGTGTATGTAATCATTCTACTAGCTGGCTCACAACTTCGAAACCTTTCTTGCTAGTCATATAGGAAATATATTTCCAAGAGTGCATGTTCCTACAGTTGAAAGTTTGATAGGTTTACTGTTGTTGTTTTTCGCGCAGGTTATGTTTGAGAAGTACGGTTTTGATGGCGTTTTCATTGCTATACAAGCTGTTCTTACTCTCTATGCACAAGGTAAAGTTGACAACTTTTGACATTTGACATATTGTTTGGAATTTTAATCCTGTATTATCTTTTTTCTCAATTACTAATGGGCGGAAACAGGCATATTAAAGGGTGTGTCCTCAACCACGAATCTCAGTTTAATTTCACCTTAATCTTTTTCTCGGTGCGTCAGAAGTAGAAATCAGTGTTCAACTATTAATAGATCTTTATCTTCCGGACAGGTTTATATTTTTAGCATGTAGGTACTGTTAGTTCAATTTTAATTATCTGACGATTTTCTAAGTTATGATTTTTACTTTTTGAAAGTAAAATAAAAATTTTGGCAAATAATTTCCCCGATCATCTCGTAAGGAGTTCTTTCACTGTTTTTTTAGGATTACTCACTGGTGTCGTCATTGACAGTGGCGATGGCGTCACGCACATCTGTCCCGTGTACGAAGGTTTTGCTTTGCCACATCTCACACGACGTTTGGATATTGCCGGGCGAGATATCACAAAATATCTGATCAAGGTAACTCAAGTATTGACAAGCACCCTCCTTCTCTGCTGTGGTGACCACCATCCTTCAAGTGACAATTTGTGTACTGCTGCTCCCTCCTACCTTTCGTTCATCGGTCTTATAACACTCCCCAACGCTTTGTTTCAGTTGTTGCTCTTGCGCGGATATGCGTTCAATCACACGGCAGACTTTGAGACTGTGCGAATGATGAAAGAGAAACTCTGTTACGTCGGGTAATGCTGAATAAAATTCCTTTTCGTGGTTTCTGTGACGTTTTATTAACGATATAATTCATCGATAATTTTCAGGTACGATATTGAGCAGGAACAGAAACTAGCTTTGGAGACGACATTCCTGGTTGAACAATATACGGTAAATAAACTGATGGTGTTGTACTTAGACCGTTAACATTCGAGTTCTTAAAATGCTTTGTTTTATTTCTCAGTTACCCGACGGGCGTACAGTTCGTATGAGTGGTGAACGGTTTGAAGCACCCGAGGCGTTGTTTCAACCACACCTTATCAATATTGAAGGCGTAGGTGTGGCTGAGTTGCTGTTCAATACCATACAAGCCGCTGATATCGATACCAGAGCGGAATTTTATAAGCATATTGTTCTATCTGGTGGATCTACCATGTACCCCGGGTTACCTAGCCGATTGGAGAGAGAAATCAAACAGTTGTATTTGGAGAGAGTTCTGAAAGGAGACACAACGAAACTATCTGTAAGTTCATTTGTGTAATGCCACCTCACCTTCGTTCCATCACAAACGTATACTCAACCCGGTTCGTTTTTTGTTTAGAAATTCAAAATCCGCATCGAAGATCCACCACGACGAAAGCACATGGTTTTCCTGGGTGGTGCTGTACTAGCTGACATCATGAAAAACAAAGACGACTTTTGGATGACCCGACAGGAATACCAGGAGAAGGGCTTGAGGGTATTAGAGAAGTTGGGCGTGGCACCGAAATAGAATTGTTTAAAACGAATACACCTAAACAGATGCACACAAAAGGGACGAATCAGTTAATGGAAAATATTTCTGGGCATCTTCATAGATGGTTGGAATTTTAACGGATCCTAATGGATGCGAATCAATTAGACTGTAGTTTATAGAAATTTTGTCGTAAACTACTTTTTTTATATAATTCTCAGACATCTTGATCGTACTAATACTTTTTTTTGTCACTCCAAGAAACTCGTCAATCTTGCTTCTGTTCGTGTCTGGCATGTGATAGAAAAAATGTGCCGTGACCGAGAAAAAATCTCGTTTTCGAACGTGATCGGGTTATCGGAAGTTTTTTTGCATAATTTTGTTGTGATTGTTTTTCTTGAATTTCGATAATATTTCCTGTTTGTAAGTAGTCACGTGATTTATTATAAAAAATGAGAAACCACTTAAAGGCCGGTAATTTTGTTGAGATGTCGGAATAATCGTTCCATAACAACTCGTGATGTCTGTCAGAAAATCTTTCATCTTTGAAAAATGTATAAAATAGCATCAATAAATAGATAAATAAATACACTTTGTATACAAAATCATTACTCTGTTTTGAAAATTTCATACAAGAGCCGTCAATTGTGTCGGTGACGGAGGATTCTCTATGGAGGAATCTTCAGGTTCATTAGCCGCTTTCTGGTTATATATGATCTTTCGAAAGTTTTTGCAAGTCATTAACACTTGCCAAGACAGGGTGCAGTTGCCTTTAAGTCCAATTTTTGCCCTCACAAGTCTGTCGAGCTGAAATAAATGATTGTCCTCTTCACCGGGCAAACATTCCCTCATGAAATCAGCCAATCGAAATAGATACTCGATGTTATGTCCCGCAATACCCGACGATGTTGCTATGTCGTCCGCCAGTTGGTCCATATCGCCGTCGCCGAGATAAAGTGAATTTTTTGGTGTGGCGTAGTATACAATTGCATAAACAATGTCTTGCTTGACGCATGTGCTGTGCGGATGAGCTGGAAGGAGTATAATGTCGTAATGACCGAGAGATTGTTCGCGCAATTGCAAATAGTCGATTGCTTTCTTAATTTTATCCGAGCCATTTATCTCAAACACAATTCCCCAACATCGTCCCTATAAGAAGAAGAAAAAATTTGTCATAATGTCGCCTTAACAAGTAGACAGTTGGACGGTAGCGAATTCAAATGAAAAAACATTATTTTGACTTACATGTTCAGATTTGGTTAATGTCAGTACTCGTCCCGGTTTCTCTACGGTTCCTCTGTGATGGGTACTCCCTTGCCAGAACCGTCGTTGGTAACCCTTTATGCAACCCAGAAATAAGTTGTCGTATTCAAAATCTGGTTTCCAAGTAAGAGATCCATAACCAAATACATGGATGGTATCTTGTGTTTTTAATAAATCTTCGAGGTTCACCATAATGTATAAATTATTTTTTCTGATATATTATAAATATTTTCCGAATATTTGATAGATAACAACCTCTCTTTAAAAAGAACAGTCGATAGAAAGCAAACAGCTGATTTGAGAGGCTACTTCGGCCCGAATTAATTTATAGAATACCGCAGCTTTCGCTGATTGGATGATTATTAAATAACTCTCAATTCTATTGGCTAATCTTTTTTCTGATGAAATCGTATTGGATATTTCCGTTGAGTCTGATGCAATTAAAGCCATGAGTTGAAATAACAACAAGAAAAAGAAAACCACGCGTTTCATTGCATAACGATCTTTTTTTTATCAAATGAGTAAATAACGTTTAGTATGTAGGAGGTGAATTTTTTAAAGTGTTATCCTATTCTTTTGTAAAAATGTAACTGTCTGAATTTTATCTTTTTTTCTACAAAATGTACAGACTTTTCTTTGTTGCTATGGTGACCCTTTCGTAGTTTTAAGAATTTACAAGTAACAACTTTAAAAATGCGCTACAAAATAATAGCATCTTGATATTGCAAGAACGTCTGTGTGTTATCCCAAAAAATGTTAATCGACCACGTGAATGAAATATTGAATGTTTAACACATGGTCCCTCATTGTTGCGTGGTTATATTACAGTGATAGTAAATCACATGTTTAGAAGTGATATTTACAAAATGCGTTTCTTAGCATCTGGAAATGGAATTCGTACAGAATGAAATTGCAAACAATCCAAAGATTTGAGCAATTTTCTCTTAATGCCCAACTACACTTGTTAATTGATACGTACCAAAAAGATGACATAGAGTCTGTTTACATGAGAGCCAAAACTTGCCAAGACACTATCGAAATTTCTAATGTAGAAAATAATCGAAACAATAGATTTATTAGTTTCTAGCTCACTCTATATGCGTACTGAGATCAGAACCCGCATTGAAACTCGATGCGGGAGGATTGTAAATTCAACCCGTACTGAGCTCCATGTAAACACGCTCATAGTAGTCGGAAGTGCAAGATGAAATTGCATACATGTCGCTGAGTGTATGTGATATGCCATTACAATACTAATGATAAGAGAGGGGAGTAATCACACAGTGACGAAAATGAGTCAAGCTGTGTTTGCACGACGCAGCATCCTGGTGAAGTAGGAAGCAGATTTTTCAAAGCGGAAAATGTTTAAGAAGGAAAAGATTTGAAAATAAAACACATACTCTATTGATTCATAATGATTGAATCATATTTTCGACAGACAGAAAGTTTAAACAGCGGGATTTGCAGTTAATTAATGTTTTAATTGCTTGTCTTGGAAACGTCTGTAATATGAAAAGTTGCTTTGCAGAAGTACGTGGGTCAGATCACTAGTAGAATAAATCATTACGATAATGATTATGTTGTGAGCATCTTTTTGCCCCCGCAGCGAGCGTAAGCGAGATAGGCAAAAGTCAGTTTTCAATTTTGTTCATCATCCTCTTCCTCGTCATCATCTTCCAACTTTTACAATTTTTAGCTGATTTTGTTTTTTTTCCCTTTCAAAGCATGGTAATGTAGGTGGGAGACCGAATGTTTTTTGGTATCTTTCTCCTAATTTATTACTAGCAAGTAGCTTTCGCTATGAGGGCGCCCGTGATTGCATTTCCGCTAATACCACTATATCGGCGCAAAATACATCGAAAAGAAGCGCTAATCAAGGAGCTTTAAGCCCTTCTATTTATTTATTTAAAAAAAAAAAAAATGTATTTATGTATTATGTAAGATGGCTCGCTCCGCCAAGAAGGGAGATAGACCCCAAGGGGTATCAAATATATATTTATACGAACGAAATACATCGAAAAAAATGACGAAACCTTCCGCGGATGAAAATTTTTTCCAATACGTTGACATTAAGAAAGGATCAACGTGAATGAAATTAATTTTTAAAGGAGAACGGAGGTCAAAAATGTTTTTTGCGCAAGTCATATAAGAAATCATGAAATAATATTAAAACTTCCCAAAATGCATGGAAAATGCGCAAAAAGAACTATTTTTTTTTTTTGAAATGCTACGACGGTCGCCGCCATTCGCATTTCGCAATGACGCCACGTAGTGAATGGAGAAAGTAAAGTGTATTTGCTTAAATAAAATTGACATGAGTACGTCATATACGTCATATACCTATCATTTTCACGAAAATCCTTAAATTACAAAATGTTTGGGCGGAAAGTTTTCTTTCTTAATGTATAGATTGCTGTGTGAACAAATTGGAAAGCTTGAACGCGGGAGCATTTTTAGCTAATTAGCTACATGCTAGTCTATATTAAACTTAAATCGGAAATTTTCTATAAAGTCCTTTTTGTCTATGTTTCAACAAGGTTGACAGCTGACCTTTGTTCTTCAGCAATTGTTCATCAAGGACACTTGCTGTTCGACCACATTTTGTGCGGCCAAACACCACCTAGTCTAACCTCCCGTTTTCGATTCCCAATGACTGTAACGTAGATGCAATATCTTCTATCTGCCTTCAAAAACTTATAAAGAAATAAAGAAAGAAAGTCACTTTCTAACATGATCGGGAATTTCGGTAGTATTTCCAGTTCGTAAGTAGTCACGTGATTTATTATAAAAAATGAGAAACCACTTAAAGGTCATTACAACTCGTGATGTCTGTCAGAAAATCTGACATGTTTGAAAAATGTATCAAATAAATAGATAAATAAATACACTTTGTATACAAAAAACTAATGTTTTGAACACTTCATACAAGAGCCCTCAATTGTGTTGGTGATGGAGGATTCTCTATGACGGATTCTTCAGGTTCATTAGCCTGATAACATATGATCTTTCGAAAGTTTTTGCAAGTCATTAACACTTTCCATGGCAAGGTGCAGTTGCCTTTAAGTCCAATTTTTGCCCTCACAAGTCTGTCGAGCTGAAATAAATGATTGTCCTTTTCACCGGGCAAACATTCCCTCATGAAATCAGCCAATCGAAATAGATACTCGATGTTATGTCCCGCAATACCCGACGATGTTGCTATGTCGTCCGCCAGTTGGTCCATATCGCCGTCGCCGAGATAAAGTGAATTTTTTGGTGTGGCGTAGTATACAATTGCATAAACAATGTCTTGCTTGACGCATGTGCTGTGCGGATGAGCTGGAAGGAGTATAATGTCGTAATGACCGAGAGATTGTTCGCGCAATTGCAAATAGTCGATTGCTTTCTTAATTTTATCCGAGCCATTTATCTCAAACACAATTCCCCAACATCGTCCCTATAAGAAGAAGAAAAAATTTGTCATAATGTCGCCTTAACAAGTAGACAGTTGGACGGTAGTGAATTCAAACGAAAAAACATTATTTTGACTTACATGTTCAGATTTGGTTAATGTCAGTACTCGTCCCGGTTTCTCTACGGTTCCTCTGTGATGGGTACTCCCTTGCCAGAACCGTCGTTGGTAACCCTTTATGCAACCCAGAAATAAGTTGTCGTATTCAAAATCTGGTTTCCAAGTAAGAGATCCATAACCAAATACATGGATGGTATCTTGTGTTTTTAATAAATCTTCGAGGTTCACCATAATGTATAAATTATTTTTTCTGATATATTATAAATATTTTCCGAATATTTGATAGATAACAACCTCTCTTTAAAAAAAGCAGTCGATAGACAGCAAACAGCTGATTTGAGAAGCTACTTCGGCCCGAATTAATTTATAGAATACCGCAGCTTTCGCTGATTGGATAATTATTAAATCGTATCGGATATTTCCGAACCACACTAGTTAATTATGCATAAACTGATGTGTACCAAAAAGATAACATAGCCGGGGGAGTAAAATGAAAATGCATACATGTCGCTGTGTGTATGTGATTTGTCATTACAGTACTAATGCTAAGAGAAGGGGAATCGTGAGTCAAGCTGTGTTTGCACGACACAGCATCCTGAACAGATTTTACAAAGCGATTTTACAAATGCTTAAGCAGGAAAAGATTTGAAAATAAAACACATACTCTATTGATTCATAATGATTGAATCATATTTTCGACAGAAAGAAAGTTTTAACAGTGGTATTTAAAAAATGAGGTAGTAAAATGAAATTTGAAGAAACAGAAGAGTTTATTTCTGAATAAGGAAGAATGCTTGTGAGTTGTGTGTAAAACCCACGACTCGCAGCCACTCTCCTTTTTGTTTTCTTGATCTTTTTCATCGCCATCGTTACAGCATATAACACTTATTACTGCTGCAGCGGCAATTTTCACTCCACCAATATCCATTATTTTAATTTTAGCCTTAACGTAAGGTTTGAGAGCGATTCTTCAGGTGCAAGCTTCTGATAAAAACATAGATGCCCGATTAAGAGACATTAAAACCATGTTTGTTTATTGGCCTTTCTGGTTCTTAGCAACAAGATTTTACGTACAAAGTAACTGATCAATACGGGGCTTGATGAGAAGACATTTTACCCTTTTATTTGCTCCATTCAATTAACATGGTAGGACGTGTGTTTAACTTTAGTTGTCGAAACATAAATATATACAGTGAACTCTCTATAATTCGACTGTCCATTACTCGAACTCTAAATAATTTGAACTGAACCAGTGAGTCCCTTCAAGCTAAAACCTAGCAATATCACTCTCTATAACTCGAACTCTCAACTCGAATGATTTTGTTTCCCCCCTTCGAGGTTCGAGTTAGGGAGAGTCTACTGTACGACGCTATTTACCTCCACATTAATGCTCATTGTCCCGTATGCGATTTTTTTTACGATTCTGAATTTTGCATCTTGAGAAAGGCTGTCGGTGATGGACACACGGACCTGTGAATGTCTTCCCCAAAAGTCAGCAATTAGGATTAAAAAGAGTGAAACCACCTGTTGTTCATGTTCCGAGGGAAAATTTGTATTATTGTTGTTGTACGTATTGTGTTTCTTATTTGGTCGAAGAGAAGAAGATAATGATTTAAAGGTAGCATGTGCGTTCTTGAAAGAACAGATACATGTCTGTAAAAAGAGGAATGTATCTTCAAAGAATACAATGACGTAATGAGTTGCAAATAAACATATATTGTACCGAGTCATAATGATTAAACGTATTTTCGACAGATAGCAAGTTAAAACAGTGGTATTTGCATTTAATTAATGTTTAAATTGCTTGTCTTGCAAACGTTTGCAATACGAAAAGTTGCTTTGCAGAAGGACGTGGGTCAGATCACCATTGGCGTCAATAGGCGATAGAATAACACTAGCTGCGTGACAATCATGAGATGATAAACATTAAGTTTGAAAAAGTATGGTGTCCTCTGGTGCGATACAAAACGAGTGATTCTTCAGGTGCAAACCTTTGATAAAAACGAGGATGCTCGATTAAGAGAAACTTTTTGATTAGCGATATTTAAATAGACACAAAGGTTTTGCTTTCCAATCAGACTTTGACACGGAGTATCAATGAAGGCTATTTTTCCTGGGAGCTTCAATATACTGAAGGAAGTATCATGTGAATTTCAAATCACAGATCTGCAAAATTTAATTAGATATGTAAAAGCATGGAGGTAGAAATTCTTTTCTACCTCCATGGTAAAAGTTACACAAACATTTTTGCACTACAAACAACATGCCTATCATGAGAACGAGGTTCTCCTCGCAAAAGCAGCAGAAAGCAGATATTCGATAAAGACGCCGAGTCATGTTGTAGCTCACGAAAGCAGGATCCAGTAAATTATGATATTCAAGATTGTGGTTGGGAAGAAGCAGTTGTAGTGATCCTTGTTATATAACCTTGTATTGTTATAGCCAACCTGGTTTACACCGCAAAGTTACGTTGTATAAGGCTGACCTCAAACAGATATGCAGAAATTGATTCATATAATGAGTAGAATAAAAGTAATGTAATAAATGTAAGCTGATCCACTCAGCTTGAGAGAAGGACTGGAATCTTTAGGAGGTTGTGAAGAAATAACTGCACCTTCCGTAGCACAAACGCTTTAAATGTTCCAGAATCTCCTCCGTCATTGATAAAAATCCAATCAGAACTTATGTGGCTACTAAACATTAATCGTTTTTCAAAAATAATTTCAGTTAATTTTGTTTTAGGTATAACTTTCACTCACATAATTGAAAAACTCATTGTATTAGAACTAACATGGCGAAGACCACGAGTTGGTGAGCTGTACCACAGCACGGTCTGTGCTGAGAAGGAATGACATCAACAAACTTTATAGTTACCAACACTCAGAATTTTATCTTTTTTTTCGAAGGGATATACATTTTAGGAATAAAAATCGTTTTAATATTTCACTATATATACAAAAACAATAAATTTCTTGGCGATATAATATAACATGTATAATATAAAACCTAAATAATTTAAATAATTCTTAGATAAAAAGGATACATGTTTAAGACGTTTGATATCGAACTTTCCGACTATATTGAATTTTTCCAAATTAATAAATAATTCACGTTTGGTAATTATTTCCGAATGTCTTGAATTTTCTTGTCTGAAACACAAGGGTGTCAAACATATGCTAAATTTCATGATCTCTCAGTTATGGATGACTATCCATAACATAACAATATTCCCCTACGTAGGAAATTGTAAGAGAACTGAGAACGTTAAAATATAACATCATATCATATCCTGATTCCCACCAAATGAAAGGGTTTTAAAAACACTTGTACATCTACTGTCCCTTCCTACCATTTTTGACATTTTTCATCATTCGTTCATCAAGTACTTAGTTACTTTGACAATTTCTTCCAACATATCGATATCTTTCTGTAACGACGCATTCTTCTTAATCAATCGAGATGTTTGCAGTGTTATATCAAGTAAACCTGCTTTTTCCAAGGCATTCATTGTGTTTATGTAACGACTGTCTTTAGGCTTGGCCTTTGGAACATTTGCCTTGCTGCAATCATGGCTTGAGAGGTCCGAAGAATTGTTCATATTAGGAGCTTCTGAACCAATGTTGTCAGTGCTTTTTCTCGGCAAAGCAATTGGTTTTGCATTGGCTACGGAACTTTCTGGAAAAAACATTAGCATATTGTTGCTAGGCGATTCACTGCCGTTCTTAGAGTTCCTTCTCATTTGTTGTTCGGGGGTTGACTGTGTACTTCCCCAATTTGTTGTGGTGGCTTGTGAATAAGGTGATGTAGGATATACTTGCTGCAACTGGTTTACTAAGCTGTTCTTTTCATTGAGGCCGTCATCTGAAACTGGGCTTTGACTGAGGCAGTTGTTAAAGGGAGAACGTTGACCACTTGGGGATTGTGGAAAGTTTGACGAACTTGGGGATTGTGGAAAGTTTGCAGGACTTGGAGATTGTGGAAAGTTTAAAGGACTAGGAGACAAGATATGCCGAGCAAGTGTTTGAAATCTTACAAGAGAATCAAGTGAGTCATAAGCATTGGTGCTCTGTCTAGTTGGTGATGCATTCATCTGTTGGAAATTACTACTTGGCTCCATCTGTAAAGGCGGGGTTGCCTTCCACTGCATCGTATCATATACTGTCTGATTCATAGAATGTTGGTTAAATCTGTCTGTTGTAGATAAACTCTGGTACTGTTGAGGAAATGTTGGAGACTGTTGTAAACTCTGTTGTAAAAGCACTGTTTGGGAAAGGACATCATTTGAAATATTCTGTGGCATATTTCCAGTAAACCCACTAAAAAATGAAGCGATATGAAGATAAAATTTGTTTACAATTCGAAAGAGGGTTTTCATTGTTCTGATTTTGAATAAACTTCAAAGTAAAATCTAACTTCTAATACATAATTTGGTTAACAAAGAAAGAAATCTTGTAAGACGTCTTCCAAAATCCACAAAGTCCTTAGCAGATGTAATGTACTTACTCTGGTGAAAGCAAGGGCGATGTTTGTTGGTGCATATGCTGTTGTTGCTGTTCACTCATGAATGCAGCAGAGTTTAAAAGCATATTAGGAAAGAGATGATTTCCATTGGAAGTCCAGTCACCAGTATTGGAGTAAGATCCAGACATGCTTTATTTTTATTTTGTCTGTCTAATACTATTGCAGAAAGTAGACTAAAAATAATTCATGCAAGGACAAAATACAAAAATGCTAAAGCAGGTCATTCTTACATTTTCTTAAATACAGGCCTGTCAGGTTTCAAAAATATCTTAAATTCAATAGTGCCTCGGATAGGGAACAATATGGTCGATTTAGACCCCCGATCCTTAAAAATGGTATATATTTCATATATTTCATTTGTTAGACACAGAAGGTTGTGAATTTGTGGTGAGAATATACAAATTTTGATTCGACTAAAGATTTTTAGTCTGCCATTTTTCACAATTATATAACTTCATTCCCAATTACTTTTGTGATGGAGAATACTAAAGAGTCTTCTAAAATCCTATTACCCACAAGAAAAAAGCTTTTTTAGAGATTTAAGACGAAAAAAATGTTGCAATTTCACGCGTACTTTTCTTGGCGCACATACCATTTGCACGTAATGATGGTATAAAATTTGGCGCATTTCAGAATTTTGCGCGAAAAAGCGCTAAAATTTATATACACCAAATTTTATACCAATAAGGTAGTATTTTTCAGAAAATGTGGGAAGAATATCATGATGATAAATACATGCAACTTCAAAGATCATAGCCAATAAACATAGATTGTTACTAACTCACTAATAATGGAGATAAGAAGATAACATACGTTGACTTTTCTCATGTAACATTTTGGCCAATTGCTGGTAGCTTGTTTGTGGTTTTCAAAAAGCTGGATTAACACTTATTTACTATACTCACAGTGAGCATTTTTCAAAATAGTAGTTTTAGTTTTATGCAAGGATTATAATCTAGACTCTTTCTTTCCACAACTTATATTATGATCTCCTAGATTGAAGTTAGTGTACTTTTCCTAACTAGCTCACTTATTACCAGATGTACCCTTGAGCAATTTTACAGAATGCTCACTTTGTCCAGGCGTGTTATATACATACATATTTGTTTTTTTTTTATAAAAAAAAGACTGACTAAAAGAAATATGACTGCATCTTTTTGTAAACATTTAAAGGAGTGGTGTCATGAAAATTGGAAAAAATTTTTTTTCTTTATATATACATTCCTTGTTTTAATGTAGATACTACAAAATAAATTCAATTTGGAAAAAAATATCTTTTTTTCGCTATAAAAGGCCACTTTAAAACATAGGCTTAAAACACTGAATAAATTAGTAATAATTATGTGACGTCATTGAAGAAGTTATATTCAGTGTTGATGCAATGTTTTGCATTCAAATCGAGGGAGTGTTCTTTGAAATTCAAAAATAACTAAGTATTTTTTTAAAATCTAATGAAAAACATGGTTATTTGTGCTGTTGGATGTGAAAGTGACTCAACCAAAGGACAGAACATTAGTTTGTTTAGATTACCTAAAATTCATATTTGAAAAAAAATATGGATTTCAAAGTTGAAGCGAGGCCAATCTTCTATCTTTACGTCGCTTAAAATTTAAAGAATCATGTTTTGGAAGAAATTTGGTAAACATGTTATAAGGAGTTTTACTTTAGTGTTTTATCTACATTTTTCGTTATACAATGTTGAAGTTTTACTTTCTGTGTGCAAGTGTTTTTTCGATTTTTGTTTTCATGTTTCTCTTCAAACTCGGCATTTGAATATTATTCCGTTTCACCGATTATTTCATTATTGTTTTCATAGAATGAGTTATTGATTCTTGAACTCCTGCACCGATGTTACACAATTTTCACCTGAAACGGAAAATTGGAAAAACGTTAACTTTTAATATATGAATTTTACTACGATCAATGATCAGCTCAATATTGCATGTATTTTTTTTTTTCGTTTTGATTTGTATATACAAAAATTTGTTTTGAAATTTATCGTCTTCGATCGCATAAACTTCTTTGCAACCAGAACAATCAATTCCTCTTGCTACAATTTCTACATTTGCATCACTGTTTGTTCCCAACTCTCTAAACAATTTTCGTCAGCATCATCAAAATCATCATACGGACTTCTTCATGTTCTTTATAGCAACAGCAACTGAGCTAAAATTCTCTGTGAAATCCTTGAATAAAACTCATTGCTACATTCTTCATCTTCGCTGAGAACATCTGATTCCTCTTCACTTGAATTCTCACTTATATATGATTTTTGAAAACATGAAAAACTAATACGCTCCTTTGCACGGACATAACAAATAAAAGGTCATTTTCAAACGTGAGTGACACTACATTTGGAGTACTTAAAAAGGGCATAAACCAAGAATAAAAAGTTTTTGGAAATTAATTATTAGCTCTTTCTGAACACAACATGGAACTTTAGTAATAAAATAAAAATCTAGCTTAACAAATAAACTGTTCTTTCAATATACTTGAACAACTAACCGTGAGTGACACTACTTTTTTTGGACAAGAGTTTTCAGTAACTATGACATTATACTTATTTCCAGCTCAACTACTTTGGATATTTACTTAATTTTTGTATATGTCATTACAAAAGGATCAATTACGAAAATGGACAAAATTTGTTGGGATGTTTCAGCTTGAGTCGGTGATTATCTGATGATGTATCATTGTGAGTGACACTACAACAAAACGTGAGTGACACTACTGGTCAACACAAAGAGTGTAATTAGTGTTATTCAACTATGAATTATACATTTAATAGTTATAAATCACAACTAAAATGCTCATGGTTGCTTCAAATATAAGAGAAAAAAAACAATTCTTGAATCATAAGAAGACTAGTCGCCCATGTCCACCTTCAGTCTGCGTTGGGTTCACGAAAAATAAAATTAAGGATTTAGCAATAATAAGTGTGCCCATGTTCTAGAGCTCGAAAAACTGATAAAAAAAATGTATGGGATCCTTTTCCTATTATCAACCGTTAGAGAAATATCTTCGTTCAAACATTTTGATGACGTCACAGACCCGTCCCCAAAAAAAACTTGGCCTAAATTTGAGTCTACCAAAAATAAAATTAAGGATTTAGCAATAATAAGTGTGCCCATGTTGTAGAGCTCGAAAAACTGATCAAAAAAATGTATGGGATCGTTTTCCTACGATCAACCGTTTTGGAGATATCGTCGATCAAAATTTTGATGACGTCATAGACCCGTCCCCAAAAATCATAAGAAGACTAGTATCTGAAGTAGAAATGAACTTTCTTTTTATCTCCCTATTCCTTAGCAGCAACATGAAAATTTTGTAAAATTAACTGGTGAGAATTTTCCATGTTTAAATGGTCCAATACCAGAACAACTAATCGTGAGTGACACTACGCTGTGAGTGACACTACAGATTTTAGAGTACTGATACAAGCTACACTGAAGAAAGATTTCATTCCTTGGTAGGGTTACACCCTCTAGGTACCAATTGCTATTTACACATATGGTTCATTTATAAAGTTCTGCTCACTAACTCGTGTAGTCACAACTTTTCTACCTAAAACGTGAGTGACACTACAATGAAAATTACTCGTACTTAGGACTGAATATCTCATATACGAGTTACCTTCATCCAAATTTTTTGAATGGAATCTCTTTAAAGTACCCTATTGGTGATTTTGAATTTTAAAAAAACTTAGCATGTCACTTTTAAATGTGTTAAACATTGGTCACAAAACTTTCATGAAATTTGTCAAAGTAATTTTGCTCAAAACGCTCTACTTTATACACTGGGTTTCAAACATACAGTAAAGGTTTCTGTCTTTTTATGACTGATTTTGAACCTTTAATATGTTACCTTTCAATGTAAAAAAAAATCAAATCCATAATGCAATATTTTTTTTCATCTCCTCATGTCCACTTATGTTTGAAAATGACCAAAAATAAATGAAACTTCTTCAATGACGTCACACGTTTTTCATCAGAAAAAAAGACGGGGGTTTATAAAATAATTAAAAACTCAATATCTTCGGAAGTAAAACGTTTTTAAAAAAAGCTTTAATGCAGGCTAACTATACATTTTTTAAACTAAAATTTGTCATAAAATTTGAAATGACGATATCACTCCTCTAAGACACTTATAAGCTTGTGGTGTTGTTCCTAACTGCAGAGGGATTGTTGACCTGGTATTACGTAGATATATATATATTAATCATCTATATATACAAAACTTGGAATGAGAAAGTTCCTACGGATGACTGTGGATTGTTTATCTGGACATTTCATTTTTATATTTGCCATAAAGAACAAAGAAAACTGACTGACCAACCAATACCAAAAAGTGGTGTTGGTTGTACAAAAGAATTACTTGTCAGATGTCATTATTATTACTATATGATTATAATAAAATTGTCAGTTCTTCTGTGGTGTTCTGATAAAGTTTGTTATATATGAAAAAACTGTACAAACCTCTGCACTCACTAGGGAAGCAGGCATTATTATAACTATTTTGAAATAAAGTTGAAAAAGCTTGAGTTGAAAAATCCAAGTGAATACAACATTCACTTCAGTGATGGAAAATTCTACATCAAAACATTCCAGACAGAGTGAAATGCAGACTTAACTTTTTTCCATCCAAATCCACCCGTCACCCATAGGGCGTAGGAATGACGGGCGTTGTTCTTTTGCCGTGTTATTTAAGCAAAGTATGACTACTCCCCGAGATCGGACACAGCATCGGTGATGAGAGATTTGTCCGACATTTGTCGAGACATTTTTTCAAACATTTCAACTTTTTTGATCTTCCTAAGAGTTTAATGAATATAAAAATTTGACAATTAAAGGCTCGTATCGTTTAAAATTGCAAAATTATTATATATTTTCAAGTCATAACTTCAGTTACATATTTTCAAAAATAATCACTTATGCGAGTTTTTTTTTTAATTGTGAGGCCTTCCATCTTTCGGTGTAACGTAATAGTGTCATTAACACTCATGCAATCTACATTGACTAGCCTAATTGAACACCATCCTGGTTCTGAGGCTAATCTGAAACGCATCACTTCTTCCATATGTTCCAATGAATGAGTCATCAGCAGACCTCGCCAGAATCGATAGGAGGAAATCATGCCCAAACGTCTTGATTTTGTGCTCACCTTGCCCAAAACTATGACGTCATATCACGTAATTAGGACCTGATTAAGGTGTGAGTAAGGGAAAAATTCATTGACTTTTCTGAAAAAAATTTTTTTGCACATCAGGATGAAAAGAACTCTGAATTTTCCAGCGGTGAAACTATTTTTTCAGGAAGTGACTGGGAAGTCTGTTTATTTTCCAAAACCGTTGTATTAGCGGCTAATTTGTGTACATGAAAGATCATGAAAAAATTTTTTCTTTCAAAATTCCGTTTCATAAATAATTAAGTTCACGCAAAAAAGAAAAATCTTTGAAGCTCTTTTTTCAGTGTTCATTTTTCGTGTCAGAGCCACTTACGTTTGGTGTTCCATTTACAAAACTAAAAAAGCTCGTATATTGAAATTTGGCTCACTAAGAAGCTAAAGGATAGATCTAAAAACGCTTTTTTTGATTCTTTGAAGAGATTGTTAAACTTCATCGGTATTCTTGTTGCTTGTCGGAGATTTACCGTTGGACATGAACAACATATCCAAAGTGTTGGTACAGTTTTACAACTACCCCGAATTTTCTTTTTCGGGATAAGTTACACGACTCGCACAAATATTCAAATCAGCGCCTCTTTTTCAGCTTTAATTTTATACTCAAATAGCCGCCAGGGCGGCACATATTCTTCGATAGGGGCGCTGACAAAAATATTAAAAATATAAGGGATTGGTTACAGCTCTCGAAAGTATATTCCTGTTGTTTTAAGGGATGTAGTTTATAGCGTTCTTATTGAATCTTTGTTTTAAACATAATGTAACTTAACAACTGTTTTGTTCATATGGCGAGTTAGTTACGAAATGCTGCTTCAGTTTTGCACCATATGGTCATTGGTTTTTCGACGCTACAAACTTTCGGACACGCGTACGTTCGAAAGCCGAAACTTTTTGGGATTAACGTATTTATGAATAAAAAAAGTTCAATGATTTCATTTATTTTCATTGATATAACCATCACCAACATAGCACAAGCTTACGTGTTTAGCATAAAAAATGAAAAGCTTCCGTTTATTTCCCAATAACATCAAAACAATTCACCTTTCCCAAATTTCTGGAATTCCTGTTTAGGCTGTCGATCTGGATTCGTTGCTGTGTTGTTATGTCATTCTTACTTGAACAAAACGAGGACCGAGTGTAGAAATGTTCTGAAAAGCCACATATAAACAAGTGCATTGTTTGGACAAATTTAGCTTTCCCTCAAACTCAAATTTAGTGGGAAAACAACGATTAAACGAAAACCATATAGATTCAGTCTTTCCAGTCTCAAATTGTTTGTTCACTTATTTTCAAAGTAATATATCAAATGTTCGTTTCTTCTTCTACATAACACTTTTCTGACCAATGCACGCTTTCCAGCTCTCTAAACAAATATGAACCGATAAATTACGACGTGTGGAAATTTTCGAATGTTTATACATAATGTTTATACATAATTTATACATACACTCAAAAATGTATTACTGCAAACACCATCAAATTTGTGTCCAAAATAAAAAAGTTGATTAACAAGTCTTCTTACAGTTTTTTATAATTCTTTGTTGTTTTTGAGATCTCAATTTCAAGATCTTTTAGATTTGATTTATACAACGCATAATTATGATGTAATAAGTGAGTAGTTAAAATTTCTCATCGCTTTTACTGATATATAAATGAATATTACATCTTTGTACATTATTAAATGGATCAAGAATTAAAAACAAGGGTAATGATATGATGAAGTATGAACTAAGAATATTTAGTAGTTCAAAGGTACACACACCAATGTACACTCTCCCATTACATCATAATTATGCATTGCATAATTTGATATTCTTAAATTGAAATATTAGCGAAAGGAGAGGAAATTTTCAAAAAACTATGAAACTCGTCAACAATCAACCTTTTGAGCTCTATTATGTACCAAATTATCATTTGTCATCACAGGATCCTTCTAACATAAGGTTAAAGGCTACACGCTTTTTTTTTATAAGAACCAATAAAATCTGACTTGAGGCTGGCTGTTCTTATTTTTTGAGCCTTTTTCAGCCTGAATTGTTCTTATTTTGTTCTTAGCTTTAAGAACACAGTTTCAGATTTCAGCCTCATTTTGTTCTTATTTATGGAACTTCCAGTAAAATTAAAATGAATCTCTTTAAAAACAACTGTTTAAAAGCATGGTTGCTCTTCGGTAATGACCCGATATGAGTATGCAAGGTGAAAAAAACAACAACTTCTAAACCATTTGCCAGTGAGAGAATTCACGCCATGAGTTGTTCCTATCATGAATTGTTCTTATTTTATAAGAAAATTAAGGCTTAGGCTGTTCTTAATTTTTGAAACATCAATTTGAGCCTCAGGTTGTTCTTATTTTGTTCTTATTTTTTGACCAAATCTGAGGCTCGTGTTCTTATAAAATTGTTCTTATAAAAAAAAGCGTGTAGCACTTCATCACCTGTTTAAGGCTCTGCCTTCGTTGTTCATGGATAAAATTAATTGCCTTACAGATCTTCGGGAAGAGTAACTATACTATACTATTTTCGAAGATTTGAAACAACATGGAAAGAAAATTTATTGCATAGAACATGTTGTTTGCGCGTGTTAGAAGTATCTAGCTAAAACAAGATGAAGAAATCGTTGAGATTGTTGGTATGGTTACGTACTTTTTCTTGAGTTTCGTGTTGACTGTCAAGATGATAACTGCCGTCAAAAAGAAGATTTGGATGATGAATGTAGAAAGAAGGAAAACTGCATCCGTCAAATCTAATCAAAAGAAAGATCAAGTTTTATTTCATCAAAACTGATTCATCATACGACTAAAAACAGCAACTGTGACGAGTATACTTTTTTTTGCTTATGAGTAAGAAGGCGGGAGAAATGTTCCACTGGGTTGGATCACCTAGATTTTGTTGGTAACGAAATTCATGGCAGTAAGTTTAGAAGTAAGCTTAAAAATATCACCTGAAGTATCCTGCTGGTATTTGACCGACGTTCTATTGACAATCGAGGTAACATTTAGTGGCGTAGATACACTGGTAGAATTGGCAAACAGCGACGGAATTGAAGTATTTGTCGACACGTTGATGGATTTAGTCATAGTTACTTCAAAATTCTTTAATCCTTTACTCGAATGCTGTTGGCTGTTTAAAAGCGAGTGTTGACGACGTGCTCTTGACGATACTGTCGAGTAGATTTGTCCACCATAAACCGACGACGTGTATATTGTCGAATAGATTTGACGACGAAAAACCGACGTCGTGTTTTCCTGTGAAATTAGACTCGCGTTGATGGAGATTTTCTGATTATTCCAGATACTACTTGAGAGAATGTGTTGGTACGATGTGATGGAAGCTAAACCATTATGTCTTTTGGGACTCGCCTTGATGGAGATTTTCTGAGTGTTCCAGATGCTACTCGAGAGAATGTGTTGATTTGATGTGATGGAAGCTAAACTTTTATGTTTTCGTAAATAGCTTGGTGACGAATTTACCATTGTTGACATATTCGTTTCCATTGTTAGAACAAACACGATAGAACGAAAACAAACAAAAAGCTGCAATGGAATGAGAATCATCCTTTTTCTTTCGTTCAGCTCTTTATTTTTCAGGTTTTTTTTCTCTTTTTCAAAGCACAACTCTTCACACTTGATTTTAGTTTTGATCGGAATAGAAAATGTTTTGTTCGTTTAGCCTTTCATGAATTTTTCATGAGTTCATGAGTTGTGGTTCGTCATGAGGCTCAACAAGGCGACAGAGAACAACAGACCTTTGCGTGGGGGTTTAACAGATGGGACGGTTAAAATCAACAATAGTGTTTTTTTACTGCTTTTTAGTATCTGCTACCACTTTGTGGTTAATGAACATTGAGGACAGCTGGAAAATTGATTTGATTGGTGAATGTTGGGGTATGGGTATTCCAGACCTTCACAACATCCCAATATAACACATAGCCGAAATCGTTCATCGCCTCGCCACACAGTTCCTGCATGAATAGAATTTGCTCGAAGGTTAAATAATTCCTCCACGAGTTCAAGGAATACGATACGTTCCTCAATAAAACTGAAAAACTTTCCCGATTGTTTTCTCCGTCTAGTTGTCCATGAGTATTTTTAACAACCCAGTCTAATGTATTTTCGTTAATTTCCATGTTAAGAAATTTAAAGATCCGATCAACAACGGTTATAGGTTGGCTGACCAAGTCTTCATACCGAACCACAAGTACCTGTTTTTGACCAGTTCTTAACCATTGTAAAGATACCGCATTATCATGAAACATTCGACAGACCTTCCTTGATGCTAGTTCCAATGTGGGTGCAAACGCTTCACTATGCTTACCGATCCAGCCTATTTTATACATGGACCAGATGATCGCTCTTGGATCTCGTACCAGATAAATTGCTTTAAACGCATCGTCTCTTAATAAGTTCGTCAGACCCATGAGAGTTCTTCTTGGAATACGATGAACTAATTCCTTAATAATAACGTTCTTTTTGAGCCTGCAAAAAACTTCGACTAACGCTGGATCAAGTCTGTAGCAATGTTGCCTGTACTCTAACTCGGTGATGTTAGACGTCACGTGGTGTTCACAAAATGGTGGTGAAGACAGGACTTTGCTCATCAATCGAAAATGCGGATTGCTAAGTTCTGGATACGAGATGAATTCGAAATGTGTACGGTAATTTTTTAAGTCGCAACGGAAGAAATCTTCGAATAAACCTTTCACTCGTTTCGTATACTCGTGTGATGGAAAGACACGCGATTTCATTAAATCATTCACAGTGTGAACAGGCTCGTAACTAAAAAATACATCCTGTTGTCTGTTGAAGATTTCTCCAAGAAAAGAAGAACCAGATCTCGCAAGGGAATAGATCAAAATTTTCTTCCGATCGCTTCTCTCCACTTTAATTAAAGGTGCTGTGCTGTATCTTTCTTCATCGTCGTTAGGGCTACCATCTTGTAGCATGCACGTCTTATCAAGCATACACTTTACTACAGAATTTATATCTTCTTTGTATGCTAACAAAAAGAGAAACGCCAGACAGCAGGTGGGCAGCACGTATGTCACCCAAGATCTAGAATTATGTTTTTCGCTAAAACTAACTCTCATTCTCCTGTCTTTCCATGCGTTTGAACAAACTTCACGTCAACTTTCTAAAGGAAACAAAGCCGGTTTTAAACGTCGTAATGTAGCACAACCCTGTACACAATTTTCATATTTACTCAAGCAATCCCTACTTTCCCAAACTCCACCCCTGGGAACACAAAAAATCCGTTGGTTAGTACGAAATGACATGTTGAGGTTTAGAAAACGAAATAATGTCGACATCACAGTGTGTTGATGTCACGCAGTTTGCTTGTGGTTCTTGCACAAAAACAAAAAATACCGAAATACCTGATCCCTTTTTTGACGTTTTTAAAAATTCTTGCATGAAATCCCTTGTGGAAGAAATCTTTCGCTTCTTCCTGTTAAATTAATTAATTTTTGTTAACAGCACACTTCAGATTGGTTCATTCAACAAGTGAATGTTTGTTTTTCCTTCTTGATGCAATTAACCCCAATTAAACTTTTATGCATAACCTCCAACCAACCATGTAACTTCTAATGAGTAACAAACTGTTTCAAACTGTTTTGTTGTCAAACACAAATCTGACAGTTCATTTAAATCAATTAACAACCGTTTCAACATGAAATCATACAGAGAGTGAGAACGAAAATTAACCGATTTTTATCGGGGCTAACTGAGCTTTTTCGTTCGGGTTTTCAGCAACTTGATACCCATGTTTTCCCCCAAAAGGCAACACAGTCATTATAGTTAGGACCGAAAAAAAATTTATGGGAATTTAATCCAGAAAATTTATTGTTTTGAAAAACCGCTAAACGTTACAATTCTATTCTATACATGGATATCCTGTTCAACAAGAAACGAGAGTAGATTCAGTTGATGGATGTGTGAAGCTGTCACGTGATTTAACAAGAAACGAGAGTAGATTCAGTTGATGGATGTGTGAAGCTGTCACGTGATTTAACGAACTTGCAAGATACCACTATCAACAAGTTTTGAAATCTTTTCGCGAATGAGTGGATTTTGCATGTGCCTGAAAAAAAAATGAAAATTGATAAACATCACAAAAATGTCATTTCGAGATTTCAAATATTTTCGACCTTTTTATGGCGAAACCATAAAATATAAACTTTTGGATAACCGTAGCTAGGATGGGGTAAAGGAAGGAATGGAGAATTAGAAACAGCGGAAGAGGATCATTGTATTCAATATTATGCTTTTTTCGCACTCCATCCTTACAATAAAGTTGTTTTGAGTTTTAGAGCTCATGCGAGACTCTACGCAACAACTTTCTTTCTTCAGGCCGATGTGGTCTAACTAACTAAGGTAATAAGGGTTAGTTTATTTGTTAACAAGGCCGATGTGGTCTAACTAACCAAGGTAATAAGCAGGGTTCGTACAGCATCTGATAAAAAATAATCCCTGACTTTTATTGAATTTTGATCATTTTTCCCTGACCAAAACATCGAAAAAGTACCTTTTTTCCCTGACTTTCCTATATTTTTTCCATGACCAAGTCATAGGAAAAGACCAAAAAAGACATAGAAACATTTTGATATCTAATAACCAAAACAAGAATTTGAATTAGTTTAATGGATAAAGATAAAAATCATAAATAACATGTGAATCTGGTTAAACCTAGAACAAAGTAAAATAATATAGTGATACTTTATATTCAAGTAGTGTAATATCAATGATCATTTGTAATCAACTAATTTTTCCATGACTTTTCCTTTAAAACCTAGTTTTTTCCAGACATTTAAAAAAGTTCCATGACTTTCCCTGACCTTCCCTGACTTTTGCCAAAAACCCAATTTTCCCCCTGACTTTCCATGACTGTACGAACCCTGATAAGGGTTAGTTTTTTTTGTTAACAAGGCCGATGTGGTCTAACTAACCAAGGTAATAAGGGTTAGTTTTTTTGTTAACAAGGCCGATGTGGTCTAACTAACCAAGGTAATAAGGGTTAGTTTATTTGTTAAGAAGGAACAAAGAAGCCAACATGAAAAGAGAAAGGAATATACTCAGCAGCTGCTTGTGGGTTCTCCTGCATCTGTTCGAGAATCATTCGCATAGCCGGATCCATCAAAATACTCTGGATTTCAGGATCTTCCATTGCTTGCTTGCGTCGCTCTTCCGGCGTTAGATTCACATTAGCACGGTAACAGTTATTCAAACCATCTCGAGCTTCCTACATATTTGAAACGAAATCCACACGTTGAATTAAATCTGGATTAAACGCTCGAAGGTTTGTGTGAACCTAGAACTTGACTTGGACGATGAAGAGAGAGGTACGAGACAAACCTGACAGTTCGGATCCATCTCTAGCGCTTTCTCATAAGCAGCTCTAGCCTTGGAAATTAATTTCAGCATCAAGCAGACGGAGCCTTTACGAAGGTAAGCTTTTATGAAGTTCGGATCCAAACGTAAACATTCATCGGCATCTTTAAGTGCTAAATGAAACTCGGCTAGTTTCGTGTAACAGGCGGCACGATTACTGTAAATACGAGGGTCATCCGGATTCCTTTTGATGGCCTCGTTGTAACATTTTATAGCTGTAGGGTAATCACCTATGAAACAATTCAGAGCTATTGTGAGCAAGGACGAAGTTGGGTTGTTGAGGACACAATTCCTTCGGTCCCGCCAGATTTGACGTTTTTGAATGGAAATTTTCCCCGCTATTTCGACATTTCTAACTCGACACTCGCCTATCTTGACATAAACATTTCGGTCCCTTGACAAAAAAACTCGACATTTCAGTTGTTATTTAATGAATCATCGTTCTGAGCTCAAGTTCCGTCTCCGTCAATCAAAATCCTATGAAATAATGAGATTGAGAAGAGATATGCAAGTGGAATGTACACTTTACTTCGTTGGCAAAGCAAGATATATAATTATTCTTAGACAGCAGTATCAGGCAATCAATGAACTTTAATCTTGTTTTATGATAAAAATATATTCCAAATTAAGAAATGTACTAGTTTTTTCTTATTTAATTCTTCTAGGTACTGCCCGAACCTAATTAAAGCAAAATACAGGGGTAGTAGGGGCGGTGGACAAAAATATTACATTAAAAAACTCGACCCCCGCCTTTCTGGACATTTCCCCCGAGTCCCCCGCAATGTCGAGTTAGCGGGGGACAACTGTATCATCACACTTGCTCCAAAAAACAAACTAGGTGCATTACCTTCCTTGAACGCTTCATTTCCTTTCGCCCGTTCCTCTTCCGCTTTATCCGAGTCTAGATAGGCTATACGTTCTTCTTCTTTCATGATCTTTTCAGTCTCTTTCAACTTGGCTAGTACGGCTTCTGCCCTGTGTTCCGTGACTGAAGTGAGGAAGAAGTCTCTGGCCTTAGGGTAATCCTTCTGTTTGAAATAGGCATTACCAATCCTAGCATACGCCCTATGTAAAAAGCGTTAAAAAAAGTGCTCGAGCATGGAAACTACAAAATAACATAGCGTGGTGTGGTGCGGAACTTACTTAGCAATCAGGACATAACCAGCTCGGTTCTCTCTCCCTACTTCAACAGCCTTGTGACATAGTTGGATACAGTCTTCGAACTTTCCTTCTTCAAAAAACACAGCGGCCTTATTTGTATAGTAAGTTATATTCGTAGGTTCATATTCGATAGCTTTGTCGTAGTGTTGGTGAGCGACTTCAAATTGACGTTTCTTGTAAGATTCATTTCCCAACTCTTTTTCTTTAATGGCCTAGAAGAGAAAATCGCATCAAAATTGATTATAAGCCAAAAAAACAAACAAACCAAAACTGATTAGAGATCAGCCCCTGTCATAATTTCCAAGTTATCTTACAAACCATGCCTACATTGTTTATCTCGCTAATTGCTACCTTTCGTCTAAGTGTGAGTGTTACTTCATCACTATGTGAAGCCAACAACGATAAAGAGATCCATATGACAGACAATGAACAGAGTATGTACAGAACAAATTACATGCCAGTTTTTGGTTGTCTGTTAACTGAACTTCCGGCTTCGTATTTTCCGGTTCCGGTTTTTTCTCAGGCGGTTTTTCAGATTTCGTTTGAGTGGGTTCTAAACATCAACACAACTCAAGACAAAACATGTTATCCTGCCGCCAATAACGGTGAGGTAGAATCCAAGAAACTCTGTTTTAATTCCGCCTTCACTTACATCATCACTACTGCTTTATTTTCAAAAGCATGGCATTTCTCTTACCTCCTTTCGGCATATCCATCGGTATTCCTAATATCACACTCAACACAGTCATCATTCGTGGATCTTTAGTAAATCTAAAGTCAAAAATCATCTTTAATGTAACTTTCAGTTGAATTCTGTTCATTTTTTCACCTATCGATTCACAGAAAGATTGCAACAAGGGCTATTCACACTGTATTATCAGGAGTCATCATCAATCAATAAAAAGGAAATTTGTTTTAAGTGGAATTTCAAAAAGTTCAGAAATTATATTATTCCACGTAAAACAAATGTATTCTTTTTCTTCGCCGTATTCTTTACATTTAATTTCATATCAGGGGTCGAAATAAGAAAACTTTGTGTAGCCGGCTGTTTGAATTAAGTATGGAAATAAGGCAGTGGGGCAAAATTTTTTGATTTTAAAGCCTGTAGAACAGCTTAAACGCAATTCTAAAGGCTTTTCTCATCACTTATACGCACAATTTACGTCATAAAAAGAAGATATAAGCAGGGTTAAAAAAAGAAACACACTTAATGAATTAAGGAAGAAACTTCTTTTAATTGAATATCTTTTGATACAAATGTTAACTGCTGTTCTTTAGGTCACGCAAAACAAAAAATAGTCTCACTTAATATATTACGAACAATTTTCTTTATTTTGTTATGTCTCTTTATAATACAATATCATACGGAAAGCATACATTTTTTGTGTACAATTTTCTTGCAAGGAAGAAATTGTATTTAAAAAAAGGAAATACTTGAGATTTAATAAAATAAAGAAGTGTTTATAGAATTTACACAGACTCGTGTTCGTGATAAAATACGTCATTAGCAGCTGGCTGGGGTTACGCAAGAATATAAATAAAGAGATGTGCAGGGAAACTCCCTTCGCTTTTTTACCACGCTCGTTCTTTTTATAAAAGAAGAAATCACGTGATGATTTTGAGAATGTCTGTGCTCTTAATCTGTCTTTTAATAATAGAAAGAAAAAGAAATACGCAAAAGTGATTCTAAATGTTTCATTGATTCATATATGTAAAAAAGGAAAGGAAAAAGGCTGTTACTAAATCAAAAACTTCCAAAATGCAGCCGGCTAAAAAGGATTTTTCTACCAATAAACTGTCCGGCTAAATTAGAATTCGTCGTTATTTCGACCCCTGCATATTTCAAACGACTTTGAACCTGGAAGTGGAGTTTATATATATCAAACACCCTAGTATCATTGTTACACATGGTCATATGTTTTTTTTTATTTTTTTTCATCAAAACCGTTTTATTATCAACATAATGACGAAGAACTTGCTGCTGCTGTAATTGCAACTATTTGAAAAAGAAAATCGAACAGAGAAAGAAGAAAGTATTTGGTAAAGGATTGGATTTTGCTTCTCTCCACCCTTCCCCCCATATTGATAAATTTGCCTGTGTCTAGCTATTTTCCCTGCCATTTATCTCTTTCTCTCTGATGCAAAATTTTGTTTACGTTTTTCTACATCACTTCTGTGCATTCATGAATGCATTCTGATTAGTCAATCACTTCATTTCAAAAGAAAACCATAGAGTTATACAATCATATGTATATGAAGAAATAGAACATAATATGGTTTTACTTCATAGAGGTATGTTACCACGTCATTCATTCATATGATCATATACTATTATATAAAATATGATTGTGTAAAAGCGTCATTTAAGCAGTAGTGGCATAATGGCGTTAGGCTGGCACATCAACGGTTCCAGGTTTGAATACCCTTTGGCTGAACACAAATTGTACCGGCCACGTCCTTGGTGGTACTGCTACCAGCCCATTTCCACGTGAAGTCTTTGGAAGTTTCAGGGTCAATAGCCCTGGTTGAGGGGTAAGTGACAAATTAGTGCCAAATTGTCAGCTGGAGTGGGAAAGTAACCCCTCCCCTTAAAATGCCTATCAGCTACCCAGTACAACATATCCTTATACTTGACACCAATACTTGACAAAATGGTGTATATTAGTATCTCGTTAAAGTTTTGCACCAGACAAATTATTAAATAGATTATCAAAACAGTTTCAAACATTTTTTAGAAAAAGAACATTTTTTCAATCTTTTTCAATGCAAAAGTATTTGAGTCCAAAATCAAAATTAGTAGGTAAACTGAAAAACAGTAAAAATAATAATTGGCAGACAGATAGAATGCGAAAACCAAAAAAAATTCCTTTGCTCTGACATGAAATAAAACTTACAGGTTTAGTTTCGATGGATCCATTTTCAACTGTGCTAACATATTCACAAAAGAAGGATCGCTTAAGAATTCCCTTGTACGTGGATCCATTGCTAGCTTAGCTTCCATGTTAGGGTCAGCAAATGGATTGTTCAGTCTACCTAAAAAAATTGACAACCAGTATCAGCCTGTTGAATTAAAAGACACAAGTCAAAATTACTTGATCAAACACAAAAGATCACCAACACTGCTATCGTTTTTGACATGCAATGTTATGATGAATCAGCATATTTAAGTGATTGTTCCCCAATCAAATACGACAGTGAAGTACTGATGAATATTAGCAAGTTGGTCTAGTACTAAAGGACTTGGAATATTACTTAAAGATGATCACGTGAACATACAACTACAGGTGCAGTAACAACAGTTCAGATGAAAATCTGCTTATACTACCACCACTGTGCTGTAGCTCCCTTCAATTTTCAAAATTTCATACACACAAAGTGAAGAATATGCAGAAAGCCATATTCATAATGCAAGGTGGAAAAAAAGTACATTAAACTTACTTAGTTTTGCTTCAAGATCCTTTAGTGCAGTTTGAAGTTGTGCATTATTAGGATCTTTTTTTAAACCTTCTTCATAGGCTTCCATTGCTTCAGTATCTTTCCCTAGGTACGTTAAAGCAGCACCCAAACGGGAATAACCCTGTAAAGTAATACAAAGGAGCTAAGGTTGGAAAGCATGTCCAAACCATTCATAGCAATGCAAGCACATTATATTAAAGAACCCCGTCGGTCTCTTTTTGAAGCCCTCAAACCAGCTCAAAGAAAGAATTTTAAAACAGAAGCCTAAAACAGGCTACAGCAGGCCTGGTCGTAAGAAAATTAGCAGGCGTGTGGTCATCGCACGCCTTAATTGACGATATCAGTTATGGCGTGCGCTCGTGTAAATTTTTGACAGATGTGCGATCAATTTTTTGCAGTTAAGATCAACAATCTTCATTCTGTATGATAATCAGACAAATTTGAAATGTGTCATACATGTTAAAAAATACTGTGATTTTCACGGAGAATGAATTTAATAAAATAAAACACTAAAGATTCGGTACGTAAAAACTTAGCCATAAAGATTAGTTTGACCGTAAATAAAATTTATGTATATTTCTCCATTGTTTTGGTTTGAAGTTCAAATGGTTTTTGAATTAAATTAAAGACGTTTCCGTTCCATTAACTCATCACCACCTGGCTGGCTATTTTTTTTTAATAAAAGATTATTTTTTCGAAACTGCAACCTTGCGCATACTTTTGTAACTTTTGTAAGAAAGTTAAAAAGAAAGGGAAAACTACATAATACAATTAAATAATATATACATAATAAAATCGCACGCACGAAGCTCCTTCATTCCACAGCGGATTTCGCTGAGTAGACTTATTTTTACTACGAAACGAATAAAATTTGTGAGCACTGATTTTTAATTCAAAACCACTACCGTATTCCAAATCGATCAGAGACCACTTCTGAAATGGTAGCAAAGTTTCGTTCCGTTACTGTAAAATTTAATCGTAGCACATGAACAATTTTCGAAGCAAAACTTTCAACATTTTGGGACAGATTTTCGTTGACTTTTAAATAAAAATTTGTTATCACACTTGTCATTACAAGCCAGGCGTGCGATTGCCACACGCGTAAATAAATCTTGGCGTGTGCGGAGGCGTGCGCGTGCGATCGCACGCCTCTTACGACCAGGCCTGCTACAGTGAAAATATGTTTTCAGTTTCATACATACCTTCCCCCAGTCGGGTTTAATTTCAACGGTTTTTTTAGCATCTTGTAAGGACTTTTCGTAGTCACCTTTTTTAGCATAAGCAGCTGACCTGTTACTGTAAAAAACATGATTTGTACCATCCAATTCTATGGCTTGTGTATAATAACCAATGGCCTCCTCAAACTTTTCTGCTTGTAATGCTTTGTTTCCTTTATCTTTCAACTCGTTTGCCTGGTAACGGTGAAAACAAACAATTAGTTTACTTCAAATACAAGCAAAGGTAATGAGATGCTCACAAACAAAATGACATATATATCAGAATTGTTTGTAGAAGAGGTGCTGCATGTATAGCTACACTTTTAAGCTTGCTTCTAACTGTGCACTAACAATTAAATGGAGCAAAAAAATCAATCCTAAGCTGATAAAAAATTCTTAACTGTCATAGTGAGAATGTGAAAATTAACTGCTTTATCTGATCATTAACGAAGTGTTAACTCAAAAAATATCAGAACATAAAAGTTCTTAAGATCTTTTTTCTCTACTTTTTAAACAATGTCTTCAGCTAGTAAATCATGAGAAGTATGTTTTTTTTATCAAAATGAAAAAACCATGGTAGTTGGAAAGTGCTTTAATTGTATGAAGACTACAAAAAGAAATATGGTAATTACACATTGAGTGGTATGTGTGTTGTCATGATATTGATGAGATATTTACAGGGTATGAGTAACTTCAGAATTTACGAATAAAGACAAGACATAATAGAATAATGCATATATTGATTGCAAAGGAAAACTTCACAAAGGCTGCCATCAACTAATTATGTGAGCAAAAAAACTTTGAGAATTAAAAAGGTTAAAATTTTTTGACAGCTGCTTTGTAACACTCAACACTCCACATTTGTGACGATTCAAAGGAAAACCACTACAAATGGTAATAGCACTTCATACCACAAGTGCTAATAGTGATAAAAGAATTTGTTTTCATTTATAAATGTAGTAATATTAGCGATAAATTTAGCAGTTGTAGTTTTCTCATTATTCAACATTACTATTATCGCCTACTATCTTTTGCCTGTTTTTACAAGCAATCAATTTCTCTGTTCCTGAAAGTTAGTTTGACCAAAATAATCAAAATGTCTTGATAAAAAACAGCTCCCCTTTGATATTTTAATGATTTTTTACACAAGTACGAAAATTCTTTCTAATTCCCATCTACGAGATGAAATAAAATTGATGAAAGGATTTTCTCCCAACATCTAATTGGCAATGACTACTGTACACTACGAATTGCATAAACTGATAAGTTTACACACACAAGCAGGGATTTTTCCAAGCACTTTCCAACTACCGTTTACCGGTAGTCAAAACTCAATCTTGAATTGAGTTTAGAAACTCAATCATTCATTGTCAATTAAACATTTTTTAGCTCTTTAATGCGAAGTATTTAAAAACATGTTCTGAGAAAGTAATAAGGCCATTATTCACCAGCCATCCTATTGCTAGGGAGAACGACCACCGTTGCTAAGGTAATTTTGAAATTTCTTTTGTTATACGCATTCATTTCTTCACCTTACGACGAAAGAATATGAAAACGAAAGTGGTACCAGTAGGACTCGTTTTCATGTTATTCAATGAAATTAAAAAATATTTTAGTTTCCAACTCCCTATGCATGCCTCTCATGACCTGTTTGTGGAGATTGAAATCTCTAAAATTGTGGAGCTTCCTGGACTGTAAAACTCAATCTTCTCTACGAAAAACGGTAGTAACCAAAAGTGCTTGGAAAAATCCCTGACAAGTAAACTTCAAAACCATAATCGAAAAACACATCGAAAAACACAGAACTATGAATATCTGAAACATAATGATTATAAACTTCATGTTATGACGAATGACGGTTTTGATTAAAAGGAGATTACCAGCATGCCATGCCACTTTCTCTCTGGAGCACGAGGCAAATAGTGGGCCGGAAAAACGGCCAGTAATATTTAGTGAATATATTAGCAACAAATTAATTATGCGTGAATAATTAAACAAGAAAGCGTTTAGTGCTTATATTTATTGTTATGATGATAAAGTAATATTTTTCGAATAGTACTTATTATTGCTAAATTTGTCAATGTTAGCGTTAAATTTAGCGCTACTTCTCATTGCAAGTGCTATTACCGCTTGCAGTGATTTTCCTTTGAATCGTCACATTTTTTATCAAGTGATGTATGGACTTTACAACATAGTTGTTTGTGTTAAATTGGATTTCTGCGAAAGCAAGAAATACATTAAAACCAGCTTTGTTTTTTTTTTCTGCTGTCCAAACCTAGCGGTTTTTTTGAAATTTTGTGTGTGCCTTTACATGAAAACTACCAAAACATTCTTTATGTAAGTATTGTAGTGTTTTGCCACTTTTTATGAAAAAACAGACATTTCTCCCACTAATAACATAATGGAGAACTTCAGTTCCACCAAATTCGAAGCATCACATGATTTTAAAAGTTTGTTGTTGGTAACGTCTTGTGCAGTTAGGAAAATTTATCGAAGTCATTCATAGTTAAACTTTTTAAAAGCTATATTTTTAAATGTTTAGTAGCTAGATTAGGTAGACATGTAGTTAGTTTTAAACAAAGTATTTCTGATGAGTTTTTCACTTTTGTTTCTTAATTTTCTTTTTCGAAAAAGTTTGTGTTTTTTTTTCTTGCTCTTACATCATTTCTTTTTTAAAGAAAACTGTCTTATAAAATGTGTATCCATGGTTAGGATTTGCACCTTATGCGTATTTCTTTTCTTTGTTGCTTTTAGTTAAAAGTCCTATTTACACTTTTTAAAAGGTAAATTGCCATCATCCCTGGGAATGAACAAAAGTTGACAAACTTTCTAGCGGGATTAACTATTATAGTTCTATTTTTGTTTTATCTATTTTTGATCTATAGTATATATCAGTTATGCTTTCATGGATTCCTAGGGGGTGTGTGATCGAAAATGTGATGTTGTATTGTAGAAGTCATTCAATCTTCAAATTTGA
The DNA here is from genome assembly GCA_027922465.2 of Turritopsis dohrnii. Taxonomy (NCBI): domain Eukaryota; kingdom Metazoa; phylum Cnidaria; class Hydrozoa; order Anthoathecata; family Oceaniidae; genus Turritopsis; species Turritopsis dohrnii. Next base: position 2,859,098 of record BQMF02000002.1, read on the forward strand.
AGAATGTCGCTAGTCTTTCATTTTTCATGCTTCAGCTGGTTTCGCAGAAATCCTTATGCCTGTCAGGGCATCTCGTTTCATTTGAACTCCATGTAAATCTATGTAGAGCTTCCAGTTTAAGTTACTATAGTTTTTAAGGCAGATAAACATTTTGTGGGCATATATACCATTTGTAGTTACAAATTTTTAAATTTCTATTTTTCATGCTTGTTACACACAGTCAGGGGCAACCGTAAATAGCAGGATCCCGTAATAACGGGATGTAAAAAATAATAAATCATACATACTGTAATTACACGATGACCAGTATCGGCGTGCATACTGTAATTACATGAACACAAAAAATCAGCCATTTTAATTTTTTTATGTGCGAGGAAATGGTCAGCCTGACCAAATTTTATATGAGGGTGTTAAACGAGCAAAGTTCTTCAAGGTCAGAAGCAGAAGAATCGTTATTGATGTGTTCTAAAGTCACCATTTTAATTTACCACTGCAAGAAAATTGTCGATTTTACAAAAGGTCATACATAGCCGCATTAAAAGGTTTAACATAAAATAAGGTCCAAGTCTTGCAGGGGAAATGTGTCCACCGCAGATTCAAAACAAACAAAATTCTTAGAATTGCGGGATGTACCGTAAAGCGACTTGAAAGGGTGACTTGAAACACCTGGGGTGACTTGAAACAGCGTCAAAAAAACGTTATTTCTCATGAAATAATGAATGAAACTCCGAATTTTTTTCAGATTCCGTTCGGAGACTATCTAGCGCAACATTCGATAGAAAAATTTCATTAATCAAAGAAGTTCTTCGGAAGCTGAAGATGAACAAATCGCCGAAAATCAGTACCCCTGTAAAATGGCACGTCAAGGCGATTTAGCATATCGCCAAATAGAATTTTTTTACATCTGTAAAATAGAAAGGTCAAAGGGAGTAATTCCAGAATTTTATCGAAAAATATTTAAAATTGACAGAAATATATCCCATTAAAATGTTTCGTTTTTTTTCACTCGATACACTTCGTCTCTTCGATTATTGCATAAATATTCTTATCAATAATGATGCAATCGAATCATTGATGTGTGATAAAGTTCAGCCGATGGAGTTTCAAAGGTGGTATAAGTCATTTGGTAATTATTATAAGTTCAATTAATAGAAAGAGTTAATATCTAAGAATTGAACCTCAATACACTCGTTTTACTAATTACCATAACTGAATACTAATCAGATTTCTGCACAAATTAGTGCTGCAATTATATCCTCTGTTCAAGGCTATGGCCACACTATACTTTTATTGTAGAATTAGCGATAGACGGGACTGCGTGTTGTTACTATTAAAATTTCATACTTAACCTTGTTACCAGGGCTTCTTCTTGCCTTTTTGATATATGGACGCCGTTTCATACTCCATGACATATGCAATGGCGCAATAAATTCGCGTAATCCGGATGAAATGATGAAGCGCTTCAATTTACAAGTTTTAAAATAAGTACAGTCGTGTAAACTAGCTATAAATCCAAATTCATCTTGCCTGCTTTCGATATTGTTACTCAAACAATTACGTTATCGCATGCTTAATGATTTTAATGGCTTCAGATAACTTATTTTTTACAATGTTTTACCGTTCTGAAATTTTGAGTTTTTAAAATTTACTAACACTCTCCATCACTTAATAAAAATGAAACTGGCACTAACAGGCCTTGTCAGGAAGAAAAAGGGTGGCGTGCGACTACCGCACGCCTGAATTTAAAACTTCAAAAATATGGCGTGCGATCATCGCACGCCATCTAATTTTTAGGCGTGTGATGGAGTGCGAAGCTTAAAAAGATTATATACATTCGTTCTTGTAACGTAAAAAAAACAGCTGGCACTGTCTAGACGCAGCGGAATTTATTTAAATAATTGTTTACTTTAAAGTACCAGTTGTATATCAAAAAGGCTTTTATTAATCTTGTTCATGAAAAAAGTTTTTCTATTTATCAATCTTCTTGAAAAGAAGTTTTTGATGACGTTATCGACCACGACGAAAAGAGATACATAATTTCTTTCATGTGTTATTAAAAAAGTCGAATATGAAATTTACATTCGAAAATTTATATCACATCGCGTTGCAGCATGTTTCGCAATATTGAAACAGAAATTGTCACCTGTCTTTGCTTATAGATATTTTTTTGAATGAAGCACGTAAAATTTTTTTCTTCTCGTGCTTAAATGTTTTCAAAGACAGCTGACAGCTTTTGGGAATACTATCGTGACGTCTTAAAATGAATGAAAATGAATGATCATTTTTTTCAAAAGTTATCGAAGAAACTTTTTTACGTTGTGCAGTCGATCAATGTTTGATAATGAATGAATTTTCATTTCTTTTCTCAAAAGATCAAAGATTATGAAAGCGCGATTTTCCTTCATAATTGTTAATTACATTGTACGATCAAATGTGTTCATGAACAGATGGCTTGTCTGCATTTCTTATACTTTGACGACCCCACTAGTTCTCTTATTGAAAGATTTATTCTCTAGCCACGGAGGACTTCAGGTTTAAACATTATCAGACAAGAAAAGTTAAGACTGCGAGAGTCAACCTTTAATGTATTGACGCCAGTCCTTGTGTTTGGGGTTCACAAGTTTAAACGTCCCCCACTTGTCTGTAAAAGATTAGGCAGACATACAAAATTTCAGGCGTGCGGTCGATCGCACGCCACATATAAAAAACGTTAAAACAGGCGTGCGAACAACCGCACGCCTCGAAGAATTTAGGCGTGTGTGGGGGCGTGCGAGTGCGATCGCACGCCTCTCCTGACAAGGCCTGCACTAACAAATTATTTTAATTTATGTTTTATACGCAAGTAATCGTAGATTAAACGCTTTCTGTTTTGGCGCTCTATACAACAACATTTTTGTGCAAACAGCACTGTTTCAAGTCACCCCGCACGATAAATTTCAGTAGGTGTACTTTGTGAAGCAATAACTTGAGATGGTATGCATCAATTAGTTTGAGCACTTCGTTACCTGAAAGACAAAAGATGAATGGACCTTTTCATAGTAATTACTTTCTTAGAATAAAAGTTATGAGCAAATCTTTTCAAAAAACGGCGAATTTTGTTTCAAGTCACCCCGTTTTACGGTATCACGTAATTACGGGATCCTGCTATTTACGGTTGTCCCTGACATTTATAAACTTAACCACACTGATGGTAACTTCTGGAAGACTCTAAATTACAGTTATAATTATTATAGAAAATTCACTTCCAAGATCTTCTATGTAAAAACTATTTCTCCTTGTCTTTGTCAACAAGTGACTAGGACTATCATTAGCAATTCCAACTGTGCATGAAGATGTCATCATGTAATCAGAGGAAATTAATCTAATAGTTTACTTTACACAAACTTTTTCATAAAACACTTATAAAACTCTACATAAATCTATATAAAATTCTATACTATTCTTTTTAATTAACTAGGGAATTAATTCCTGGGAGTATTCTAATTTTAGAATTCTTATTCATGTGAAATTGATACACATGGGATTTGAAGTTCCAATATAAAAAAACACTTTTATAATAAAGACAGTCATAAAATTATTAATAAAATCAGATAGCTTTTCGAATAAGTCACTTTCATCAACTTTAGAAATATTAGAATTGTCTTTTTAAGATTTCTCCTTACTTTTTTCTTAAAGCCTGCACAGTATATTCCTAAGCATTCATTTGTAGCATTTCATAATTAATAAGACATACTTCTAATGTACTTCAAAGTTGAATTTTATTTTAGCGTGATTTTCTGTTTTTTAAAAGAACAAAATAATGTACTTCCAATGTACTTCAATATGCTTTTTTAATTTCTGCTTTTCTGAAGTATAAAATCAGTATACTTCATTTATACTTCAAGACAGAAGTATAAATGAAGTATGAATTTCAAGTTATACTTCTTCTGTACTTCCATCTCAGAAGTATAGAATAAGTATATTTCAAACCTACTTCTTCAGTTAAAAGTAGAAATGAAGTATACTTTATGTGTACATAAAGTATACTTATGGTACTTCAATTTTAATAAGGGATACCAATTAGAGAAATGGTTTCTGGACTATTTCACCGCTCGTTTGTAGGTGGATGGCAAATAACAAGGTTTAAGGTTGAGGAGTAGATGGGTAAGATCAGTACCAGCAAATAAAAGAATGCTCAAAAGTCAGATCTATAATCAAATTGAAGCAAGGAAAGAATAGGAACATTCATTATGGCATACACAGACAGAGCTTCCATTTCCCAACCAAACAGAACTGTGTTCCATTGTTTTGAAGATGAAATGACTGAATTATCTTTTCTTGTGTCAGTAATTTAACTTTATGATGCCGCATAGTTTTATTAATATTAGTAACGCTGCAATTACTAACAACTTGCATAAAAAATTACATTTTCATCATCACTTTCCAGGCCTGATTTTATTTTATTGTTTAGTGTACAGTGATGTGTACAGTGATCACTTACACTCTATGTTTAGTGTAAGTGATGAAAACCAATAAAAAATAGATGTTATTGTATGTTGCTCCAGTCCTTACTCACCTGAGAGGAAGCCATAGTGTGTCAAACTGGTTTACTTGGCAGAGTAAATATGAGTAAAGTGTAACAAATATGGCACGCACCACGCTTTCCGAACAGTTCTGGAAGATAGTTCTGGAATAAGATAATGCTGACTGTGCAATTTAAGTGTGGGATTTCCTCTGAAAGTTGACAGCATTTTGACTGTTTAATAAGCATGTTCTAAATCGACACAATTACCTGATACAAATGAAATGTAAATAAAATCGGTTCTAAAGGGAATTGAATAAAAAGATGGAATGACCTTTTCGACAAACTTCTATCTGGCACTCACAATATCAGCTTTGTTCACGCTGCGCTGCCGCTACTTCAGCCGAAGCATCATCAGCGTAGTAAAGATGGCGGGATGGTATACGATCTTTGGAGAACATCAGCATTCAAAGAAAAATCTGCAATATCTTAGGAAAAAATTCAGGTGCTGGTTCTTAAAATAACGAATCATGGGTTAATTTTTGAAATTTCTTTGAACCAAGCAAGTTTCTGAAGAATCTCAATCAGAAAATCAAATTTTTCCAATTTTTTACTTTTAAAAGAAGAAGAACTTTCCTCCTCCGCTCCGTCTCTCGTGTGTGTCTATCTATCTTCTCTATCTATCTATCTATCTATATATATATACGAAAGTGTCTATCTATCTATCTATCTATTTAGTAACATTAGTATTTGACACTCGAGTGTCAAATACTTCGGAGCCTCCAACCTCTAAGCAGTAACGAGAGTGGCAGTTCGGGTCACTAGCTAAAATGTGCAGTAACTTCCCGATGAGGAAGTTCTTCCCGATATGTTAGTTTTTCGTCTACCCGATAGTGCAACGGCTACCCAATTTGATAGCAAATTCGAACTAAGTGGATCTGCGGAGCACAATACTTGTCAGCGCATTTTTCAACGACGATAAATAGATGCTGCACGAAAAAGAAGCTCATTTCACCAAAGACAAAATTTTTTTACCACGGCTGCCTGGAATCCACAAATCATTTTTGTGTTACACGTGCGGTGCGTGCTTCAGGAATGGCTGAAGAAAATAATACTTTACAAGTATCTGGTAATATTACCTAATTTCTGGCTGTATTTTTAAAGAAATTTAAACTGGAAAATTTCCGCGGAAAGGAAAGAAAAATAAATAATATATACTAGAATCGGATTGGTTTATAATGTTATGTTGAACTCGTTTCAACTGTTCCTGATATATCTGCACGCAGGAGCGGGAAAGAACAAAAGAATAATTAGCGAAAGAACCAATCACGTTTTTTCTTTGTAACTTTGTAAAATCGCCAAAACCCGATCGGGAAGTGACTTCCCGATAGAACAGTTACTGCACATTTTAGCTAGTGACCCGAACTGAGTGGTGTGCCTTCGGCGGGCCTGGATGTTACTAAATAAATAGATAGATAGATAGATAGATAGATAGACTCGCATGAATGACAAGAACCCAAACACCCGATGTATCGTCTATCCAATTTCCCTCACATGGCATGGGTCGACCCGGCACTATAATATGAAAAATTCACTCACGCATAGTGAATCGCCGCTAAGGGGAATTGAACCCAGGCCTCGAAATTTCAAACTTTCACGTAAACTATACTTCGTTTCCTTCGTATTATATCAGTATCCAAAACAATCGTTATCAATGTAGTTCATTAATGACTGGGTACCGCCATTTTGTTGGTTCTGGGAAATGATCGTTTCTGTATATATATTGTTACCGAAAAGTGCCAGCTGAGTGACGAATTAAAGTTAAATGAGTTAAAAGGTGTTGTTGTTTTCATTCGATTTGTCATTTTATTTCATTTTATGTCATTATCATCTCAGTGATTCAAATATTTTATCCTCTATAAAGCAGAAATGGGTACATTGCCGAATCCAGAAGTTTTTTGGGCATAACGTTTTCTTATATACTGAATGCATGGTTTAGTGTCAAACAGGCGAAATTTACAAATTTCATCAAGCAAAAATAAACAATGTGTTTGACTCTCTATTTTTACTTCCTTTTCTTCTTGTCATTGTATCAATATTTCAGAACTAGCCGGCAAGGCGGCGTCGCTCACATGCTCGCATGCGTTGACTTCACGAAAAATAAAATTAAGGAATTGGCAACCGAAAGTGTTACCATGTTGTAGAGCTCGTTAAACTGATCAAAAAAATGTATGGGATCATTCCGCTACGATCAACCGTTACAGAGATATCATTCTTCAAAGATTTTGATGACGTCACAGACCCCTCCCAAAAAAATTAGACCCAAATTTTTCATCACCCCATCACCTGTATCGCGGACCCCAAAAAACGTCAGTTATCCCTAGAGGCAGATTCGAAATCAAATATCAAATATCAGTTCAAGCCTCGAAATAGCGGTCGGACATCGGACATTGTCCGACCCAGACTCAAAATTGTCCGACTGAAATCAGTTCTGGCCTGACTTTTTGTCCGACATGTTTTCATGCGATAGTTTACTTCGCAAATACTGCCGTCGTTACTGTAAAGCAACAAAAAGTTAGGTCTGTAATGTTAAATTTTTCTTCAATTAGTCTTCCACGATTATATCGGAAATCAATTTAAGACTCACTGAAAAGGACTTGAATGATAATCTTTCGATCGATCAATTTCGAATGAAAATGAAACGCATGTAGGTGACCTTAGAAAAATGTAATCTTTTTTAATTCATTCTACTGCACGTTTACGTCATAGCAGGTGTGTTGTTTATTAAAATTTTTCTTCTTTTCTATAAAGGCCAATTTTCACTGCGCGATATTAAATACTCTTCCAAATAATATACATCGTGGAAATATAGATAGCGGCGTTTCGATATTATTGGTGAAAAACTCTGAAAAGTTACGAAACTTTCCTTTTGTGCATACAGTTGATCTTTCGTTTTAAGAAATAAAAATGCCAGGTGCTCAACGGATTAAATTCAATTCGATTAAAGATTCATTCATTTCATTTGCGCAACTTTTTATCGTGGAAGATGGCCCATCCATAGAAGATTATGAGCCATCCAATGCCATAAAATTGTGGGTGGAGGAAAAGGACAGGTGACCAAATCAACGAAAGAGATCGCAGTATAAACCACGCACTGGTTTGAAACGGAAACTTGCCTCGCTAAGTGATTGTAGCTCGAGTGAAGAAGAGGCAGATGATACGTTTTTAAATGATTTGTTTGGCGATGATGATGAATATGAGGACTTCCTAGGTTTTTAATACGTCAAACCTTTAGTTTTTCCATTTTTCTTTTGAATTTTGTTTCTTTGTCAGTGAGATGATTAATTCTGAAGTCGAAAGTTCTATTTATTGTGCTAAGGCAAACTCGAAAGTTCTATCGAAGAAAAAGCCGCGGTAACAGACTAATCTCTCATCAAAATAACATACTGTTTGTTGCTAAGTTGTTTTGATTTTTATTTTTCAAGCAAAAGTAATTTATTTGTGTTATCAACAGTTAATCAATTTTATATGTCAGAAAGTAATGGTTATCGGACATGTCCGACCAGATTTAAAATGTACCGGACATTTTGTCCGACTGTCCTCAAAAAATTATTTCGGGGCTTGCAGTTTAAACAATGGTTCCAAAAAAACCCAAATTTCATGATGTGTTATTTATTTTTTAAAACAATCAGTACAACAATACACTCAAAACATAGAGAGAAAAAAACTTTTTATTAGCTAAAAAAATATTTTGTTTCATGATACTCTTTTTTTACCTATCGGTTTTTAAACATTTTGATTGCTCGAAAAAAAAGTTCACCCATCTCAAACAGTCAGGCAAGGATACGTTGGGATACACTGGCAAACCGAACATGCTATCACATTCTGCCACGGCTGCTTTTTGTCCAAAATGTTTAATCAGTTAGTTTCTTTGTATTTAGTTGATTTATTGTTTTCAAAGCCAAGTCAACGTGGAATATAAAACTAACACAATAATAATAAAAACAAAACGTTATTCCTATTAGTTCATCAGCCAAAAAAAGTCACGTTCGATTGGGTTTGCAATGTATTTGCTTCGAACTCACGTCGCACACAAAAAAAGAAATAATTTCGCTCACAACTCAATCTACCATTTTGCGTGACTTACAAACAGACAGACAAACAGAGAATCGGCTATTAATATATAGACTGCGAAGGTGAGAGATAATGTTCGATATCAATTCCCTTGAGAGCTTTCATCTCTGTATACGTTCGTTAAATAACCTTTAATCAGCAAACAAAACCCTTAAAAGCCCTTTAACTTAAATTTTTTGGGCACATTTTTTGGGCGCCCATAACGGTTCAACATTGTCAAAAACCCTCTGGATTTGCCACTGGGGTACTTTACAGAAACGGAAATGCGTTAGATGATGCTATCACTGTAATGATGTGGTAACGGAACAATTGTTCCAGTGAAATTTCGAGGCCTGGAACCCCAACCTCATGAATTCCGAGAGTGATAACCACTATACTACCGCACCAGTACAGTAGTTTCTACTGAACAAATTCCACACAGATCGCATATAATCATCTTTTGGTTTCTGTATTTATTTGTTATAGTTTAGCAAGTATGTGTGTTTTATGTATTTAGTTTTAAGTCATAACATAAATCGTTCTCAGTGGTTTCAAAATTTGTGTGATCATCAAAAGCCAGTGAGGCGAGCGATTATAGCACCCAAAACGTTAATCCCTGCCTTATTTGTGGCATTCATCTTCTTTTTAACAGAAACAAGATTGGCTGCTGTAAGTCCGCAGTATTTGAATGCTTTCAGTGCCATATCAAACCTTGATTGAGCCCCAGTAATTACAAGACTGTCAAAGGCTTTTTTTGGTCTTTGGGCAAAGTTTGGCAAAATGATTTATATGTAAGATTTTCTGATCAATAGATACAGCTTCATGAAAGTTGTTTGGCAGATTCCTTCTGATCATCCATCCATATTTTCTGACAAAAATGTGATGGTCCAGGTTAATAATTTTGTTGGACGAAGCAGAGTAGGTTTGGTTGGATTTACACTGGTGCCAACAAACACATTCAGAGTATGGCACCAGCAGTATTGAATGAGTTGTACAGGCCTGTAAATAACTTTTTGTCCCTTGCTGGACACGATGTCCTATGTGCATCGTGTCCATGTCGGACATGATCATTTCATGTTGGACATGCTTTTCCAAGTTTCTTTTAGAGTGGTATCTGGGATCGTTCAGAAAGGTAAGATGATGATTGTTTTGCCGTAAAAATTAAAAGTGAGCGATTCAAAATAAAACTTGTGCACCCCGTCAAGTTAATTTAAAAATTTTTTTTGTTTGTCTCATCGTATCATCCCGTTTCACACTTTTTTGAAAATAAAATTCAGGAGGAGAGCGACTCTTTTGCTTTTTCGATATGTCAAATTATAAAAAGAAAAACAATTGTTTCATTGATTAATCTTTTAACTTTTCAAATATAGTTTGATCTCTAATTAATATGTTACCTGTAACAAAATAAAAATTAAAATAAACTGAGGTCAGAAAAAGAACAAAAAGGCAGGATTTCTTGTCTCCATTTATTTTCAAATTCAGCTTAGCAACAAAAGAAAAAAACGTTCAGTTTTAAAAACGTGTTATAGGAAATGGTTCACATGCACAAATTTGGAAAGCAAAATATTTCCAGAAACTATTTCATATTTCTAATCTTCTAGAAGATGAGAGAAATCTTCATCATCACTAAAGTCCCAGTCAATTGCCGAAATTAGTTTTTCTTCCTTTTTCCTTTTCACAAAATTCTTTTATTAAGGTTAAGCACGTACCATAAACTTTTAATTGAATTAATTGAAATGACCTAGGCAAGGTGGGATGAAATTTCATCCCGGCTAACCGGGATCATGTAATCAGCCCCTAAGTCACTTGTGAGATTTTTATATTGATAAAAATAGAATCTAGCCGACGGTTTCTACCTTGACTAAAAATAAGAACCTTTCATTCATTCTTATTTTCAAATCAGTGTAAACCAGGTTACTTGAAAATTTTAAACAGTAAACAAAATTAATAATTAATGAGTTTATATCCTGTATCTTATGACATTCGTTCTGCATACTTTTTATTCGTAGCATGTTAGAGATCAAACTGGCCGATAGAAACGGCGATAAATTCCTGTCGGACATCATGTCCGGCAGTACAAGATCTCATGTCGGACGCAGCGCATTTCTTGCCGGACAATGTCCGATGTCCGACGCTTATTTACAGGCTTGGTTGTAGGAAACTGCTAGTCTATGATGCAATTTATGGTAACATTGCATACAGAGGGTAAAATCTTTCACCTTTCCTTTCTTGAAGCATTGGCTTGTTACAGGCCCGACATAGGGACTTTAAGATTTCGAAAACGGGAACGGGAACTTCATAATATCACTTGACTGTGCATGCGTGAGGTGATTTCCATGAAATTTTGAAGTTCGCTCTGTTTGTTTGGAACGTGAAATCACACATTTTGAAGTTCTGAGAAAACGTGAACGCTCAAGGAAGAAAGATGGCTGAAACTGCTGAGCAAAAACCACTGAGCATTCCACTGTCATGGCGCTTACCATCTGCAGGTCCAAATAAGTTTGAAATTAGACCATTAGGAGCTATTACTGATTGAAACTTTATTAAATGTACTCTTTTGTGCCCATTATAAACAATACTCTGATTTTCGTTTGGTCTACATATAGGTCTTAGGGTTGCATTTATGAAACCCCAGCATTTGTTCAATGGGACATCACTTTCGTACACTATGTCTGCAAAGATTTGGAGATTCTTAGGTGATAGCCAGGGCTGATTCATATCACTCAATAAATGTCTCCATCGGTCATAAATTAGGCTGAAAATATGATTGTTTATTATACAAAGTTCAGGTACAGGCCTAGCAAACCTGTTCCATATCTGAGTATCTGCAGGGATATGCATACCTTTTCAAAAAACACATAGTGCCTCGAGGCCACACACATTCGTGCCATTGTAACAAATTATTCTCTCAGGGATTTCTAGGGTTGTTCTGAGAATTGGAATATCATCTTTATAATAGTGAAATTCAGCCAGACACTCATCTTCAGCTAGATTATTCAAGCTGAACTTCTCATACCTCCAGTATGGTAGACACAGATTAGAGGATTTTTCTTAATCCAAAAGTAGTAAAAATTCTTCATCATCAATAATTTTATCATAATGAGCAAGGTGTAAAAACTCTTTTTTCTCCATTATTACTGTTTCAGTGTTTCAGGCTTCTAAGTTTGTTTACAATTTAATGCGCCATTATGAAGTCGCGCACTTTCTTAATCCCCGTTATTACACATAACCAGAACGAGAACCTAACTACGGAACAGCGTTCCCGTTCCCGTCCCCGTTATGAAAACTTAAAGTCCCTATTATTGGAAGACATTTTATTGGGATTTTGATGGCTACATTCTCCATTGTCCTAGAACTAAGGATTGCGCGAGAAGCCATCTCTTTACTTTTGTTGATGAATATTGTTTCGTTAAGTGTCTTATCATCCCAATCTACATGACCAAAGTACCATCAATGTTCCTTATTACAGGCAGCCTTATTACGGACATCAATCAAAGCATAGTTCCAACTGTCTGCAAATTAAAAACACGGCACATCCTGTACTGTCAACCAAACTGTAGTAAAACAAACTTCAACTTTATTTGAACGCTTGAAAATTACCAATATGCCCTTTGGAATTCATTTTTCTAAACTTTAAAGATTTCTTTTATAGACTGCTCTCTTGAGAACCGTGCCTATTTTTATAAGCTCTGTGTGTACAATAGTAGCCATATTTAGGGATAAAAAATAATAATGGCCACCTCCGTCATAAAATATCAGTAATGTCATCATAAGGAACAGAGGGCTTCGACAGGTTGAAAATTTATGTTTAAAAATGAGTTGAGGAATGAAAATGAATTTAGAGCATGCCTTTAGAAAGTTAATTATTCAAATAAATAAAGTTTTTGTACGTCAATCACATTGGGGGAGGACACTTGTTAATGAGTATTGAAATATAGGCCATTATGTATGATTCTTCACGGCCCAATCTTCACGTGTTGCTGCTAATTGCTCTCTATTGCTCTGTTTCATGAAACATTTTAATAATATGATATATTATTATGTAGTGAACTTGGTAAGAGTGAATGTATGTTTTTTGTGACAAGAATCTTTGTTTACATTTTGATGTCCATAATAAGGAAGGCGGTATATCCTTTTTACTCTCCTCATGAGAGAGAAAGTATTTTGTGATATCCTCTGTATAATCAAACATTTGTTGACATGTTTAAACTCATAACTGCTTTCAAGAGATGCCTGGCATTGACTGTCCACTCCTTGGTGTTGTGGCTATTCCACTGATTACGTAGAAGCAATTGTAAGTGCAGCTCAGTTGAATATTCATGGTGCCACACCAAGACAGAAGCCATCATCACAAAGAACTTGTATAGATTATCTCAACAGTGATGAGTGTCAGAAAACAACAAGTTGCTATCCATGATTCAAGATCATGGTCAACCTATTCAAACATTTGCCGGAAAAGTTAAAGGCAAAGCCCAAGTTTGTGTGGTTGCAAAACAATGTACAAGTGCAACAATAAGAATGTGATTTTTGCTTGAAATGTAAACTTTATGATGACCATGTTTTTATAACACTAAATATTTGGTTGTCTTCGGGATGAAAGGAGAAAGTATAAAATGACAATGCTCTAGGAGTATTGTACTACCATTCATTCACAGTTTTGTAAGATTTCTTAGAAGCAAAGCTCATAGTATCAGAAAGTGCTTTAATAGAAAACATAAAACTTTTAGTCTATGCTAATGATGTTGTCATCTGACTTTTAATTTTAGGGAAAATTACCCAAGTTAGATGACCTTATTTTTATTTCTATTTTGTTTGATTGTGTTTCGAATGGGAGATATTTCTTATGTACAATTTCATTAGGAGCAAATTGCAAATTTTACACCTTTTTTATTAATGATTTAAATGCATTTGTTAAGCGATCAAACAGGTAGACCTTTTTCGGAACATAGGGCACAGCAGATCTTGCCTCGCTTTCAAACTATATAATAATGGCATTTGTGTCATTTTTGAAAAGAAATGATACCCAAGGGGAAAGTCTTACACAAACTTTTTTATATAATTCTTAATTACATAAGTAATTCAAAATGTTTAAAATGAGACAAGAACTGCTGTGACGTAATTTCTGAAAAGGTTTATTATTGTTATAATGCAGTGTCACATTGTCACATCAAATATTTGTGGGCAATTTTGACCCTGGCAATTTTGGCAATAACACTGACCAATAAGTACTATTCTTGTCTGTTGCCAACCTGTAATTTTTATCTAAAACATCTGCAGAACTTAAGTGTCAGCAAAATTACACAAATTGAGAAGATAAATATCATCAGTTGTAAAAACAGAAACAATACCAGAAACATGAAGTTACGTGGAATGTGACACTGTGACAATTACTAGATTAATCATAACATAATGATGTATCATTGTTATCACCTTTTGACTTCTTAGCACTATGTTAAATAAAATTAACTGGCAGGTTTTCTACCTTCTCTGTCAAATTCATGTGGTGTTTGTCGTTGACCGAGGAAACTTTAAAACTTGTGAACAGAGCAGTTTTTGTAGGTAAGGTCAATTTCCATGAAATTCATTGCTTTTTATTTCTATTGTTTGTAGTGAAAAATTCAGATTTTATGAAAACAGCTCGTTTTGCAGGCAAGTATTCAATATAAGAATTTGTCGTTGCTTCATTGTATCAAAGGGAACCAATAATGCTTCTTCCTTTCCTAAAGTAATGACTAGTTAAAAGAGTTTTGATTGGAAGCAACAAAAACTAGATAGTTCGGGTTGCCGATGATGCTTGTTTATCCTCTATTCTTAAATGAGGAATATCAAAATGACAAATGTGATTTGAATTTATGTTTCTAGACGTAACCGTGCTATTCAACCTGGGGCGTCTCCTTTTGCCATTTTGCCAGATACAGTAAAGTTTGAGGTTGCTAGTATATCATGCGACGTTTTCAATTCAAATACAAATGTCTCCTTTAAATTGACCATTGATACATTGGAAGGAAAGACTGCTAGAATTCGTATGACTGAAGTGAGTCCAATACGGCCGCGATATTTCGTACAAGACTCGCTAATAAGGGAGCCACATCTTGTTAAGTGAGTTGGGAATATTTTTTGTTGTTTATTTTTCAAGTAGTAACAAATTATACTGTTCTGTCCAGTAGAAACTTATGTACATTCATTTGAAAATAATGTCTGTTTATCTTGAACAAATTTTAATGGTTCTGTTTTCCTAGATATCATACAGAAGCTTCAGATGATAAAGGATTCAAAGTTAAACATGAAGAAAACTTAATAGTTGTGACATATAAACCACTCAAAATAGATTTTTATGACAATCAAGGTGTATTGATAATCTCTGTAAACAACAAAGGTCTCCTCAATTTTGAGCATTACCGAAATAAAATGTAAGATTGATTTGATACGATAAGAGTTGTTATGACATGTATAGGTTCTAAGTTTCTATCAAAATCAATGGTTATCTGTTAGTATTAAAGCTGATGAGAAAGCTAGTGAAGAAGCACCTGCTGAAAACAGCGATACTGATGATAAACCAACTGAAGAAGAGGAGAAAGCTGATGAAAATGTGGTAAACTATTTAGAAGCAATTATTTATAAGCATAAATAGTGATCGTTAATTGTAAGATTCGGATTTAAATGAATTGATCGACTGTTAAATGATGTGTGACTAGAGCCAAGTCTACCAATTAGACAATGTGCTATTTTTAGAACGTCTTTGATAATAATTACTATTATGGTGTCACATAATAATTATAGGATAATCCTCAGGTAGCTGCTGACGATGAAAAGGATATGTGGGAAGAAGATTTTAAAGAACACCATGATTCCAAACCATACGGTTCGTTTGTTTTTGAAACTTGAATTATAGGTTTTATTATAGTTTTCTGTACATTTCCTTTCTGTTATGTCAGATTGCTTCAGCTTTTGAAACAGTTTCTTGCTGCATCCGTTTGAGGTCCTTGTTATTTAGTTCCAATTTTTGTGGAAAGTTTCAGCTACAATGGCAGCACTGCCTTATGCCCCTAAAGCACTCTTATACTTAGCAAAAAACATACCTGTTTCTAGTCTTACTTTATCAAACAATTGTGTTTTAAAACTAAACTGTACGGTGGTCAGTTTATTAAAAATAATCATTGCCAGAGAACAAGTGATTTATTCAAAACAACGTGATATGGATTAATGTAGTCAAAGAAAAATTGTATTCAATGGTAATGTAAAAAGGAAAATGGAAAAAGATGGTAGAAGCTGTAACATAACAAACAATAGATTTTATGGCTTATGGAAACTTGATTGTGATATTTTGTAATAGTAGCCTCACATGTTACCTGAAGTTACTGTTTATGTTGTTTGAAGTTCCTACAAGAATACAACAGTCAGTTTAAGTATTAATATTTTTCTATACCCTTCCCTGTTTTGTTATTTAGGACCTAGTTCGGTTGGCCTAGATGTTTCATTCACTGGCTTTGAACACGTGTATGGTATACCAGAACATGCTGATTCACTCTCACTGAAACATACTAAGTAGGTTTCCTATCTCATGATGCTCTCTAATTATACATGAGATTAAAGTACGTTTCAAATGAACTTGCACAGTTTTTATAAATGCTTGGCAAATTTGAGGGTTATGAGATATTTCAAAAATTCTTTTTGCACTGTGTCAAGCTTAACTAGCACTATTTCATGATATAAAAATTTGGAAGAATAATGAAAATGGAAGAAGAAAAACGAAGATGAAAAAAACGAGCTTTTTATAGAAAAGAGCAAAACAGCTCATTTTTTTGTGAGACAAACTTCAATCTTTGATCGTTCAAAAGGCGAAATAATATTTCAAAAAAGTGAAATAGATCGCAAGACATAGTGCTTTTTAAGCTTGACACAGCGCAAAAAGAATTTTTGAAATATCTCATCATCTTCAAATTTGCCAAACATTTATAAAAACTGTGCAAGTTCATTTGAAACGTACTTTAGTTACACAGTAAGATTATTCATAGAAGTTCTTCTAACTTTGATACATTGTCATCCTTACATTAAGATTTTGTAAATGCTTAGTTTACTTTTATGTTTTAAAGAGATCTTGTTTACATTCCTCATTATACATGTGTTTTTATTATATTTTAGTGGTGGTGATCCTTATCGATTATATAACCTGGATGTATTTGAATATGAGTTAGACAACCCAATGGCATTGTATGGATCTATTCCTTTCATGGTTGCTCATAACGTACACAAAACAGCAGGTGTATTTTGGAATAATGCAGCTGAAACATGGATTGACATCTCATCTTCGAAATCAGTTCTCGGCACATTGATTTCATTTTTTAAAACACCTGACGTTCCAGAAGTCGACACACATTGGATGTCTGAAAGTGGTATTATTGATCTGTTCATATTACTCGGACCTAATCCACATGATGTATCAAAACAGTATGCTGTACTTACAGGAACAACCACTTTACCTCCTGTGAGTAATTTCAATCTTTTATCTTTATCTGTGAGTATGTGAGACTTTGATTTTTCTCTTAGTTCTTGTTTTGTTTTGTTTGTGTGGTAGAGTTTAGGTTAGGGAGTGTTTATAATGTATTTGCTAACTTTTTGTTATGTATAAGTGTCTTTCATTCATTTGGTAGAACAGACAACTTAGGATTTTTGTCACTTCAATAATTTTAATGTTGCTGCTTTAGATGTTTGGGATATCTTACCATCAATGTCGGTGGAACTACAACGACGAGCAGGATGTGCGGCAGGTGGATGCTGGTTTTGATGAACATGACATTCCATACGACGTACTGTGGTTGGATATTGAGCATACCGATGGCAAAAAATACATGACTTGGGATAGCGCAAAATTTCCAAACTCAAAAGGGATGATTGAAAATATTGCGTCCAAAGGCAGGAAAATGGTTACAATTATTGACCCTCACATAAAGCGTGACAGTGGCTATCACATCCATTCCGAGGCGACAGCCAAGCAACTGTATGTGAAAAAGAAAGATGGTAGCGATTATGAGGGGTGGTGTTGGCCAGGTTCATCATCTTGGATTGACTTTACTAATCCTGAAGCTAGAGCGTGGTGGGCAAGCAAATTCTTTCTGGATCAATATCAAGTAATGCCTAAATTCACTTTTCCTAATTTTATTGATTCACTTGTTATGAATTTAATCTATGCATGTTTATGTTTTGTAACATAGGGTTCCACGTTAAATTTGTTTACTTGGAATGATATGAACGAACCATCAGTTTTTAATGGTCCTGAAGTGACTATGCACAAAGATGCTGTGCATTATGGGAACTGGGAACACCGTGACGTCCATAACCTTTACGGAATGTACTTGCATATGTCTACTGTTCAAGGACATTTACAAAGATCTGATGGAAAGGAGCGACCGTTTGTATTGTCTCGAGCTTTTTTTGCTGGTACTCAACGATACGGTATGGTTTTCTCTTGATAGAATTGAACATGCTGTTTTCAATTATGTTGCACGTTTCTTCTGGTTTCTTTTCACATATCTGATGTTTAGGGCCGATTTGGACCGGTGACAACAAAGCAGAATGGTCTCACTTAAAAGCCTCAATTCCAATGCTCTTGTCATTGAATGTTGCAGGGTTGCCATTTTCTGGCGGTAATTACTTCTATGTTTTTCAGCTAAGCTTTTCTAATGTTATGTTACTTAAAATTTCTCAAATTATTCAAATTGTTCAGCTGATGTTGGTGGATTTTTTGGTAACCCTGAAGTAGAACTACTTGTGCGTTGGTATCAGGTATGGTGATTGGGTAAAAGGAGTATCCTCTTCTTCCTTACCTTTATTGTTTATCCATCATAGCATGTGCCACCTTATTGCAATTTGTCCTTGTTATCTGCAGGCTGCAGCTTTCACACCATTTTTCCGTGGACATGCTCACCTTGATACAAGACGCCGTGAACCTTGGTTGTTTGGTGAGGAGAACACCAAACTGATTCGAGCTGCTATCAGGAAACGTTATGCTATCCTGCCTTACTTGTACACACTATTTCATGAAACATACGACACTGGTGTCGCTCTCATGAGGTTAGCGTCTCGTGATATCTGCTACACTAAACACTCATGAAACACTTTTTTACAGTCAGTACTTCTTTTCTACAGGCCACTGTGGATGGAATTTCCAAAAGACACGAAAACTTTCAATATGGACGATGTGTTTTTGCTCGGTACCAGGCTATTTTTGTTTAATTTTCTTTCATTTCTGTTGTGTCAGCAGAACAAGGGAAAATGCAGTGTCACCTACCGTAAATAACGAAATTAGCGCCCCCTGCCGAATAACCACCCCTGCCCGAATAAGTGCCCCGGGATAAGAGTATTTTTTTTCAATAAGCGCCCCTGCCCCAATAACCAAATAATAATTTGAGAATAAAAAAAATAATAATAGATATAGTTATTATAGTTGTTATTTAAATGTAATCATTGCCTCAAAGAAATTCAGTCCTGTAAAGCTTGAAAGGAATTTCTAAGAAGCCAACTTTCTTGACAGGAAAAGATACTGATCCATTTCAGCTTGATGAAATCGACAGCAGCACCTGATGTCCTTGTTGTCGATTCTGACCATGAAGAAGACGTAGATATTGACATTTATTTTAATTTGGCATTATTTCGGACATACGAAAAATAAAAACATTAAAAAAATATATTTTCCTTGTATTGATATGAAAATTTAATAAGCGCCCCTGCCGAATAAGCGCCCCCTCTAAAGGTTGAAATTTTAAATAAGCGCCCCGGGCGCTAATTTCGTCATTTGCAGTATCCTTGTTTCTTGGTTAAATAATTACCTTTTTATTTTTGTAAACAACACACATCGATATTCAACTTTAACACGAGGTGGATGTTCTCTCTGTTTCAGGTGGTAGTTTACTCATCAAGCCAGTCACTGCCTCGAGACAGGATGACGTGCTGCTGTACTTCCCTGGTGGAGAACGACAGGTGAGCATTATCTTAGACGAAAAATCGATGAGAAATTTTGAACTGAAGTGAATGAGAACTGACTTCGTTTTTCGTTTCAGCGTTGGTATGATTTTGACACATTCCAACTCCATTATGGTGGGAAGTCAGATGTCATCCTTACACCGTTAAGTAAAGTATGTGTATTTGTGATCGTTACTGAAGCTTTTATCCTTCCTCTCCAAAGACTGTTGATTTTAACTAGGCTGTCATCTTAACTTCTTTAGATTATTTTATCACTTCTCTTGACGTTTTTCTTAACCTTCACTGACTTTGATTTCTGTATGCTAGATACCTGTTTTCATACGTGGTGGCACAATCGTACCGATCAAAGAACGTGTGCGTCGTGCATCATCGTTGATGAGTCGAGACCCGCACACATTCGTTATTGCCCTTGATGAACAGGTAATTCATGAAATATATGTTGTTTCTTTCTTCTTAAGTGGCGTATACTTGAATGTGAGAGTTATAAGTCTGGTAAATGAACCATTTGCCCGCTTGTGTTACTAGGGAGAAGCCGAAGGAGATTTGTATATCGATGATGGTCATTCCTTGGAATACAAGAATGGTAAATTCATCACTGCCAAGATATCTATGAATCCTCAAAGTATTATGTATTGGTGAGTTCATCGTATCGTAACGTTGTTGTTGTTGTTGTTGTTATTGTTGTTGTTGATGATGATGTTGTTGTTGTTGTTGTTATTGTTGTTGTTGATGATGATGTTGTTGTTGTTGTTGTTGTTGATGATGATGTTGTTGTTGTTGTTGATGTTGTTGTTGATGTTGATGATGTTGTTGTTGTTGTTGTTATTGTTGTTGTTGATGATGATGTTGTTGTTGTTGTTGTTGTTGATGATGATGTTGTTGTTGTTGTTGTTGTTGTTGTTGATGTTGATGATGTTGTTGTTGTTGTTGTCGTTAATGACGTTGTTGTTAATTGATGCTTTCGTTTCAGGACTACTCACAGTGACTTCAAAACGAAATCTTGGGTGGAAAGAATCATTGTGTTGGGGATGGTGAACAAGCCATCATATTGTACTGTTATGTTAGATAGTACGTCCGTTTTTTTCTGATAACTTCATACGGATTGGTTTCTGCTCAGATATTCGGATCCAATCTTTGTTGTGTTGCCTGTTATCTATATTTTTCTCTGCTTTTTTTTTCTCTCTCAGACGATATGAAAAAGCTGGATTTCACATATGACGGAGATAAACAGTTACTAGTGATCAAAAAGCCCGTACCTTACGTAGACAACAATTTCACTATCACCATTGGATGATTATGACGTAATTTTTTGTATGAGATTTCGTATTGGCTTATTTATTAGAGAATTGTTGGCGATAAATGTTTTTTTTTTTTTTTTTTTTTTTGCGACGTATCTTGAAGTTTTTTATGGTATAGTGACAAGTATCAACCAATACTTCGTTATGAGCTTGTTTGTTTTTTAAAGAAAGAGAGTTGATCTTCGGTTTTTAGAAAAATTCATTCATATATATACATCATCATTATGTCTTGTATCTGTCTCGTGAATAATCGCCCAATTAGTGAAACGGTCATTTAATGTTGACGGGTTGTTTTGACGTCGACTGAATAGACTGCTAATGCCGACGTATCGTTCTCACGAATGGATTGTACGAATTCACTGTTGCGCATGTGCGGAGTTTAATAGCACGTGTTTAGTAGTTCAAAGATTTTCGTGATGTTCGTCTGTATACACGAAAATTATAAATCATCAAGCAATTGGTTTTCTTTTGCTGGTGTTGAAATATTATACTGATTTTTCCTCGAATGTTTCCATTCACGCAATCCATTTGTAAGAACTGTTAAAATCTTCGACCAATCGCATTTGAACGAATCAGCCGATGGTGTCACCAATTTTATTTCTTAGGTTCGCAATTTTCGAATTCAAAAAATGTGATGTATCATAACGTTCTGTAATTTCTTTTTGACTTGCTAACCCGTGGTCTTTGAGCTAAATTTCCACTGAATCATTGAAGTTCAAAAGTAAACATTTGGACTAGGCCAGCGTGTGAATCCAGCCTTAAGGACAGTCGACTGTTGAAGAAAACTACCTATTTGCGTATTTGATGTGAGGGTTCATGCATTTTATATGGTTAAGTCTATGAGTATATTCATGTGACAAATTGCAACCATTACAAACACTTACAAATACATTTGAACAAATGAGGCTAAGCCCTCACTAACCCAGACACATTTCACAAGGTTTACACCGTAAAGTCTGATGGTTGCAATTTGTCACACGAGCTATAGGAAAAATATGTTTTTGAAATTACCTTGTTCATTATAATTCTTCCAGAAAAGTTTAATAATAATAATAGATGAAAAGTATCCTCTGATGACGTCATGCAAATCGTGTTGTGTGATTGGTACAGGTTATATTGGCATTCGAATCGCAGGTAAAAGTTTCTCGGTATGTCTTGTGTGAAATAGGATGAGTGACGTCAAACGTAACTAGTGGTCCTTGTCATTCTCCCACTCAATATTTTCCTTGTTGGTATTATCGTGTTTTTTGTTCAATTATTGAAAAGTATGTTAACGAAAGTATGTTATTTGTAGGTGAGCTGTCGAGGCTTGGATTACCTGTAAACGTGTATGACAGCGATTTGGAGAAACTGAGGAGGGTGCCTAACATCTTGCATAATCAACACAGCGAGTTGTTAGCAAGGCGGCTATGTCATCCATCACAGAAAGTAAGTTCCTGTGGCAACTGAAATTCGTCTTCTTTTATGGTACTAGCCAATGATCAACGCTTATACACTTTTCGAAGAGTTTTGTTTAGCAAGATGTTTTAAGACAAGTTGAAGAGAAGGTGTAAAGTGGTCTTTCAGAAGTTACTTTCTATTTCAGCTACAAGTAAGAATCTGTGAAACGCTTCTCGAAGCTGTTGAAAATGTCGATTTTATTTTCGAAGCGGTGGTGGAGAATTTGGATATCAAACGGTGGCTTTTTCAAAGTAAAATCATCTCTTAAAGTTCTTCAAAATAAACAAATGTGAAACGATCCGTAAACACGTCATTATATCTTAATTCACGTTCGCATAAAAATGTCACTAAAAGAATCTCTAAAGTTTAACTATCATTCTGCTGTGGTTAGAATTCACGTCGTCGGAGTTTTAACGCATGTGTCGTTTATGTTTTTTTATACAGAATTGACGAACTGTTGTCGAAGCTATGCGATCATATGCAGCAACACTTTGAATCTCGATTTGAATCAGATGTCGGAAGAAGCTCTATTCAAGAACGTAAGTAAGCAAAAACATGGCCGAGAAAGCAAACACCTATCAAATATTTTCTGTTCGATTCTTTTCTAGAGAATAGTTGGATGTCGTTTCCTCTTCCCGGTTTTCGCTATTCCGATTGTTGAATTGACGACAGCAAGCACAACGTCACCAGAAACCGTCGAAACATTGTCGGCGTTTCTCGAAGGAATCGGCTACGAAGTTCTTAGACGAGGAAGCATACCAAAGATGCTTTCTGAAGCCGACATAAGGCGGTATTGGAAAGGTATAAAGAAAGAACGTCGTTATCGACAGTCGTTTCACAAATTACCAGATGGCGTCATAGCGCTCGTTCTTTTTGAGTTTCTTAAAGTAGACCTCGTATGGACGGTTACATTTCTTTTCTTTTTTAAACAGAAGGTAAAGTGAAGACACAATCGGCCGACAACACGGCGGACCTTCAGCTATCTGTTAGTCACGATTTTGCGTGTGTGAGTAATCTTGGTAAACAGACTGAATGCGAGGTGGCACGTACAAACTGTGAAACGGTGCAATCCATAGTTGGTATGCATAATGATAGGACTTTATCAGCGGTCGAAGATGACATTCAGAATCGAACTCGCGATACAAAGCAACTTTATGCTGACTCGGCACGCTCATACGCCCCGTCCACGAATGATACGATCAATGAACGTGCAAAGAAAGACACTGATGAACTTATCGATGTCCATAACATGCAAACCAAATCCGGCCACTATACGCAAATTAAAAATCCGAACAGTGCAAACGCAGACGGAGAAGTTGATGAACTTATTGATGTCCATAACATGCAAACCAAATCCGGCCACTATACGCAAATTAAAAATCCGAACAGTGCAATCGCAGACGGAGAAGTTGATGAACTTATCGATGTTCATAACATGCAAACCAAATCTGGCCACTATACGCAAATTGAAAATTCCAGCAGTGTGACCGCTGACAGAGCAATTAATGAACCTATGGATGTTCATAACATGCAAACCGAATCCGGTCACCACACGCAAACTGAAAATCCGCACAGCGGTAACACCGACAGAGCAATTGATGAACTTGTCGGTTCTCACAACAAGCAAAGTGAGGCTGGCCACTGCAGTATGTCTGAAAGTCAGTCTGGAGGTTTGAGAACTAGCAATGTTATTTGTAATCTCTTGTCCCTCCAATTGAGTTGTATTGAGGTGATAAGTGGAAATGCCTAGTAGTCACGTGACATTGAAACATCTTGTCTTTGTTTTTAGGTAGCCAATCAGAATGCGTAGTTTGCAACGAGCACATAATCGACACCGTCCTTTTACCGTGCGCCCATATGTGGTTGTGTCACGGCTGCGCGTTGACGCTCAAAAATGCTGACAAGACCTGTCCCGCCTGTCGGCAGCCTATCAAATCTATAATACGCGTCTTTAAACCTTGAATACCGAGTCTTAGAAAAGAACGGTTTCTACTGGGAAATGGTGACATGTTCATGGTGCGCCATGTTGAAATTTGGTAAAAGATGGGTGGAGTTGAACAACATGAAATATTCACGAAAGACATATTTACAAATAACTTAAAACTTCTAATAAAAAATTCGTTGTTATTTTTTGATTTTTTGTTCAGTTCTTCATATCAACGATTCCTCCCAGTTTCCGAAATTCCGAAATGCTTCTTCTAAATCTAAAACGAAAAAATGTGTTTGTATAGCTTTTATCATTTTATTTTTGTATAAATGTTATTTTTTTTTGTTAATGAATAATTTATTTAAAAACAGAAAGAGGTTAGTTTCTTTTTCGACTTTTTTTGTCTATAGAAATCAAGTATTACCCACCAAACAGGAGAAAAACCCTTTAAAAGCTAAATAAATAAAACGGGATTAAAAAGACGGGCCAGAATTGATTTTTCACTTTACTTTGCATAAACTGCAAGTCTCGTCTTTACAAAACGTTTAAAAAATGAAAAAGGGGGTTGAAAAAGGAAAGAAGTCTTGGTTATTGAACATCTAAGGACTTATTTATTACTCTTCGTCAATAACAACACAAGCAGTATCTGCACTTGCGACAGGTTTAGCGCTGTTGCTTTTACTTTGAGAAGCGATCGTATGTCGGCGGTGGAAGTATCACAGTTTCTCTTTATTGTTTTTTGCTCTTTTCCTTTATGGGAAGTAGACTTTGACTGAATCATATTCTCAGTTGCTGGCGCTACATTGACCTTATCTGAGAGAAGGATAAGACCAAAGATAAATAGATGTTATTCCATAAATCTGCTTTTTCCATTCCAACTAAAGTTTGTACATACACAGGTACTAAACTACGTGTTTCCCGACTTTCGATTTTATTAAATTTCTTGCATCCGCAAAAATTAATTCCGCAAAATCTCTTTTGAGGTCTTCATCCGCAAAAATTTATTCCGCAAAATATGGCATTTTTGGGTCATTCATCCGCAAGAATATATTCCGCAAAAATATATTCTACAAACAATTTCTTCCGTATGAAATGCGTATGAAATTTTAAAATGATGCGATAGCACATTTTTTAAAATTGTTACGTTGTTACACTAGGTTGCAGTACTAGGTTTTGCGCTCTATGTTATGACTTGGTTACTGACAAAAAAAGCCCGTGTACATGGATTGTTCTTTGATGTTGAAATTAAGAGAGAGGATTACCTGTTTACCTGATATTTGGTGTTGTTGTTTGGATAGCTATCGAACGAATGTGTTTTCAAAGGTTTTTAATCAAACCTGGAAGACTTACCTTCAGGTAACAGCGCCTCGTTTACATCATCTGGTAAAATTTTTCGTGCCTCAGATAAATTTTCTCGTGATCGCTCTAATATTGATCTGATGTGAGAGTTGCTGAAAAAATGTCACGTGATTCCATGAGGTACGGCATTTTTTTCGTAAACAAACAAACAAACAAAAAGTGGCTAATAGTGTCTAATACATCACAAAAAACTTTTCCTTGTTGTTACTGTAAAGAAAATCCCACAATGCAATCTATGTTGAAATCCCACAATGCAATCTATATGATAGTCATGTTCGGTAACCTCAAGCAGTGTCTGGATTTTCAATAGAATAATTGACCATGGTCATGAGGACCGAAAGTTGCGTGTGAAAGTCATCATCAATGTGTTTGTTTCCTGCAAGTTTTGAGGGGCTGCTTTCAGATTGAAGTATTAAGAACCCCCTGAAACTTTTGGAAAAATATTTATAAATAGTAGATTTTAAGGTTAGCAAACTCGATGACACTTCGTGCAGTCCGTAACACCTGCCGTGCTGGTTATCGAATGGCCTTAAGATATGAGGAGATCATAAAACTCTTATTCTTTCCGACATTTTAGTGATTTTCTTGCATTGTATTGCGACATGAAGTAAAAAAGGATATATCAACATTTCCTTACTCGCTTTCCCATTCGCTTTCATCAGCCATATCCTCGATTAACTTCGACCCAATGAAGGTGTGCGTGCTAAAGAAAAATATTTTTTGTAAAGAAAATAGAAAAATCTATTCTGAAAATAATTTCGTTGAGAGATCATCTGTTGTCCTTCTCCACGGTTGCCACACCCAACCACCACACTACATTGCACTGCTGTGAAAGATCCTTCTTTCTTATTTCAACCGCGGAAAAACCTCATAAACCATATTTTTTTACAACCATACAAACAATTCATGAATTTCCCAAATTAAGAGAAAGTGAAAATTTATGACGTGTTTAGCGCATCATAGAAACTCTCACCTTAATTGGACTAGTTGCCCCAACGCCGATGAATTGCCATCTGGAGTTCTAAATATACAAGGAAAAAAAAATTAACTTTTATAAGCCGACCTTTCTTATAAGTGATTTTTCAAAAATACATGGTCAAACCTCTTCAAACAAATATCACACAAATATCTCATCTCTCACACAATATTAATAAGGTGAGTGTGATCAGTTGAAGACATAGTTCTTCCATCAAAAGAAAGTTTACTAGCCGCACGAAGAATGCCGAAGAATCAACACGACGTTTGTTTCCCAAATACCCCACCACCACCACCCACCCACCCACCCACCACACCTATAACAAGATAAAATGATCTGTTGAGTGACCAGTCTCATCAAGACAAACTCCTTACAAGTCTTCTTCATTTAACTTTCCAATGATGATGTGCTTTTTGGCTAAACTCTTCGGACTTCTGCTAGCCATCCCTTCTATTCGAATCTGCGAGCTGAAAATGAAACAAAGTTATCGTTCTATCCATCAATCAAAGGATGCTGCTTTCAACTGAATTACCTTTTCCGACCGACAAATGAATTACCTTTTCCGACCGACAAATGATCTCTTTTTATTTTTATCGGCTTTAAATTTTGCCAACATGACGTCATATATCTCTTGATTTGTGCCTTGCCTGTTTTTCAGAATAAACAAAAACAATACAGTAAACCTAGTTAAATTTTTCTGGGTTAGCGAGAGGTAAGGATATGAGCAAATGGTGTTGGAATGGCTAGAATTGAGTAGGTGAGAGTACACACGCCCAAAAATCCTACCTCCCACCACCACAACCGCCCCTACATAAACGAGATACCTTGATAAGTGATACTTTAATTAAGTGAGACAAATATTGTCTCTACTAAGAATAAAGGTAGCAACACAATATATTCGTTTGTAAACATCACAACACTTATCGATGGTAAACAGTCTGTTTCCTTATACTCTTCGGAAAACTTTGAGTCTTCATGTTATAATGTAGACCTTTCTTACTTGGACTTCTTCTTAAATGCCTGACTATTTCGTGCTAACTGTAGCAAACCATCCGTGTGATCCTTCAATGGGGAACTTTCATCAGTGTTGGGACTAAAGAACATAAGTCAAAACCACATTTGATCGATACATTTATAATTTACTATAGAAAACACACTCAAAGCACCTAAGTGCGGGTTACATGTGCAGTGTTTTCGGGTTACATGTGAAAAATCATTGAATTTCAGTTTGGTTTTCCGATGATGTGTAACAATATTCCGACAAAACATCCGCTAAGACGACTTACTTCTCGTCATAATGATTTTTGACGGCAATAATGATGACACAGACGATAAATATGAGAATTGTTGGAACAGCTGAAGCAATTCTCAACCATTGCGCAGCAAGTTTTCCATTTTCATTTGTCGTATTGTTTCGCGTCGTTGCAACTGCAGCGGTAAACGTTGGACGGAGCGAAAAACTGATATCTGTCACGTGATTGGTCTTAGTTGGAGTACCTTAAATAACAGCATCAAAACCCACTTCCAACATACTTGTTTATCATATCACATCAAAATATTAAGATCACATCAGTTTCAGTTTGCGAATAAATGAACGACATTGCAAATTGTTTCTCATAACATCACAAATGTGAAAAATAGACTGATTAAAAAATGTGAGATCAATATTTACAAATGTCATAGCTTTAAAAATCAGGAACTTGATACTTAATTTTGTGAATTTGAGCGTCATTGCGTAATCTTTAATACCGTCAATAAAACAACCACAGCTTATGTGTATCGCAGCATTTGATTTTATGAGAATATTATTTTAGACGGAGGGAGCTACAAAATGGGCTAGGGTATAATTCAAGGACCCGATACAACAAGCTACAGAAACCACGACGAAGAAAACAAACAGTTAAAAAGTACGACGGCAAGCGAGCACTGTAAATTAATGTTTGGAAATATTTGAGATTCTTGTGCACATCGGAAAAAATTCATAATGAAAGCAACATTTAAAGATTTATCCGTTTGTTTTGAAAGAATGTCACACACAAAACAAGAACAAGAACAACATAGCAAAATAAACAAAATAACAAAATAAATTAACTCACCTCCTGATACAATGGTATTTTTTAAGGTACATACAACCAAGCACGACACAACAAATTTCCACATAATCCTTTGTTTCTAGAATACAAGCAAAATTTATACAATGTTTCTTCAAGTTCAACGATCGAGAAAAAACCTTCTTAAAAGTGAAAGCTGATTTAAACAAATGGACAAAAATTAGTGCTAAAAAGTTAAAAAAATGAAAAAAAAACTTTCATGTTTCTTGAGGTTTCGAACAAGTGTTTTTCAAAGTAGTTTCACTACTCTTTAAATAGTTAATGGCTAACCCCGGTATTTTCCTAGGTGAAGTGTTATCTTATAAGAAAGAAACAGTTTGAAAATTATAAGATCAACCAAAGATAACTAAAACCAAATTGTTAAAAGAAATACAAGCAGTTGAACACTTCCATACATGAAAACATCTTTCGCTGTGTTAAAAAAAAATTCAAAACAAAAAACTTTTGATAAGATGTTCTTGACCACGTGTTTGAAGCACAATAGAATTGTACTTATCAATAACTGAAGTCAACTTTTGTTGTCGTGTTTGTTAATTACGACTGTTAACTGTACACATACCACTTTAGATGTTTTCAGCAGTTACAGCATCAAAGACATTAGACATAGACATTAATTAATAACTTATCAACTCATTAACGTTAGAGAACTGACGACACCGCAGTCATATTAGACGGACTCATTCTTATGACACACAATCAATTTATAAGTGACTCTCCTAAGATTACAAAAGATAAGGCACTTTTAGTAGTTATAAAAGTGACCATTTCTCCAGCGGACGTTTCACCCATCCTATTTGGTCCACTGTGAAGAGAAATCGAATGAAGTGTTTATTTCATACGAAAAACAAAATATGCAAGAATAGCTAACGAAGGACAGCATAGCGTCAATAATTAAATAACATTGCGTCGTTGACAATTATACATATAGAAATCACACTGGAAAACATTAGAACGGAGACAAAGGTATTCCAGCACTTTCTAATCTTATTTATATGACAAGGTTTTTAAATACATACAAACTATAAATTCAAACGGCAAAGGGAATGGAGCGTACACGAATTGTCTCTGAGAACAAATTTCTTATGATGCATCACGTCTCAAAAAAATTAAATAAAGCAAGGATGTTCTCACAACTTCCAAGCTAGAAAAACCTTTTTTCAGAAAAAAGCATTATAGTGTCAGTTTGAGACAGTATACTTTTGTGTACTCACAGCAAACATCTGTTGCATATTTTCTTTTTTTCTCACAGTGAAAGAAGCACAACGGAGAAGTTCAACAGAAAGCTAATGACGGACAAACTTGTTATCTCCTTTTAACCAATTTTGCAATAAAATTAACTATACTGATTTCTAAAATAAAACATTTTATATACATGTACCAAATATTTCTTGAATATCATCGGGTAATGAACGAGAACAGATTTTTTTTATCATTTTTTCACAATCAAGAACTTTAGGAGTCCTATTTAGAGGTACGCTCTTAATAATGAGTTGTTGTCGATTACCGTTCCATTCAAAAGAATTTTTGCAATTAATACCAACCACATCATAATAAAGAATATGTCAAACAATTCTTGTTATTAAAATGTTAAAATCAAATGAAAGCTTGTAAAACAAAATAACAGCAAGGTCACATCACATTCTCATATTAACTTTTCATGTAAACAATATCTCCACAAGATAAACAACTCATACGTAAACAATTTGTTCACAAACATTTTATATTCTAACGTTTGTTCAGATTAGAAATTTTCACGACAACTATCAAAGTTAATCTAAATACTCGCGTTTAATTACAGCCACATGATTTTTCTTTTTATTTCATTTTGGCTTAAAATGGAAGGCGTTATTACTGCCTTGTCTCGCAGCAGCTTTTTGTACACAAATTTATGAAAGTATTACGGTCTTTACGACAACCCGTGATCCCTATTATACTTTGGTGATTGAATTCGTTAAAAGCTAATCTGTGGTTGACGTTTTTATGTTTAAATTCTGATCTAAGTAAAATGACATCTTTTTGTGATAGGAATTCATCAAATCCCTGTTAATTATAAACATTTTGTTTGACTGAAGGATTAAAGATGGTACAGTGACGATATGCGATATCCCACAACTTTTAAATCTTACATTATTTTCAGCAGAAAAGTTCACCTCGAACAAGATTACTCAAACATGTGAAGTTGATTTTTACGTGCTGTGATGTGGTGAGTGAATGAATGCATGCTTGATAATCCATTCATAAAATCATCATTTCTTGCTGATGCTTTGATGATTAAGTTTTTTTGGATCGATTCGGAAAGGCAAAAGCATACTTTTTAGGACAGAAATGTTCACACGGAGCCAATGTATACGCAAAACAGGTCCAACTTTATCTGATGTTAACATATTCACATGTTAACATATTGTCAAATTTATCATTTCCAGCTATCCCCCGTCTTATCGCGCATGCCGTTGGAATATGCACACAAGAAACTTTCATGAAAGAGAAAATAAATAACAACAGATTTGAAAGACAAGTTAATATTTCTATCACTTTTATCACCCAGTGGGCAACGTAGTCTGTTCCGACATTGTTCGGGGGTCACAAAATGTTGATCGGATGGAAAACAAGCTTTACAACTGCAGAACTTCGTAACACGCTTGGATTTGTCGAACAATGGTCGGACTCCATTCAAGGTGGCGGCAAGCTAGTAGGTCATCCATATTAGGAATCAAAGCACGGGAAACATCTAAAAGACGAACGTTTCCATGCCAATAAAATCCAGTTAAAGAAACATAAATTTGACATATTGTGTTCAATTATTTTGAGGACTTTCGTTTGGAGAAATGAAAGGAGGATGGATGATAACATGTGTAATGTTTTTATAACATTTTACGCCAGGGATGAGTAAATTAATCTTCAGGTTATTCGAATACATCAAAAGATGTTCGGTAGTTTTGTTGGCTTCCCAAATTTCGTGATGTATCAATCACCTTGTAGGAATTTTTTTTCGCAATAATGCAATTCGTCTAGCGAAACCAACCCTCATTCCATGAGTTTCGTTAGTTATTCAACCTTGTTCATGGCTACAGGAAAACAAAACAACAACAAACCTGTATCATTGCATCTTTTTAAACACCTGAAAAATCTTTTCTGTGTGACCACGCTAACATAATCCAACTGTGGACAGTCTTCCCATCTATAAACAAAAACCACAGACAAGAACACAATTCTTTTTAACGACAGATAATAACATGTACTAAGAAATAAGCAAACAACATTGATCTATCATTACCTATCGTGTTCTATGCATTTACACCAGAGACGTAAGCCAGTATCTTTTGTTACTTCGTCCTAACAAAGACATAAGTGCATTTAGACGTGTTAAAGAAATCTCATTATTAGGATTAAGACTATAGAATAAACATGATTTAAAAAGCAAAGAAAACAACGAGTTGGAATGGAGCCAAAAGTGTTAGATTTATTATTAGTTCTGCAAACGAAATTCTATTGATGACGATGTCTTGGAAAACGATAAAGATTTTAACATCCTGGTGTTATTTATGTAAATGAAAAAAAATCAAGATTCAAATGTATCGAATATAGTTAGATTATAGAGAACTCATGATGGGTGATAACGAAGGGCGTGAGGACTCATGATGGCTAGGTGATGGTGAAGGGTGTGAGAACTCATGATGGGTGGGTGATAGCGAAAGGCAATCACTGTTTGTTTTGAAGCAAACTTACGTATCGTAGCAACTGGAAAATGGCGATCATGTCGTCATCGGTAGCGTGCGCCAGGTCGTAATCCAAGCATAACTGAAAAACAAACAAACGAAAGAATCAGCAAAATAACAATTCACGTTTGCTATGTAACACGACACGAAATTCATCAAGTACCTCTAACAGTTCGTTGGCTGTGAGTGGTTGCATGCTCGAATAATCTTTCTTAAGAATCTAAAAGTCAAATGGTGACGGAAAACTGAGAAGTCTTACACGCCGTCCTGTTGTGACATTCATCAATCATTACACGTCTATTATTCAAACATCCGGTCTGTCATGAAACGTAATCCAAACAAACTTCCTGCTACCAGTCAAATATTAGTTGCACGTCGGCTAGCGTAAGGGCTTATTACTCTATTACTTACTAACTTATGCATCCGATCTAAATTACATTGGAGCTCGTTAGCCTTACACCGTTCGTTGAAGAAGAGAGGAATACCTTCATTATTAGCTCCTGGTAGTCCAGTAACTGTAATTCATCATCAATACCTACGAAAAGATTAAAAAAAATCACTGCTAAAAACAGAAAACTAGAAAAAACCGTCAAACTTTTGTCGACAGTCCACTGCCGATGACTTACTGTTTAATGCAGGGGTTATTTCAGCTGATGGTTCGTCAGAAGCCAATAAAGCCAGATGAGATAAAACCAACATTATCTAACAAGAAAAAAATCCGTGTAGAAAGAAAAAGGAGAATAATTAGAAAATAGAGAAAGAAGCAAATGGAAGAAGAAGAAGAAGAAAACTGAAGATGCATAAAGTTCCAGATACATAAACATATGACTTGATGTTGTTGAGAGGTACCTTTTTTCTTGAAGCGCAGATATCTTCTTTGTTTGATAGATGCTTCAGAACATGTGAAGCCTAAATTTGCACAAAAAAAAAATGTCATTTCCGCGTTCAATAAGCCCATCCTCATAACATTACATGGTACACACCTTTGAAAAGTCGTTTTTATCAATCAATTGCAACCAACTCAGATGTTCGTACTGAACCAAGAAACTGTTCAAACTGCCCACTTTATCGTCTTGAGAAAGCAGTTTCCCCCATGCACCTGTAACAAGATCGTATCATAGGACAAATGAAAAACACAGCTGCAGTCAAAAGCATACTGTCAAGTTTAAACCACTTGCGAGTAATAAGGAAGGACTTGACTTAATAAATTTATATCTTTGATTCGCCATAAAGATATCGAAGTGGAAGGATTACCTTTGTCCATATACCATTGATAGAGGATATTAGAGAATCCCTAAATAAAATGACAAAATCGCAACATACAGTATACAGGCTTGGAAGAGACCAGTATACAGACAGTCACAGCCTCGATTTCAAAACCAATCGAGAGTGAAAAAGAAGGACAGTTGAAAACGTTCATACTTGAAAGTTACTTGTGTACATGTTCATACTTGAATTTTAAAAAAATCGTAACGATTGAACGATGATAGTTGCTAGCATACAAGTTATAGTTTAACAGCCTACCTGCTCGTGAAACATGGTCTTATATTCTTGCAGTTTCTCAGCATCTTTCGTCTTCTCACAAATCATAATAAGCACTACAAAATCCTCATATTTCTCTGCAAGTTTACTCGCTTCCTCATAATATCCGTATTTCACTAACAAACACAATGACAAAATATCACACCAACCCGACACCATCCATTTCGCTAGTCTGTTACGATGGGCTTAGGTTATAAGATGACACCTTTTTCGAGTCTACATAAAATGGTACCTAAAGCTAGTAGAATGAACTGCCGTTCTTGGTGATATTCCTCTGACAGGATGCGCTGCTGTTGTGAAGAACTAACAGAAACACAAGATAACTTAAGTCCCGATAAGTCAGACACTCGTAGGCAGATAGGAATAGAATCGTTCGAGTTTATCGAGGAAACCCTTCAGGCAGGAGTATTCAAAAGATGAGAAAAAAACCAACAAAGTGATAATCTAGGATTAGGGTCAGGATTAGGGATAACCCTAACCCTTTGGCTAAAACCTCACCACTTTAGCACATATTAAACAAACAAATGTTTTTTTTTTGTTACTCAAGAAACTTATCAAACCTGGAGAGTTGGCATTCGTAACCATCAAGAAAAATGTCTGCCAGCAGCACAACTTGTTGCGTGAGTGACGAGCCCAACTGAAATCATAAAGAAGAATTCAATTTTCGATGCTTTATTTAAAAGAAGATCTCTCATTAAACTAGACTACCTTTGTGCTATCTACGTTAGGGACTGCTTTCTCTAACTGGAGGTGAATCTAAAGAATAACCGGAATGCAATAACAAAATTATTGTTTTAAAGGTGAATTAAATTCCAACATATCTTATATCTCCATGCCTGTCGCTTCAAAAGTGATCGGCTGTTAAAGCCCCTGGAGCTTCCTACAAAATAAACAGAATCATTGGTCATTTTTTCAATCCTGTTTCCTTCCTCTCACCTTTCTCTGATACAATTTGACACAACCAAAACATTGGAAATTTTTGTCTTACCAGTCCATGGAACATGCTTGCTATCTTTCTTAGCTTCTTTATCCGCAGATAGCCTATACTGCCATGCTGCTGTGAAGCATGTCTAAGACCAAACAAGAGAGACCTCACTTAATTAAGATGAAAAATATGAAAAATTTCAAATGATGAAAAATTCTGTTACCGTGAACATTTCGCTGACTGCAAATATCAAATCGATTTGCTCTTTTAAAGTGGCCAACTCTGAAAGTCGTTCTTCCTCAATGGCGACCATACTCGAAAAAAACCTCCCGATATCTGTTACCTAACCATACAAACAAACATACAGAAAATATACAGTTTTGAAGTTTTCAAAAAGTTCTACAATTCAACTACTCTCGAGTCCAGAATACAAAGAGTGGTGGGAATAAGCGGGGTTGGTGGAAGTTTTACTCAAAGCAAATAAGTGAGGTGGAGAGTGGGTGGATATTTTCATAAAACTTAATAAACGGGGTGGGTGGAAAAATTGTAAAGCTATTTTGGTTTTTATGAATACTAATGGTAGTTACGTAAATATGTTCTTTTATGAAGAAAAAAGTGTCTGAAATAAATAGGGTGCGTGGAAAAATTTGTAAAAATAAATAGGTGGGCCGGGTGGAATAAGAACGTCTTTGGTGGAAAGTTTCATGAAGAAAAATAATCGTCCCAGGACCTCTATTCCGGACTCGATAGTAGTTGAATTGATTTGTGGTGGATCCTCAGCTATGGTACTGAGGGTTCAGATTGGAAAAGCAACCAGTACCGTACCTATGATTCAAGCATTGTGGCAAAAATCATATTGGGAACACCATGACAAATTTCAATATTTTATAATAGCATAATAAACTCTACTTGACTGAAAGAAACTGCACCTTTGTAAAAAACAAATCCTTTTTATTCAGATACAATTCTTCGTTTCCCTCTGACATATCAATATCAATGGCATTTAGCACTTGATCAATCAGCTTGCTTGATCTGCAAGATCGAAATAGAAGGATAACAAAAGATTTACATGCCTTAATCTTGCAAAATGAATAGGTAACTGAAAAACGCTTTTTACAAATCTGTGAATCATGACAGAACTAAATCATACAGAAAAATGGGAACCTGTTATACATGTCCAGTAAAGCAATCATACTCTGAAGTTTTTCATTGTTCTCATGCAAATAAAATCGTGTGGATGAAGATAACTGACCAACCTACAGGTATAAAAAAACAACTGCCTGTTTCAGGGGATCTTAAGTCCCAACAATCATCATGTTTTCAGATCACGGATCAATGCATAGCTTCATGAAGAAGTACATGATTCCGTATTTCCTCTTTTAAAATCGGGATCTATGGCATTTTTTATTAGCACGGGAGGGATAGGCTCGTGGCCTGGTCAATTTTCCTCATAATGGATTAATTACTAATAAGAATAACACTAGAAAAACAAAAACCAGAAATATCCGTGATCCTTCACTAAAATTGATTGTTCAATGGATTCAAACGTGGACAGATCTCGATCGTGATATAATCAAGATATGATTCCGTTGCTGTGCT
Organism: Turritopsis dohrnii; assembly: GCA_027922465.2. NCBI lineage: Eukaryota > Metazoa > Cnidaria > Hydrozoa > Anthoathecata > Oceaniidae > Turritopsis > Turritopsis dohrnii. The sequence goes on from BQMF02000002.1 coordinate 2,895,585, forward strand.
TTATCAACAGCAAATGATTTTGTTGCATGAATTTTCAAAACAATTTAATAATATCTGTAGTGTCTCCTTTACCATTGAAAACTGCAGGTTGCCACATCTTCACAAATAGACTTACCTTCTCCCAAACATGAGCACTGTTGAGAAATTCAATGAAAAGCTGATGGATCTGTACTTTATCTTGGAGTTGGTTCAACAAGAGAACAGCAGATGTTACAAGGCCTAACCAAACAAAAAAATAACAAGATATACAACATCATGTACCAAAGTATCTAAATTATTATAGGCAGTATGTTTGAATCTCAATCAAATTTCCATGAGGATTTCAGCTGGAATTCTTTTGATTTGAGCATAACATCAAATCAAACATCAACATGTACTCCGCTACACATAAATAAAAAAAACAAACTAAAGATCACACACTGATCATTAAATTAATCTTGCAGTTTTTTTACTACATAGTAATACATTGAGGCAAGAATGTTGTCTTAATAATACCTATGTTTCTTTGGGCTGCCCATGTGGCATCAGTGGCTGGAGAGCTGTCGAGGAGCTCACAACTAATTTGTTGAATTGCAGAATGCATTTCTTCACTTGAATAATCAATAGAAGTAAGTAGATTTTGAACGCCCTGGAAAGTTTTGAAATTATTGAAGCAGAAATCAAATATCAAAGTCAAATATGGGAAAATGTTTTGTTATAGTCACACTATTACAATGTAACGTTTGATCGCAAACTTACCATGTTCTTCTTCGAGTAGGCAACAAAAGCTGATTTTAAGCCTGTGTAGCAGTCGGTAGCATCTATCAGAAAGCTACTTTCATTGGCCTGAATAAAAAGAGAAATAATGTTGTTTTGATTAATTCTATTCAAGCAGTTCAAAGAAATCTCCGAACACAACTGATCCTCTTTTCACAGCAACAATAATGGATTCACGTTCTGTTTTATAATGGAAGCAATGGAACAGCCACATACTGTCTTTGCTGTTGTTTCCTTCTCGATGGTTTCATCCAACAACATTCTGAATGGAAAAGCAAAACAAAAGTACCTAAAACAATGAAGTCTTTGGATGACAATAACAATTGATTAATTGCATACATTTCTGGAGCTTGCGTCAACTTTAAAGTTACTAAACCATATTTTCTGGTAAGAAAAACTGAGTCATTCGCACAGCATCCTGGAAAGAGAGTTGATTTGCAAAGCTGTCACTTGCAAGCGTATAAAAAATAACAACAGTCCACAACTAACAGACTGTGTTTTACTATTTTCCATCAAAGAAGTATCAGTACTTATGTAATAGACTTTTGATGGGATATCAGAAGGCTATGTTATGTCAAGGCTGCCTGAAACAACGGTACTCACCAGCAGTTATCAAACCAGCAGATGCTTTATTAAACTCAACTGTCACTGGATCCCACTTGGAGTTTGAAACTGCAAACAATTACGAACAATTAATTCATGGTAACAGAAAAAGATTTGATACAAAGAGAGATGAAACAAATCATCCACCTGACTGTGCAAATATTTTCGTATTTGTCGATATATATACATGGTAATCTCCTGGAGGAAGGATTAACTTTACAACCGACAGTTCATCTTCCTATAACAATTAATTTTCTATAAGGTAGTATTATTTCTTTCTTTAAACATACTGGTCCACCCTTGTGATGATAAGTAGCAGATATACCAAAAAAGTACCTGGAGACAGTTATCTAGTACCACAACACGAGTTATACTCAGCTGACTTTCATGAAACTTCATTGTTGCTAAATGAAGAGATTTCAAATCACATTAAGGCTGTCAACAATAATGAAAACCACCATAAAATGAAGACATACCTAAGATGGAAATAAACAGCTCATTTTTCCATAAAGCTATTAACAACATTGTACCATAGCCAGTGGCTTTCATATCCAATACGTCTATGCTATCAAAATCACTGTATTCATTCTGCAAATAGGAATGGAAATACGATATCATATTATAACATAAAACATATGCAGGATCCTTCTTTTAAACACAATATCACCAAATTAATCCAATGTTTCAAGCATTAACTCGAGTATAACATCTTTACTTACTGGAAGAAGGTTTTGAAAATTCTTTAAGCATTTTCTTAGATCAATTTCATTGACCATCTACAAATTCATTAAAAAGATTTGATTAGGAAAGGGCAATACTTTTGGAAAACAAGAAGTCTTTCATTGCTGATTTACCCTGTTTTCATGTTCCGATATACCAGTCAACTCCCATCGTTGAATGTTTTCATTACTGGCCACAAGGAATATCCTATTCAAATATATACATAATAAATACAAAAGTCTTCCCAATCATTTGTAGTGGAACAGAAGGCACAATTCAGTTACAAACCTTTGAGAAGAATCAAATTCAATCGTTGCTGAGCAAATACATGGTGGACGCTGTTGTTCCCAGAAAAGAAAGAAATAAAATTACACAGATATTTCGCAATAGACTTGTAGTATATTCAGAGAAAGGATGTATGACACCTTAGTGATCAGTCCACAACAAAGTTCATAACAAAATAAGGAATTGAAAGATTCATTTCGTCAATGCCAATAGTCTGATTAATAGTGCAATTAAGGCTAGTATTGCACAATCAAATATCTGTGCTGATTTGAGTAATGGTTTGCAAGTTGTTTTGTATAGCACAACAACAGTGCCTTAACAAGTTTGATAAAAAAAAATCTGAATACACAATACTTAATGTCTTGTAGGTCTACCTTACTGTCAGAAGAGACGACAGGCTGAAACCAAAAGCTTGATACTCGACGTCCGATATTAGAAAGCATGCCAGATGAAGAAGTCAACTGTCTGCAATGTATTCCCGACTAAAAAAAGTTTCATAAACCTGATGTTCTACTAAAACCAAATTACAAAGTGAACCATTGCGACATTGTAACACTTCCCTTCTCACTAATTTCAAAGAGGACAAATATGTACTCACATGGCTTGGATTTATCAAATAGAGTTCATTACTTGTAGTATTCATGACACAACCATATGGCTAAATTTGTAAAAAACATGAACATTTCAGAAAATAACTGATATTACACTATTACACGATAAATATTAAGAGTTCGTCTCAAGTTTGGGATTGTACAAAGTAATTTCTATGAAAGGCTGTTGTTAAGCAGAACGTTAGGAGAAATTAGGTGAAATCAGGAAATTTTCAATGTTCGATATCTCGGACACTCCTTAATTTTAAAAACTGAAACTTGGTACACGTTCTTACTACTTGACGGAACTCACATGCCGAATTTCAAGAATTTTTGAGAGGGTGGGTTAAGTCTAAAAAATCTGATGATTTGACATGGAATGACCCAAGCATGATATATTCAACTAAATATAAGTCAAAAAAAGGGAAAAGAAAAACAACATTGTTTATAAAGAAGCAGCTAGAAAATCTTTATCAGATTGGTAAGCATTTTCTATTCCTACATTGAACTCACCATTACTGACAGCAAAGAGTGGCATTGCTTTCCATTTAATGGAAGTGTTGATACTGTTGTCATAGATGGGCGGTTTATATTTTGCCAAAACTGTACTGTTCCCTCAGCCGATATAAACAGCAAACCAGTCTTAGAATTAAATGACTGCAATGGGTCAGAAGATTGACTTTCTATTATACATGTCAAACTGGCGTCATGCTTCAATTCTGTTGAGGGAAGTTGCAGTTCTATACACTTAACGGCCTGAAAAATTAACCATTCGATTAAATCAATAAAAACCTGAATTTCAAAATGCTTAGTAGCAAATACAGCATTTCCTCTTATTACAACCTACTCACTTTAAAGTGTCCCCTTCTAATAAATGCCACCCAAGCAGTCAGTGTTGACAGTGTAAAAAAAAAAACAATTAAAGTAACTTTCACTAAAACCCTGAAACATCAGGTTTTGAGAAACCATAAGCATAAGTTCTTACAGCGTACAGCTGTAATTTTCAGATGACAAACTTTTGTTTTTGAAGGCACTATGTGAATGTTCTTGTCATTAAGACATGATGAACTTGGTATTTACCTTGCGAACAGTACTTGCAACATATCTCCATACATATAATTTTCGGTTATATATTATAGTAACCCAACCTGACTGGTGTATCTTTGAAGTGATGTATCCTATGAAAGATAGGTAGTAGTCAACTGTAAAAAAGAAATTTTAAAAAAAAGTTTCCATATTTCAACAAATTTTTAATTAACTAACGATTATTTTAAATTATTATGAATTCAATTTTTTTTAATTTTCCAAAATATTCAGTTCCAAATGGACAATTTAGATGTGGTCCATAATTCTCATAAAATATAACTGATTTAAATTTTATTTTTGTTAAGAAATAGGTAACAATTGTACCTTTGTTATTATTTGGCGCCAAACACTGAGCTATCTCCAATGGAAGTGTCCCACCAAATGTAAGCAACTGATGTGTTTCGGTTTGTTCAATCACTTGATTGAAGTAACTAAATATATTCAAAAAACATTTCTAGAACAATAAAATATATTGCTCTTTATTAAAACTGCCTTCAGATCATCTGAATCAAACTTCCAACTTAAGAACCTATCAAGATATCGGTGATAAATAAATAGCTTTTACTTTCTTGTAGATGGTGTTCTTTTAGCAGAGAAATCATTATCTTGACCAAATGAAGTATTTGCAAGTCGATACGGCGAATCTGCTCTTCCAATGATTGAATCGTCATGAAACTTTGTATTCCTTTTAGGGGTATACATTCTAATACTAAATTCGTAAATCAAAACAAAGCAGGTTATGTCTACTCTTCACAACAAAGACATTTCGGAGGGTGAGAGAAAGGAAGACTTCCATAGAATTCAAGTTAGATATTTTTCATTACTATACATAAATCTTATCATTTACAAAAGTAAAATTCTAAATTAGCGAATATTTATAATAGTCCCATCATTTCTAAGTTACAACTGACCAACGATGGACATAATATGAAACACTGCATTGAAATCCATGGAGTACCCTAACTTTGATCAGACAAAAACTTGGCAAATGAAACTGTACCCTGCACCTACTAATTACGGATACGCACTGCATTTTCACCAAGTTTTTATTATCCTTCTATTTACACAAAAAAAGCCAAGAAAAATAAAAAGGACTTATCTGCCAGAATAAACTGAAGCTGACTTTTGGAATAAGCAACCTTCGTAGTATACAGAAGGTTCATACAAGAGACTACTTTTTTCCAGAGATTAAATTTCTCAAGGTATCTGCAAATTTGCCAACACTGTGCTCATTACTAGGTCAAACAATGCAATGACAACATACAGTGACAACATACAGTGACCATAAAACTCACATTAAGATAGAAACAGAATTTTACACCACAGCTCATTCATTCAATTTTATCTTGAAGAGTTTTTGGTAAATCAACTTTAGAATTAGCTTTAAATTAATTTTGATGCAAACTGTGTAATAAGCAGTAATTATAATAAACAATCTTTTGACACTTTCAACTCCACAAGTTTCATATAATATTTGTTTCTGATACAAATCAGGCATACAGCCGTTTCAAATAAGTCATCAGTCATTTTATACTTAAATACCACTATCATCTGTCCACAGAGCAAATAATCAAATTTACTGATATAAAAAACAAAAACACACTCAATCTTAATGGTAAAGAAAAAATGACTTCAAAATGAATTCGGACCTTACTCTTCACTTTAATGATGGAAGAGAAACCCCGCTCCGAAAACATAAAAAGTTCGTAAAAATAAATACAAGAATGTTTTTATTACATCCGTTCCACGTTCTCCATCCATCCATTTCGTTTGATAGGAGAAGACTATCCAGTTTACACCAATTCTTAAGAATTATTCAATGCTGATATCTTGAACGTCTTCACCTGCAAAGTTATTAAAGCAAATTGACTCAAAAAAATAACAAAAAACATGTAATGAGAATAGCTTCTAGAAGATTGGTACACACCAATTAAGTGTCATCTTTTGAATGGCCTGCTCAGTGAGAAATTATGTTTTTTGTCTGGCTGGAATGTCGAATAGCCTGTTGAAAAAATAATCATAATGATAATCACAAGCACAATCAGGAGGTCATCCAGGCTGCATAAAGATTTTTTCATGATAAATAAATCACAAATTATGAAAAATTTACTTATGTTCAATAATTTGCTGTAGTCAGCTGACGTCGGTCTGAAAATAGAGGTGACATGAGATACATAGGTTGACGGCTATTGCAATGCTAACCTACAGCTCTACAGATATTTATTTTTAAAACATAATGAAAACATCAAACTGCCCTTTCATCGAAATTTACAGAAGATTAATATAAGACATGCAAAATCAGAAAGATTCAATTTGACTTGTGGAGCTAGTGCTGAGCTAGTGCTTACGTTTTTGGTACATTCATAACATTAAGAAACTGAACGCACGAATCCACCATGCAGTCCATCATGCAAGCTTGTCTTGATAAGATTTGGATCTGTTGTGGTTCAGCTTCTCCATCAGTATTAACTATATCATATTCGATGCACAAAGCGTCAGGTGATCCATCTTCTTTTAAATATTCCCAAGATAGATCGTCATAAGCAATATGCATCAACACAGCCTAATGCAAGCAAGGGACATTTTTAGAAGCAGTTTCTCTACTGGTTAAAGTCATAAGAGTAGTGTAGTACTGGTGTTGTACCTCCATGAGACTCTTGAACACTGTTATGCCGTTACGGTTGATACCAACAATAATTTCCTTTTCACAGGACTTCCAAATTTTCCAGCTATCATATTCTTGCAAAACTTTACCCCGGAAAAATGCACATCTGTTATGAAACAGAAAAGGAACATGCATAGTTCAATCTTTGAACAAATTCAACAATTAAGCAATAAATCAATAACATACCCATAATATGGTAAGCTTCGGCAGTATTCAAGAAATTTGACTTGACAAGCGAGAATGCTGTCTGTTTTCTTTGTAGCGTGCTCATGTTGATCACGCAATCGCTGTTCAGTGCCAGTGATACGAAATTGCTGGATAATCTTATTGGAACCAATTGCGTAATACGGAAGGAATTTCGAAAGTTGCTTTCTACATAGAAAAACAGGGTGTCTTTTCACTAACATTAATGTGGCTATTATTTTGTGAGGTACACTCTTTCCGAAATTATCAGTATATTCAAATGAATTGCAAGATATTCATATGCTCATTTCCTATGCAACTGAGAAGCCATTAAAGAAGCTACAAGGTAAACAATGAACAAAGACGTTGGAAAAACATTTCAGGAGATATAACCAGATCTGACCAGAATGAAAGCACCGCAAGGGAAACATACCTTAAATATCCAGGTTTAAGAGATGACGAGTAAGGTCCAAGCTCTATTCGAACGAGCAACCCACCCAATATTTCTGCGTCAGCAACAGGTATAGGGTACTTTGCATTCAGTATGTTGTATCGAGCCTAAAACATTAAAATGATAGTTTCAGTTAAAGAAGAAAACTCAGATGATGAAAATGATGAAAAATTTGATTCTCAAACTACTATTCAAGTAAATCAGAATGTAGATTCAAAATTACCCCTGTCGATCAGCAAATATGAAATAAAGGTTATACATTATCACGGGATATTATAAGTAAGGTTTTGATGACCACACTTTTTTGCAAGTGATTTTTCCATTATTTAACCAATGATCCACACAGTTTCGATCTACCAGCTTAAAATAGCTTGGGTAAACAACTTAAATAGGGCCTGGGATTTTAGGATAATGACCAAATGTTTTCCCAACTGAAATTTGAAGACATCATAAACCCTGTTGATTTACCTCTGCAAATAATCTTTTTATCACTGTTTCATCAGTCTCCTAAAATATAATATAAAATAAATATATTATATTAAAGCAAATTTGTAAATCTATGTAAATCCACTTTCATTCATAGACTCAATTGAATTTAAGTAAAATGAAAATAGCCAACCATTTCCTCATCTTTTACTGAACAAAAGGAATTTCTTTGAAATACAAGCACAGGTTCATCTAAAAAAATATAAAATGTCAATACACAAATTGAAACATTGACTTGACTTATGGTTAAAAACGAAACACACCATTCAGGGCCAAAACTTGCTCTTGACATGATGAAAATTCAAGCAACATATCACGCCACTGTTTTCTTAAAAGATACGGTATGTGATGGCTCTTTAGTTGTATCTCTATAACATAAAGGAACGCTCAAGGAAATTCATTCCTTAAACCATAAAGGTGCATGTGGACCATATAATGGCATTATATACATGATAACCCGTTCTTTCAAATATGAAAAGAATTTTCACCAACAAATTTGGTCTCATATCTTGTATATATACTCATGTTTTAAAATAGTTAGTTAGTGTAAATAGGGTCTGAGCACAGAACACCAGCAAATCAATGTTTAAAACAAAAGAATTATATACATGCATAAGCTCTGTAACACATGTTAATTTTTTTGTATAAAAATGTCTTATGTAGAATAACACGCGAAAATAAAACTGTTTTGATCATGAAACCAAAAATACATTCAAAATAACTATTATTTTGAACTAGATCTTTGAATGCCAAAGACAGTGACCAGTGGTAGATAGTGTAAAGAAATCCTTTGCCATTTGCACTCTCTCTTGCAGATAAGGTAACTCTTACCACAGTTTATTTCAAATGTATAATTTGCAGATATCCATTCAATCTCACAAACTAACCAGATTTTGTGTTTGGCTAAATCATTTCCATTTTTGATGATGATGATGAAGAAGAAAATGCTTTTTTTAACATATTTTTCAACCCACTTCAATATATTTATGACTAATTGCTAGAAGCTATGCTAAAGATATTCCATAATTTAGGAAGAAAAAAGAAGTTCATCTATCGTTGCAAAAACATAACATAAATGAAACAAACCTTCAAGTATGTATTTCAAATTTGATCAGTAAAAGAAGAACAAAGGAAAACAAAGATAAATTCTTCATCTGAAGAAAAATTTTAGGCAGCACCAACTATATCAGTGGTCAATAGAAGCTGCATAATGGAAGCTTACCAAGATAAGGTGAAACCATCCAAATCGAAAATACTTTGCTAGCAGACCTTGGTATTGATAGGATTTCCAGCATCATCCTCTTAATTTCACCAGCAGTTGTTAGTTTTCCCTTTTCCAGTTGCAGTAAATGACCCTCTCCTTCTTTGAGGAAAATCGCAACATTAATGGCTGAAAGCAAAAGTGATACTACAGTACTAATAATTTGTAATGGCAATATATCCTTGACTATTATTGTTGTTGCAAGTCACAAAATCACAAGGCATGGTTTCTCTCATTCTTACAGTAACAGATCCCATGAAATACACCATTTACGTAGTTTTTGTTTATCATCAACATTTTAAGCATAAGTCTAAGGCATAAAAACTTCATGAAGGACTTAAGAGAAAAAGTATGAGAAGAAAAGAAAGTTAGGTAGGATCAATATCATGTAAACATGCGTGGAAACCAAAATCAAACTACATTATAAAATTATGATGAAAGTTCTATTAAAATGTTTTAAGCAATACTTACACTTTGGTGTTTCACTAGTACTAGGTCCAGTTGGTGTTTGAATATCTTGAACATTTTTAAACAAATTTTTGCTGTTATGTTTGACAGCAGATTCGATGTCAAGGTGCAATGGTCTCAATTTGGACTTATTTGTATGTGTTGCATCAGTTTCATCAGGACATTCATCAGCCACATCTAAGCCAGTATCAGTATTGTCAAATGTGCTATATGTAGCATTTTCTTTTGTTGGGCTTTTCTTAGACTGGACTAATAGTGTTTCTTTTTCATTATCGTCATGAATTGTTGATTCTGCCTCTAATCGATCTTCCATTTTTCCTGTATAAATACAACAAAATTAAACACTGTTAATGTAACTGGAGCCTTTATGTGAACTGCAAAATTTCTGCAAAATAGATGGGTAATAACCTAGCTACTACCGTTTGTATTTCATGTCATTTTGACTTCAAATTGAAGTATCTGATCTCCTGAAGCATAACTGTTGCTGGAGGAGTGTTTTTTACCTTAGACTTTTTGTGTTGTGGTTTGTGTATGATCCTGACTGCACTGTTGTGCACTTGACTGTACTATTACTGTATTATTATGCAGTGCATGCCAGTGTTCAATCAATGGGGGTAAAATATGCACAGCAATCTACCTGCTGATGATTATCACAATGACCAAAAACAACTAAGACATACACATGTTAAGATAATTCCTCAATTTTCACTTTCTTTTGGCTATGTTTATATTATAATGCACTCCAACCATATTGTAGGGAGTACAGTTGTATTTTTATCATGTAAAATTAGTGGGAAATGAAATAAATATTTTAACAATAAAATGGCTTTTCTCTTCTTCTTAGACTAATCGAAGAAAAATTTAACAATACAGACCTAACTATTTGGCTGCTTTACAATAACGATGGCAGTATTTGCGAATTAAACTATCGCATGAAAACATGTCGGACAAAAAGTCAGGCCAGAACTGATTTCAGTCGGACAATTTTGAGTCTGGGTCGGACAATGTCCGATGTCCGACCGCTATTTTGAGGCTTGCTAAATGCATCTTTTCTTGGTTCTTTCTTTTCTTGGTTTTTTCTTGGTTTTCCAACTCGGAAAGTTGGTAAAATTGTCGGAAAAAAATATTGATAACATAACATGTCGCAATAATCTAAAAAATGCTGACCGAATCTCTGACTCTCTCTTTTGTCCGCCATTATGTTTTGCAGATTTAGACTAGTTTTCTGTACATTTTCAATCTAATGGTCATCACTTACAACAACAAAACATGCAAACGAAGAACGATAGAGAACGAAGGCTAGTATAGAGTGGCCCGTGTGAAAGTTGCAATATTTTTTTATGCCGACTGACCGACCAATTAATTAAGGCTGTTGTTGACCCGAACAGAACATATTTGAATTTGCCACCTTATGGGTAAGTTTATGGTAATTTGAATTACTACCATGCAATGAATATAGGTTCTTCTGTTCGTTTTCAGCAAGTGATTCTGCCAAATTTTTTTTAATGTTTTCACTGCAGCTTATACTTTGGGGAAAATCCTATTTTCCCTAGGTGAAAAACCTAAAGTCGTTGAACAGCCATCTAAAAAACTTTAAAAAATAAATACCAATAATAAAGAAGATGAAAAGCAAGATGAAAAAATATAGAAAATATAGACACAGAAATCCAATTAAATAACCACAGGAATTTTCCAACACACCACAAACATAGTTCTTAATCATATACCCTCTATCGTCCTAACTTCGGACATCCTTCCAAACTTCGGACATAAAAAAAACATATCCGCAAAATACAAACCATATCAATAAAAGTCCATACTGCACTGTGAATTAAACTATAAATTAAAACGTGTCATAACTAAACTTACAAAAATGAAACACTTAAATTAGTTGACTGTACCCTTGAGACTAACATGATTTATAATTACTGTGCGTTTAAAGGCGAATATCCACTTTGTCCACGGACATAAATACGAACATATGCAGGTGCTCATTACGTAGAGAAGAGTATTGTAAAATCATCATACACAATTGATTAGTATCAAAGAAAAAAGTCGAAAAAAATGTAAACAAAACACTTCGCTAAACAATATTCAATGCTTGGTTCTCTGGTTACCTGGTTCTCATTCAGTTACAGATAAAAGATGCAATAGTTATTTTAAAAGTTAATACCAGTAGAAACCGTCTGCTATAATACTATTTTAAGTTGTTCGACAGGATTGCTTTTGCAATCCCTTGAGGATAACCTTTATCGTTATTTTCAAATCACTTATTTTCTACACGCTTATAGCGCTTCACGCTTATTTACACTTCACGCTGACTTTATTGCGTTTCAACACATTATTTTTTATCAGCTTTATCTAATATTTTAGTATTTATTAGATTTCGCTAAGCGAAAGATATTGGTTTCGGCGGCGTTCTATCTATCTATCTAATCTATGTACGGCGAAGGTTTTTTAGTATCGCACTTACTAACTTAAAATTCTTTTATTTCTATTTCTTTTTATCCTTGCTCTCATGACCACGATATGTTTTCGTATATTTCGTGAGCTGTAAAGTGTATTTACCACATAGTCACAAAAAAAAAGGATCTTTCCCTAAAGGAAAAACAAAAAGAAGGGTTTCAATTACTTTTTTGATTCGAAGTACCACTGTGAAATTTAAATTAAGTAAACTTTAGTGACGCTTTTGATGTTGATATCCTTCGAGGATCAACTGCAGTGAAGAAGAAGCCTTACAAGCAGTTTTAATTTTTAACTCTAGCTTCAAACCGTCTATTGCAAACAAACTATTTGTTTGTTATTTGATTTGTTTATTTTGTTTGAGTATTTTGGATAGATTTTCGTTTTTTAAAATTTTTTCGAACAAATCTTTTTTTTCTTATCTCTTTTGGCTCACGTTTTTTTTATAAAATCATTTTTTTTAAAAAAAATTCATGTTTACAACTCATACAAGTATATTTCTTTTGTTATGTTTCAATTTGTGACGTGGTTTTTAATAAAGTTAGGTTTACACAATAAAACTTTTTTTATTTCTATGCTTACACTAGCAGATCTTTTTAACAAAATGTATCAGTAGGGCAACTAGGCTCAGAAACAGGGAGGTTACGCAGAAATACGAAAACACGTATCACTATGAAGACGGGTTTATTATAAATTCCGCTCTGCAACCCAATGAATCCTCAAGTTATGTATTTAGAATGGGCGTTATTTATAGGTCGCTATTCTTAAAAAAAGATAAGCGAAATCTTTCGACCATCCGGTCGTCTTGTTGTGACTTGGTTTGATTGGTTATGTACATTTCGTTTACCAGACAGGTCTGTTTATTTAGCATATCTGAAGTTTGGAAGGATTTCAAAAAGTTAGGTAGGGACGATAGACGGTATAATGGCTAATCTAAAAAAAAAACGTGGTCATATTATTTGTAATAATGGAGGGTAATACTAACAAGTCTTGGCACATGTGCATAGAAAAAAGTAAGTGTTAATATTAAATTTCTGATCAAAATCTACTAAGGTTTTAATAATTTCTCTTACTTGATGATAAACCTGATGTTGATGATGGTATTAATGCTGCCTGTTCAACACTGTTATCCATTGCAATTACACACCTCCACCTCCAGCTAATAACTTAAGCTGTGAACATCAAATAGCAAAGGGAAATTTAGTTAATTGGCTTTATATTGTTGATTTTTTGTTTGTTTTACATTCAGGAAATTGATCACTTCCACATTTTTTATTTGTTTATTTATTGTAGCGCTCAGCACATTATCTGTAGTAGAGTAAATTTTACATTCTAAATTCTATACCAGATTAGACATCAAACGCTAGGGTACAAAACCCTATCATTGCGAAACGTCTCCCTCGGGGAATTTTGTTCTTTCAAAATGGCGGAAGAAACAAGACGTCGCGTGATAGAAACTGAAGATGACGAAGATTCAAAATTGGTTTTCGAAACATCTGAAGAAGTCAAAGTCACCAAGACTTTTGACCAATTGAAACTTAGGGAAGATCTCCTTCGTGGAATCTATGCTTACGGTAATTTTCGCTTTCTTCTATAAGCTTTTTCTTGAAGAATAAGGATAAGTGTCAATCGAGCGAGCGAGGTACGATCTTTTTTGCTTTGAAACAGATGAAACAAATAAAATATGTTGAAAAACAAGTGTGAAAATTAGCTGGTCATATAACGGTGCAAACAACTTTTTTCATTTTTATTTTATTTTTCGTCTTGTTGTTTTTTTCTTCCAAAACAAGTTAACTTTGCCAGAGCAGAGCCAGAGGAGTTCAAGAGTTGCTATTTTTTTTTCGCACCCGCCACTCTCCGTCGTCCAGGATGTTTTAGGGCCAGGGTTAGGGTTATTTTTTATCTTTTTATTTTTTATCTCAGCCAACTAGTACAAAAATAAGGCAGATACATTTAGGAGGGGGGTGCGAAAAGGAAATAGCACCGGAGTTCAATCATCAATAATAAAGATTAATAATGAATTTGTATCGCAAACATGAAAAATAGCATCCTTTAAGATTGGCAACATAATGGACAAATGATAGAGAAATTAGAGTGATTGCTTCGTTGGCTAATTATTCTTTTGTTTTTTGTTTTTTTTTTCCAATTCCTGTCTACCAAATGATCAGATCAGAAAAATGTGCACTCATTTGTTATGGGAAAGAAATAAAACAATCAGTTTTTTTGTTTTTTTTCCTGTCTGCAGAAATTTTTGAGAAGTGGAAATTAACCTTAAAAGCCTTCTAAAAATCTAGACAGACACAGTATTTTCAGATAATACAAGGGAAAAGATGAAATAAGAAAAGGAAGTGGGATGTTTAAAGCATTAGTTAGGAAGGCTGTCCAAGTCAGTACAATTGACAAGAAAATCATAATTAAAAACCCGTCAATTAAAAAACCAATCCTTGAAAAATTGTTTTTTATGGCAGTTTGGATAAAGACAATTACAATTGCTGAAATTTTGAAATTTAGACCCTCTAAAACAGCATCTACAGCCTCTCTTAACAGTATTTTTGTTCAGTGATTTTGTAGAAAACAACGTTGATCATTGAGATTTCAGGCCTTAATTGTAGCGAAAAGAAGCCTTGGGAACCATATTGCTGAGTTTTTTGTAATATCTTTCGTGAAAGAGTTAAACCATCGTTTTTAAAAAGCTTTTGTGCAAATCCATCTTACATAAAATATAACTTTCAAAGAAAGCAAAAATGACGTGTTTGGTCTGAAACAGATTAGATGTCTATGTCTGGTTCTGATGATTCTGATGATTCTTCTAAGTCTGAGAGCGTATATTTTGAGATATCCACAGCAACGTTTGAATTATTACCGGTCTTCCTTCGTTTAGCTGGATACTTGTGTGGCTTCATGGCAGATATCCTGTACATTTAATTTTTTTTTACTTTACTCCCGCACAGATCTTTTTCTAATGTGAATTCACTTCAGTTTCCCATTCATGTACCATTTTCAACGAAACAACGAACAACAAAAACAGACATGATTTTTTCAACTACATTGAAAAACTATTCGTTTGCACAGAAAAATAGTTTTGGGAGGCTACCGCCTCCCAAATTATTTTTCTGTATTAGCCCCTGATTAATCAGGTCTTCCTTGTAATGGCAACCACAAAAGTGTTTTTACACAACTCTTATATAATTTAGGTAGTATATTTTCACACTCTTTAAACAAACTCATTTGAATCTTCAGCTTGTCTGCTAATTCAGTGATTGTACCAAGAGAGGAGATGCATTATTTTTTTAAATGTGATAATACCGACAGACAATTAAAATTTTTAATAGAAATAGAAATCTGGGGCCCATTTCATACCTCCTTTGAAGTGATGCAATACACAAAGAAAACCTTTTCCTAATTGAAAGCCGGTTTTAACTATGCCTGCCAATGGAAATAGTGATTTGCATACACAGTTTCGTTACTTTTTTGCCCAATCAGATTAATTTGTCTTAATGAAATAACACCATGAAAAAAGAATTTTTGTACCATGAAAACCTAATGATAAACATTAACAAAAGGGAAGGTTTTCAGGCTTGTTCTATGGTAGTGAGTCAAGAGATGTAAAAGGAAGATGTGAAAAAGATTACAATGAAAACAATGGTAGGATTATAAAATGGATGTGTGGGGTTAAAGTAACAGAATATCTGGGATAGAGAAACAGGTTGCTATTAAATATCTTAAGAGAACACAACATTGGGTACTGGCATGGTTTGGTCATCAAGAAAAAATTGAAAGTAATGGTTTGTTGGTAGTTTTGAGGGGTTCGACCTCAGGTGACTTGGAGTAAAGTAGTAAAGAAAGATTTAAGAAAAAAGAAAGTAAAAAAATAGTTAAGGATAGGACAGTATGGAAGGCAGTGGCCAGAATCCATCCAACAGACATTAAATCAGGTAACATAAGGATCATGGTGACAAGTTTCTTAACTAATACATATTATTAAGTGCTTACCTATTTTCTGTAAATTACTCTGTTTCAATCTTTTGGGGACATGAAAAAAATTCATTTCTTCAATTTTGTGTCCTACTCTCTGATCATATTTTTCTTCGTAATGAATGGCTAGTTAAAGCAATTTTGAATACAAACAGAGTAATTTCTTTCGTCACTAATATAATATATATTTACTAGACTGATTATCTGCTGTTTACACACATAAGAAATTAAATGGTTAATTAGGATTTATAAACTCAATTAAACTAGATCTTTTATAATCATCATGAATAGTCTTTCGTAAAATAGATTATAGTTTGTGGTAGTTGGATTATGTTGTCTACTCTGTCTTTGTTATGAATACCACGATCACTGTTTACTATGTTGTAAAAGGCCTATAAACATGAAATCGTTTTAATGTAATAGGTTTTGAAAGACCATCTGCTATACAACAACGAGCAATCAATCCAATTATTAAAGGCCGTGATGTCATTGCACAGTAAGTATTTTTCCAGTTTAATACCAAATTACATGATCATTTTTCAACTGAAGATAAACTTATCTTTGTTTTTCCTAGAGCTCAATCAGGTACTGGAAAAACAGCCACCTTCTCCATCTCTGCACTGCAGCAAATCGACACCAGGGTTTGTCACTATCTTAGATATTTCTCAAGATATTTCTAATTATATATTTGCATCACTTGAACTAAATTCTTGTTGGGTTTTTTTTTCAGCTGAGAGAGACACAAGTTCTTATCTTATCACCAACTAGAGAATTGGCCGTTCAGATTCAAAAGGTTTGAAATCTTTCTTCCACTATAATGTAAAGAGGTCGTTGTCTCATATTCTTTATCAAATAACAATAATGATATTTCAACTACAACGAATGTCTGTGAGCTAAGAGTATCTGTCATTACAAATAGCCTGTCAGGAAATTTCAATGTACAGTAGGCTTTTTATTGGCTGTATTCAAATCTCGTATGTATAATCCAGGTTGTACTTGCCCTTGGTGATTATATGAGTGTACAGTGTCACGCATGTATTGGTGGAACAAACATTGGTGAAGATATCCGAAAGTTAGATTATGGTCAACACATTGTCTCAGGAACGCCTGGACGTGTTTTTGGTATGTAAACCATTTTTAACACGCTACACGTTTTTAGGTTTTGTCAATACTCACGCAACGAGTATCGTTATTTCTCAGATATGATCAAACGACAAAATCTGCGGACCAGATCCATAAAAATGCTTATATTAGACGAGTCAGATGAAATGTTGAACAAAGGTTTCAAGGAGCAAATTTATGAAGTTTACAGATATCTACCTCCAGCAACACAAGTATAGTGATCTAAGTTGTTTTATGATTTATGTGTTCTTTTCGTTTGACAGTAGAAGGAATAATCTGCGCAAAGTGGCCATCGAAGATGTTTGTTAAAATGTAGCCATTATGCTGTGGCAAACCTGTACTTTTTCTTCACGCTCTCCATCACTTGTGCTTTGTAGGTGGTTTTAGTCAGTGCTACTCTTCCCCACGAAATCTTAGAAATGACGCAACAATTCATGACAGATCCTATCCGCATCCTGGTCAAACGGTACCTCATCATCACTTTTATAGAGTTTTCTATACTGTCTGTTGTTAACTGTTGGCTCATAACTGTATTTATGTTGTTGTTGTTTTAACAGTGATGAATTGACGCTGGAAGGTATCAAGCAATTTTTCGTGGCAGTTGAACGTGAAGAATGGAAGTTCGAAACATTATGTGACTTGTATGACACGCTGACCATCACGCAAGCTGTAATCTTCTGTAACACCAAGCGTAAAGTCGATTGGCTTACTGAGAAGATGAGGGAGGCGAATTTTACAGTTGTGTCCATGCATGGTGATATGCCGCAAAAAGAGCGGGAATCCATTATGAAGGAATTCCGATCGGGTTCGAGGTAATCTCGTTAAAACTACTTGTTTGGATGCGGATGTTGGTTTTGTCAGCATTTTGTCTTATCCTCAAAACGGGTTTTCCGGTTTCTAATTGGTTGTTTTCTAGTCGAGTGCTTATTTCAACAGACGTGTGGTCACGTGGTTTGGATGTGCCTCAAGTGTCGCTTGTAATCAACTATGATTTACCGAATAATCGTGAGTTATACATTCACCGGTAAGATATTCAACAGACTTCGTTATTAATTCCTTAAATTCCTGAAATCTAGTAACTTTATTTTGTCATCGTGTACATGCAAATTTAACCTGCAAACAGATCCTCTTTGTAGATACGCCCACAAAATGTTACGGGCATTCGTCTAACTATCATGCCATATAATTTTCACTTGATCGACGTTAATTTTTTACTTAACTTCGAGATCTGCGTTTTCATAAACGTTGTTCGCAATAAACATTTACGTTATATGCAGCATACACTAATGCATCGCCATTTTCGCTTTTGCACTTTACACTTTCTCGCACTGAAATTATTGTTACATATTTCAACCATTCTTAGTATTGGGCGGTCTGGTCGGTATGGGCGCAAGGGTGTTGCAATAAACTTCGTGAAATCCGATGACATTCGTGTTCTCCGTGACATCGAACAGTATTACAGTACACAAATCGATGAAATGCCGATGAACGGTTAGTATATCGATTTTATAGGACAATACTTTTTGTTTGCACAATCACACGGCAGACGAAATATATTGTTATTTATCCTTTTAGTTGCCGACTTGATTTAATCATATGGTGATGTCTTCACGCGAGAGTACCTATCTCCTATCCTATCACGGACGTTGTAAAATATTCCATAAAATGTCTTTCGCTGCTGACTAATGACAGCCTTTCACGTCGGAACGAAATAAATTGTGGTTGCTGTGAGACTCTTCCGTGTTTATACTCTCGTTTTGTGCACTGCGCTCCATCGTTGATGCTGCAAGCGAGTATTGGTTTTATGATGTAATTTATATACAAAAGGTTTTTCGAAGTCTTTCACTTCACTTGTGAAAACATGGTAAAATGATTTTTAAACGTTTATTGGGTTTTTCATTTTCTTTTCATGTTACGTATCTGCCCTTATTCAATGTGGTATCCCGTCTTGAAAATTTTTAAAGTACCTAAGTATAAAATCTAGGACATTCAGATGATTACATAGAACGCACAAACTAGTACCTAGTACTTCAACCTAGTGTAGTATCCTACTGTTGCATCATTTCAAAATTGCATGTTGCTAATTTATCACTGTCTTTGCTTATAAACAAAAAAAACTTGTATGAATCTTTTAATAGCGTGATCTATTATCTTGTGATCATGCTTGATTTTCACCGACATGCTGGAGGCTTTTAATTTTGGAGAACATGCGTAGTAAACGTAATAGAGAGTAGTTTCATGGGACAATTTGAGTTCATCAAACTTTTTGCAGGAAAGTCTTATAAAAATGTTTGAAAGAACGAGGCATGACGTAATTTAATGCTCACTGACCCAAGCAAATTTAACAAGGTTTTCACCTTATATAATAATAATAATAATAATCGATTTATTTCCAATTCCAAAATTTACATTGGTTCTTCTATTGGAAATGCGAAGTTGTGTGTATGTGTAAGCGAGTCAATATAAAAGTAAGGTTAAATTACAAAACTATTATTACTCTAACAATTTTTTTTTTTTTTTTTTTTTTTTTTTTTTTTTTACATATTTTGACTTAATATTCTTGCAGTAGCACGGTCAAAATAGTATTTCTTTGCATCGCTGCAGAACTTGTCATAATTAGTTTCTCGTCTTAATGGCTGCGGAAGTTCATTGAATCGTTTGCCTGCGACATAGCAGAATGATCCTTTGATATTGCCTGTTTCTACTTCCAGCATTCTGTTCTCGTTTCCGCGAAGGTTTACCGCTCTCGTTGACTTTCGTGTAAGCTGTAAATAAATTGGCCAGTTGTCTGATTTGTATAACGACTTGTGAGCAGCTTTAACGAGAGAAAAAGATATTCTTTCCTCGACTGGTAGCCAATGCAGGGTTAGTACGTCGTTGTCATTGCAGTATCTGTTGTAGATAAAGCTGGCGGCAGAACGTTGAATTTTTTGTAAGCGTTTAATTAGGTAATCAGGTGCATCTGCAAAAATGAGATTGGCATAATCAATTTTCGCAAGAACTAGAGACTGCACCAGCGACTTCTTTACGTTGAAGGAGGCAGATCTTTTGAATTGTTTTAAAGATCTGAGGGTTGCCAAACAAGATTTTAGAACTTTGTTTATGTGGGTATTCCATGTTAGATGCTGATGAAAGTGCACACCAAGTATCCTGTATTCTTCTAGATATTCAATTGGTTGACCGTTGCTGGAACGTAAAATATGTCCTTGACTGTGAAAATTGTGCACCTTCGCCATTTTTGGCTTTGAGAATAACATGGCTTTTGTTTTCTTTGTGTTAAGGTGAAGATTGTTTTTATGTGACCATGTTTCCAGTCGGTCCATCTCTAGCTGCATCGAATTGATCGTTGCATCCAGAACATTTGGTTTCATCCCACGGAAAAGCGTCGTATCATCAGCATATTGTAAATAACAACTCGTTCCATTTTGACTGATCATTGTCACGTACAAGTTAAACAGCAACGGACCAAGTATACTTCCTTGAGGTACACCAATTCGACACGGAGCAATTTTGAAGATTTGTCATCAATTTGGACGAACTGCTGACGGTTCTGAAGATAATCGTTTAGTAGCTCTATATATGACTTTGAGAAACCCAGTTGATGGAGCTGATGTATTAGCGTTGGGTAGTCAACAGTGTCAAATGCCTTCGAGAAATCAGCAAAGAGAGCCAACGTAACTTCACCTCTGTTCATTGAGTCTATTATGCTATCTTTTAGCTTCATTAGCAAGGTCGTTGTTGAGTGGCCTTTTCTGAAGCCAGATTGATGTTGGTGGTAAATGTTTTGGTTCTCGATAAACTACGTCATCTGGTTTAGGATAATTCTTTCAAACACTTTTGAAAGGATTGGCAATATGCTAATAGGGCGATAGTCGGCCAAGGTGGTTGGGTTTGCTATTTTCGGTACTGGGCATATACGGCTTACTTTCCATTGCTCGGGGAAGGACGAAGTGCTGATGCATGTGTTGATGATATGCGTTAATGGGGATACTAAGTAGCTGGAGACACTTCTTATGTACTTTGCTGGAATTTGATCGTAACCGGTGGAGCAATCTGATCGTAGTGATCTTAGTGCTTTTTCTACCTCAAGGTAAGTGGTTTGATGAAGACGAAAAGAGTGTGGAGTATCAGTAAGGTTATCAATGATTTCCTTGGTTATAGAGTCACTACTGGGATTCTTTCCAGTTGTACGGGTGGCAGTGTTCTTGAAGAAGGTGTTGATGTCGTCAGGGTCGACTTGGATGTTTTTAAGGTTTGGGTGAAGTATCTTGTTAATAACCTGCCAAACTACTTTGTTGTTTTTGTTGCTCAGAAGTTTTTTGAGGAACTCAGATTTGGTTTTGCGTATTTCAGCTTTGAGGCAATTACGTGTTGTTCTTAATTTTGCCTTGTTCTCTTCTGATGATGTTGTTCGTACCAGCTTACGCAATCGATTTCGTTCTTGCTGAAGTTGCGTGAGGTTCAGTTCTTTCATCCATGGAGAGGGTGGTCGTGTGAGTTTTACTCGTTTCAGAGGTGCATGTTTGTTGATGCAGTCCAATATCATATTATTTAGTAGGTTTACTTTGTCAGATACATCGTCGACTCCATAAACTATACTTAGAGGTAATGCGCTGAAATCTCTAACGAATTCATCGATTAACAAATTCCTCTCATCACGAATGAATCTGTATCGTGGTTCATATCTGGAAGGGCATTTTTTGAAAACGGCAAAGGGAGCGTCATGATCACTTATTTCATCGCATAGAACGATGCCTTCATGAACTAGCTTCAATGTACTGCTTGAAATTATATGGTCAATTAATGCTGTATCTTTCCTTGTCGGATTGGTGACATGTTGTTTTAGATTGTAGGTATCGAGTATCTCGTTATAGACCCTGCACTCCATAGTGGGCTTCAAAACATCGATATTGAAGTCTCCGGTGATGATTATTGGACCTTCATGATTAAGTGTGATTTGAGACAGCATGCCATCAAATTTTTGAAGCCAAGCAAGCTATTCAGTGGATTTGCTGCTTGGTTGATAGATCGTTCCTATCAAAACGCTAGAACGCTTATTGTTCCCTTTAATTTCGATCCACTGATTTTCAACAGAATTATCAATGGCATTGAGATCGTTCCGTTCTTTGAATTTCATATTAGATTTGACATAATAGCCAACTCCACCGCCTTTAATGACATCACGATTTCGAAAACCACAGACATATCCTGGAATTTCAACGTATTTCAATATATTATGATTGTCTTTTAGCCAGGTCTCAGAGAGAGTTATCACATCGAATTCGTAGGTCTTCAGCATAGCTTCAAATTCGGAAAAAGTTGACATGATGGCTTGGGTATTTAAATGTGCGATAGAGAGATGTTTCCTCAGTTGGTTTAATTTTGAAATGTTTGGTGAGTTTGCTGGATCTTTTAGCAAAGCATTACTCACTATTTGATCTTTAAGATCTCTAACCTGATGGAATGGAAGTTGAGCTAACAGGCAAGTTGAACAGGTCCATGTTGATGGTAGGCGTGAATTGGTGATCTGTATAGAGGAGATTTTCGTACATTTCAAGTGTGTTTGTTCTTTGCACGTTAAGCATTCCAGTCGCTTACTGTTGCTGCGTACAGTTTTACCGCATTTGGTACAGCTCACAGGACCTGGGTTAGTCTCTATGTCTCCTGATAATAATAGGCAATACCTGCTATCATGATTAGCGTAGTACGTAATCGGAGCTGACCATCGGTATCGGTTTGGTTTCTTGCAAGTGATTCGCTGCGTGTTAGCTTGATGTGTATGGAGTCTGGAAATGCTGGTTGAAGAAATCAGGAGCAATACGATGAGGATATTGATCATTATTTTTGTTCCTTTCTGGTAAACGCTGTGTGATCTTCTTATTGTGAGACTTCTTTAAAAAAGTTATTTGCATTCAAAATCGATCTAGACAAGGGTCCAATTAACTCCTGCCCCAGTCCTTGATTGAAAATTGAAGCAATTGACTTTAATATTTAGTAAAATAAACGAAATTTCATAAAAAACGATATAGATTAATACAGACGTCAGAAAAAAGCGAAATATGTTGAAGTATATACTTGAAGTTTTAATGAACTCAATTTGTCACATGAACTGTATGAGAAGAATGCCTTTCGTAAGTTCCGCTTAATTGATCGACTGGTTGGATTTTTCAAAACACGGTCTTCGAGAACGAAGAGTTTAGCAGATTTGTATACTTGCAATGTCGGTATAAAAACGAAACTAATATTTTGGTAGTGAAGTGTTGCTTAAGTTATGACGATAAAGACCCCAAGTCTGGTCAGGATTTTAGTAAATTGTTTAGCAGCTCATTCATCCAAAATGAGAAGTCAGGCATATTTGATTTCGATGCTACAATATACTGTTTTGAAAAGAATGTGAACATATTTCTTATCATGATTGAAGAGTGACATCAAGTGTTCTGTACATAGTAAATTCTCCACGTGGTGTAGTCTCGAATTTAAATTGGATCCCTACTACATGATGTACCTTAGGCCGACTTTTTTTTGCGTCAGTAAAATTTTGCGAAAATGGTTGAACATGGATTTAACGCAATCTAATTTTAGCGAATGACCCGTTATACGGAGAATTGCCAGAAGGTAAAAAAAAGTTTTGCTAAATTTAAATTTTCCGCAACTTTAATTTAGCGAAAATACGCTAATTCGCTAAAATCGCTAAAATAAGGCGACGCAAAAAAAAGTCGGCCTAAAGTAACAGAAATATAGGTTCGAATCCAATTCGAAAAAGTAGGAGACTGGAATAACCAATCACAATTCTGTGTTTTAAATAATAACCAATCACAATTCTGTGTTGTAAATAATAAC
The DNA here is from genome assembly GCA_027922465.2 of Turritopsis dohrnii. Lineage (NCBI taxonomy): Eukaryota > Metazoa > Cnidaria > Hydrozoa > Anthoathecata > Oceaniidae > Turritopsis > Turritopsis dohrnii. The sequence goes on from BQMF02000002.1 coordinate 2,919,539, forward strand.
CAATCACAATTCTGTGTTGTAAATAATAACCAATCACAATTCCGTGTTTTAAATAACGGTTTACTTGATGCTGAGGAATTCGTGTAATTATGAAATGATTCCACGCAATTGCCGTGGTCTGATTAAGCTCTTACAACAATCAGAATAAAATTTGAGTTTTTATATAGTTCAACCACATTTTTCAAAAGCATCCCTTGAATATGATTAATGGTTTATGCTGGCACCACAGAATTCAACCTCATGCGATAGGATTCAGAAATATTTTGCATCACCAATCGTGCTCTTCATGTTGAAATCTTTGAAAGAGTGAAGAAAAATCGAATTAATTTTTTTGTTGCGATATTTTCATGGATCATCTAGATTTTAGATTTTTCTAAATGTGACCGTCCATGGGAAAAGAATAACATTCAAATTATAGATTATAGATTATAGGTAAGAAAACAATAGAAATTATAGATTAATCTAATCTATAATCTATAATCTATAATCTATAATTATCTATAATTATAGATTATAGGTTATAGATTATAGATTATAGATTATAGATAATCTATAATCTATAATCGATAATCGATAATCTATAATCTATAATCGATAATCCATAATCGATAATCTATAGTTATTACAGGTTATAGATTCTGAAACGTCATCGAAACCATTAAAGAAATAGTTACTTAGTTATGCTAATCATGTCGTTGGCACATTAAACATGCTATAATTATAATATGTGACGTTCCAGGGGATTTTGATAACAAACGATATTAACGTTAATATCGTTATTGTCGTTAATATCGTTAATGGAACTACAGAGTAACGTTATTATCGTTAATATCGCTAATATCGTTAATATGGTAAGAGCACAGATTACCGTTTACTATCGTCAAAAAGTTTTGTTCAAGACGTTTGTTTATACATTTCACATACGTGTGTCGTTTTATGAAGTTCTAAAATAACCGTGATTTAATTATTATTTTGCCAAATAGCAATCAATTCAAAACAAACTCGCTTGTTCATGACATGATAAACTCTGATTCATTCAATTATGACACGCGGACATATATTTTTCTAGAAATAACAAAGCACTTTTTTTTCATTTGTTATTCCTGTACCTTCAGCACAAATTTGAAAAGCCACTTTAAAATACCGTGTCATTCGATTTGGTAATGTATTATTTTGAAATGTACATTTGCAGGTAGCACGCGTTTGTGTATTAAATTGAACTTAATTAACTGGTTCTTATATTCATTTGGAGATTAAAGATACAGAAGTAAGTTCGAAAGCAGGCACGAGTAGAAACCGTCTGCTATAATTCTTTTTTCTGAATTGTTCGACGGGTTGCCATTCTATAAGCTCTTGGGAAAAAAAACTTTACATTATTAAAGACACGTTACATTAAAGTTTTTTTCGATAGCAAAACTTTTATTATTATTCTTTCGAAAGACATTTCACTTGCACTGGGTGAAGATGTACCCGTAATTAAATTGATCGCAACGTTTTCAGTGATCATTATTGATTTTCGTCATTTCGTCGATAATGTTTTCAGGTTCAACATTGGGATGAGGGACGAATGTAGGAAGGGACGAATGAAAACATTTTAACGTCGGCTTGACGAGTTGCAAAAGTTCTCTTTTGAAATACTCACCTTCGTTTAAAAATAACATTACCTGTTTCCTTCAGTTTGTTATGAAGTTTATGTGAAAGGTTGTCTGAAAGTTGTGTTTACACAGGGCTCTAAAACTTTACTTGAGGGTAATTCTAAAATTGAATTTCTTACGCCGTAATCAAGCGAAAGAAAGATTAATATAATATATAAATTAAAAAAAACCAAAAAAAGTTTCTTTTTGATTAAACTAATCTTTCTCTACCTTACAGACTTCAATATTAACGTTAAGGAACAAAAATAATCTTTCACCAGTATCTGTCGATTAATAAAAATAGACATGGCGACCTGGTTCACATTCACTAGGAAACTGAAAAGACAGTTTGTTGAAAACCAAACTAAAATCTATGCTTCAAATAGAAACCACCCGATTGTACTCGAGTGTATTTATAACTCACTTGAGATTACAGTGTTCGAAGCGGATGTTCGAAGTACCGTGCAATGCATACGGACACCAGTTATGTTTATGTGTACACGTGCTTTTTTTTCCTTCCTTGTCAAACAACAAGCATAACATGATGAATAATTAATGAGCTTTTTTGCACAACAATACAAATGATGTATGCTTCTTTCAGAAAGGAGTTTTTAATTCTTTCTTATTGTAAAATCTAAATGGGAAAGAGAAATTTTCGAGCCTATCGAGGGATCGTTATTGATTATTGATTTCGAACGTAGGTTATAGATTATAGATTATAGATTATAGATTATCGATTATAGGTTATAGATTATAGATTATAGATTATCGATTATAGGTTATAGATTATAGATTATCGATTATAGATAATCTATAATAATCTATAATCTATAATATAGATAAAATTTTACCTATACATAGATTATAGATAAAATCTAATCTATAATATAGGTAATTATAGATTAATCTATAAATCAATGTTATTTTTTTCCCATGGACAGTCACAAATATTAGTCAAAACCTATCACGTCAATCAAAAGATAAAACTGTTTTAATTAATAGTCTAGTTGGCGAGCTTTTGGTATCTAAAAAACCCTTTGGTTAAGTTATCTCTGCTACCATCTTCCTTCGTGTGTAATGTACCATTTTGAAAGTAAGACGTAAAGTCCGGTTCGCAACTAGGACCTTTCATCAACTATTTAATTTGCGAAGGACCTAAGGAGTTGCTTTGATTTTCATTTGCTAAATTAGCTTTAAATTGTATCCTCCTTCGAAGCTAACATCTAGTTTCCTAAATTCTAATAAATTCAACCGATCCTTTTTATACTTTCAACAATTAACGTATCGTGTGCTTGGGGGCTAAAGATCAATATAGTAGAATTTTGAACCAAAACCAAACTTTGTTTTATCAAGAACAAAGACAGCTCAAAACATTTCATGAAGCAGCCATGTTGAAGCGTGTTTGTCTTCTCGTCGCTGTGTTGGCCTTCAAACAATCCGTGCTTGCAGCTGTCTCGCTTGCCAACATTACAACAAACTGGAAAACTGAACACGTGAAAATTGAACTCGATGTACCAATTCTATTTTACGGCAACTATTATTCGGTTATATATGTAAGTGAGTTTATATATTTTATGTTACAGGTTTTATTTCATCATATGCAAGATGGCATGCTTTTGATTTTTCTGTTCAAACCATTCTCGTTTGCTTCCAGGTATCTACCAATGGCGTCATAAACATCGGTCAGTCATATAGTCGGACGTCTTGGAAGTTTTACAAAACACGAGTATTAGTTCCTTATCATGTGGAGGTGTATCTCAAAAGAACCCTGACAGTTCATCTCAATAATGATACAAATATGTTAGACGCATTCTCCAAAAGAATCAATGCGAACTTTCGTCTAGAAAAACATTTTAATGTTAAAGATCTCTTATCGATGACATGGAAAATATTCATGACAGCTAGTGATGTTGCAGTACGGTTAATTTATAAATTTCTTTGTGTTCTTGTTTGCTTCTTAATGTATATTGTATCTTCTGAATCGAACTTTATCAGGTTACAATGTAAATCAAAATCTTTTTACACAGACTCGCGCCTAAAGTTCTGCTCGCCTACTTTTTATGCTTGCAGCGGATATTCAAACTTTATTCCATAAAGTCGTGAATTCAGTGAAAATTTAAAATGAGTTTAAACAAGGCAAAACCGTTTTGACTCTGGACGAAGTATTTTTATATTTCGTCTGTACCTAACCAGATAATCGAAGTTTAAAGTATGCTAGCCAGGCTGATAAGAAACATCAAAGAGCGCAATTGCCTTATTCTTGCGTGATATCCATTGCACATATCTGAAAATAACCGATGAAATTTTATTCTCTTGAGTGTTCTAGCGAACTTTTAGATTATTAAAAATGATGATAATGTATGTGTGTCATTTTGTTTTCCAGATGCAAACTGTCACACTAGAGATGGGAAGCAATAAGAAAGACACCTTTTTCACAATATCCTATCAGAAAAACGAGTCTGGCTTTTATCAAACATTCTTAAATTTCATTTATGGAAACATTTTGACCGGATTCAGTGCTGGTGACAGTGTTAGGTACAACTCTACTATGACATTTTATCCAAATGCAACATTACAGACCCGATCTGTACAAACTCTCTGCTTTTGTTTGCAGGGCTTTTCAAATGTTTGGTGGAAAGAACGGAGATCGCGAACATTATGACGAAATCTTATCGAAACGATCGAACATAAACGAGCCTGGAGTGTGGGCGTTTGGATTTGGGCGTAATCAGAACTTTTCTGTCCGCCATCCAGATGTCCAGGACAGCACAACAAACGTCGGTAAGAAAGATGTGTATGAAATTTTATCAACCAATATTATGAATATGTTATGTTTTCCGATTACTACTTTATTTAAGAAACGGATGTCGTTTAACAAGCTAATCAAATGGACAGGTTTCACGTCATTTTATTTGAAAGTGTGTTAGATAAAACCCAGGTCCACATGTAACTTCAAACAACTCCTAAAATAATCTAACAACACAACATTGAAATGAAAGAGATTGAAGTGTTCATGTTCACCTTAGTCGAAATTTCTGAACTTAGCATTTTATTATGATTATATTTTCAGGATATTGTGATAGACTCCGTTATAGATGTCATGCGAAGGCGATATGTTCTGAACAAAAGCAAAGGTGCGAGTGTAAACCAGGCTTTATAGGAAATGGCATCAATTGTTTACTAAAAGGTTAATATCAACATCACTTGACAAAGTTTGAACATCTAAGAAACTTTGAACGCAGCCTGTTCTTTAGCATTTTCCTTGAAACTATTCCAGGTGACTTCATTTTACTGACTGGAAACATAAATGGCAAAGTGGATGTTCATCAGTTATTTAATCTCAGGAGTTATGTATTTGTTAATCAATCAAGTGGAATTATAACGGTGACTATTTCTCCTGTAGAAAATTATTACAGTCCATTATTTCGTAGCCTCGTTTCAGTGTTTGGTTTATTTTCGTGGATGTTTGCAAGAACAGCAAAAAATACATTTCTCGGACCAGATTTACATGGCGATCGTCTGCAAGCTACAACAGTTATACAGTTTAATAAGGACCCCGGTAGGTGGATTGACTAATCGGTCAGGGTTTTTTGTTGTTTCTTGTGCTGTTAGTATATGCGTTTCTCCTTAGATAAAACCATCATCATAGAACAAACAGTGAACGGTTATGCTGCAGGCCGTATCCAAACATCAACAGTAATATCTGGTAATAGCACGATAGATTTCGAAAACTTCCAAGAGAGGCTACAGTATATTCGCAACACCAGTGAAAGTTTCCACCATGTTGCGGACGGAGAGGTGACAGGAAAGACCAGCCTGAAAATCTCTCCGCATGATCAGGTAGACGTCACACGAGTCATACGGTTCGAACCGCTAGGAATCGATATCTCGCCGAAGTATCAAATAGAAACCAGCGTAGAAGAAGTCAAGTATTCGGCTGTTACGCAACTCTTTTCTGTTACGTTTTCTTCGAGGCTGATCAAACATGGTGGAACAGGTGCGCTTCCGTTTTTCTCCTTCTGTTAAAAAAAACATTTTTTTTGCGAAAGTATTTAACTTTAAATTTGACCAGGGAATCACTAAATTGTATCACGACGTTCATCTTGCATTCATTTACTTTTATCAGGAAATCTTATCAATTCTCATTCCATTCACGTAATAACACTGTATCTTTTACTTTCTTTTGTCGTTCTTTCCACACCTATTTTTAACGACTGACAATTGTGGCGCAGTTTTTAACAGTTAACGCCAACAGCCAGTTGATTTTTCTTTTCCTCGTAGAACAAGTAGTGTTGGTGCAAAGTGGTTCGCTTAAGCAATTTTCGATACCATATGATGAGAAATCTTTTACATACCTGCATGAGGACTACGGTCACAACTTGATCGGCGTAGATTACGACTGCAAAAGTGGTTTCGTATTTTTCACCGATGCCACAGATGGAACGATCAAACGAGTCCATCCAAGCAACACAACAGAAGTCCAAGCTGTGGTGGAGAGACTCTCCTTTCCAGAGGGTATGATATAAGTATTACATTGTTATTGATTATTATTGTTTCAATAGTACGATCAATAGTATGAATAAACGAGACAGGAGATTTCAAAAGATTTCCTCGATAAAATGACTTCATTGTCCGGATAGGTGAGAAACGCTGTAGAAAGGTGAGAAACGCGAATGTAATTATCTCCTTAATACATGCTACAACTTCCAATAACATCGCTAGGAATGGAATAGTAAAAGAGTTTCATGAACAAAATTGATATTCTCCATTCCAAAGCAAGTAATTATAACATTGCATTGTGGTATTCAATATAATGGAGAAGTACAAAAGCGGAGAATAATTCAAATAGGTTTCAACATAAAGAAGTCCTCAGATTGACCAGCCAAATAATTTTCTTTTGGTGTAGGAGTAGCGGTTGATTGGATTCATAGTAAAATATATTGGACAGATTCAACGACTAAAACGATTGGCATGTCTACCGTACTGGGTTCGCAACAAAAAGTTTTGATTGATACAAATATTAACAACCCAAGGAGCATTGTGGTCCATCCAAGGTTAAGGTACGTCAAGTTAGATGAAGAATGTCCTAGGGATGGATAGTGAAAGAAACGTTTTGTTGGAAATGTATTTTCATCATAGGAAAGTTTTCTGGAGTGATTGGGAACGCAAGAATCCCAGAATCGAAGAGACAGATTTGGACGGGCGATCTCGCAGTACGTTCGCTGGATCCGGATTTCTTACCACTCCTAATGGTTTAACAATCAATTTTGAAACAAATGAATTATGTTGGACAGACGCCGGCTTATTGAGGTTGGCATGCGCCAAGCTGAACGCAAACAATTTTCAAGTTCGCGTGCTTGTTGAAAATGTATGTAGTGTTGTTTTTTATACCAACCTTCTGTTCAAGCATATTGTAGTAAGTCTGGAAGGTGTGTTCGTCAAATGCATGACAGGTCAGAAAGAAGCGGGATAATCGGAAGAAAAGTGGAAAACTTTTTTAATTATATTTTTTTAAGCGAGGAGAAGAGACGATACATGTTGTTGTTGCTCTTAAATTACTTTGGAAGGTTATTAAGTAAAGCGGATGAACTAGTTTTGCACATTTTGTAGCTCTGAAAGCATGCTCTATAACCCCTTCGAAGGACCTTTAATATCAATCCTAGAACTTATGATGATGATATTATTGATCGCATAGGTTGGACACCCGTTTGCTTTATCGATTTCGGAGAACAGAATTTTGTGGACAGATTGGAATAACGACAAAGTAAACCAACTCAGCCGACTGACTAAAAAACAGCTAGATGGTATAGTGCCAGGTTTCAGTAACGATGGTGTCTTGTACGATATCAAACGCATGGACGCATGTCCTTTTTAAATATTTCGAATGTATAAACAGCGAATGCGAGTGGATGATGGGAATGCACAAGTGGATGATGGGATGTATATGTATGAAAAATTACAAACCGAAAATAAGCCAACAAAACTAAATGCATCACCCAAGTTATTTATTCCCACGATATCATTTTTAGATGCAACGTTTAAAAAACACTTAGTTCTTGAGTACGTCCATCTAACAACTCGTTATCATTGTATTAATACAGTGAAAACACTTATAAAAGTATTTGAACAAATGAGGCCAACCCTGAGCCTTACCCTCACTAACCCAAACACATTTCACAAGGTTTATACCGTAAAAGTCCGATGGTAACGAGTTGTGAGACGATGAACATATCGTCATTGTCCATATCAAGGAGTTCAAGAATATTTATTTGATAGCACCAGCGCTCTTCCTTCGTACTTTTTCATTTAAAAGCAGTTCAGAAAAGTTTAAGCGACATCTTAACATCAAATAAACAATCAAGCAAGTTTTCCAGCAGTATAAATTCCCCTCATAATTTGCAACATACCGAAAAAGGTCTCTAAAATATTTCACGCATACATACATGAATGATGGGCCAAGTCAGAATCTTCTTGAGTTAATTTTCAAGAAGAAGAAAATATTAATGGACATAACTTGCCAGTGAAACCATCCAACAGTTCTTATCAGAAGAAGCGAAAAAAAAAAAAAATTACAGATAACAAAAGTAAACTGTATTCTAATCAATAAATTAATTCCAATTTTTTTTCATTATAAAACTTTCAAAGCCTCCGCACCGATCGCTTTAATCAAAACAAATTATTGCAAATAGACATTCTCTAATCCTTGTGGGTGAGAGGCGCAGGCAAAAAAAAAACGCCGCAACCAGGTGGCGACATTTCATGTTTTGGTCATAATAAAAAAATGGCTGAAATTAAATGGCGTGTGAAAGTCTTCGATCATCTAACGAAATATTGATGAAGTTTTTCTATGTGAAAAGTAAGTCAGCGTCCTCGTTGTCAACGTCCAACATATTCTTCGATTGTTGTTGCTCCGATCCTGAAAAAACAAAAAAAAAACAACAAAAAAAATCGTTCATTTATTATAAACTTTTAGAATTTTTTGGTGAACCGTGACATGAAGAAATTTGGGGCATGTACCTGGATTATCCTCCTGGTAACGCCGAAGTTCTTCTTCTTTCTTAGCTTTGTTCAGCTTCTTCTTTTCTTGAATCTTCTTCAGCCTGAAAAAACACATACACAAAGAAAAATAAAATATATTTTCGCCACTCCACTGTCAATCAGAGTATCGTTCCAAACTGATAAAGAAATCCATGCCAGTTTTTTATTGTGGTTTTAAATGTTTTTCTGTCTTCAACAAAAGTTTAGGTTGTTCTCCAGAAATACCTGTAGAATTCTTCTCTTTCCATCTCGTCTAACTCACTTGTGATGTAAGCGATTGTGCGTTCAATCCTTGGGATAATGACTGAAAATAAAATTGATATAACCTTTGAATTTTGATTCAAACGAAAACGAAGAGTGTATTTCGAGTCTACAGAGATTCCCTTTCCAATAAAAATTGAAAACTGACCATGCTCAATGGCGTTCACTCGACGATTAGTGACTTTAATCGCTTCATCTAATGTTACAAAGGCTGTCTAAATAAAACAATATCAAACAGACGTAATTCTTATGACATAATTCTTGTTGATTAGGTATCAGTGGAACGATATGATTTTCTGTTTGCCATTACAGATCTGTTTGTGAAAGTCAACAAACTTCTAACAAAATAAGAGAACACACCTGGAGAGAAGCCAACTCCACTAGTAACTGAACCGCTTTGTTAAACATGGTAGCACTGTTGTTCACTTGCTGACCACCTCTTGACAAACCGGTCAATTCATAAGCTAAACAATGATACAACACATGCAACAATTCATTTTTTTAAAGAAAACTGGCATAATTTACTAGTTGAACATCAGGGCATCAAATCATCATCACAGTGAACTGAATGAAATTATTATTACTGTTTGCTCCATCTGTATATGGTTCAAATACAGGTAACTTCACTCCTGAAATGAAACAAGAATACAGATCCAAAAGTCAAGCAAGAAAATTTAATTCCAGTTGAAGAACTACGAATCAAGAAGAGTTAGACTAAACATACATTGCCGATAGGCTTTTGTGAAAGAATATGAATCAATCTTGAATCTTACACTAATCTTATATTTTGTAAGATTAGTGATCGATGCATATTCTGTTAGACAGAGAAAATCAAATATTTTCAATTTCACACTATATTTTTTCATGGTAAGCAACTAGCCAGGAACCATCTTAACCACATGATATCCTGCATCACTCACCTGCAACATTGTCATTCCTCGTCTTAACTTTAGTCCAAGCCTTGTCAACATTTTCCAGAATAACAGCACTAAAATTTGAAAGAATTCAAAAGTTCAGGTCATCATTTGCATATTATACTTCAATATCTCAACACAGCAACTGTTTGGTCATTACCTAAAGTCACCAGCTGCAAAATAGGCCTCGGTCAAAGAAAAGGAGGCCTGCTTCATAATACCACCCATTTTAACTTTAATCTAGAACAAAACAATCAAACTCATTATAACATAACTATGCATTGCATATATCATATCTAAGATCTTGAATTTGAGATATTATCAAAAAACAACAAAGAATTGTGAAAGAAAATGAAAAAAGACTTGTTAATGAACTTGTAGGGCCAAAATAGAATTTTTTCACAAGCAAATAAGTTTTACTCTATCCTGACTAAAATCATTTTTTTAAATTTGTCATAATTTAAAATTAACACTCACAGAATGAACTTGTTGATTAAAACATGGCCGTTCATTTCAAGCAATCACAACTTATGGTAATCAACTGGCAAATCTAATGAACACACCTCTGTAATAGTCTTTAATATCTTCCGAAACCTCAGTGTTAAAGCATCTGATTTCTTTTTGAGAAGACTATGTCCCTTTTGTGCACCTTTCAATCGGGCTTTCATCAATGTCATCGCCCTAAAAAGAAAAGTAAATTGTAAATAAAACCATCCTTAAGTGAATGTGAGTTTGCTGTAACCCAAATCATAAAAAGAAGCTAGATTTTATTGGTAAAAAATTGGAGGAAAGAGAACTTTCAAATGTGATCATTGACTTCATAATTGTTTGTCTATTAACCATTACAACCTAGAAGAACTACAAGTTATGCCTGTATAGTAGCTATAAATGAACTTTCCAGAACACGTTTTATTCTGTTTCTATTTGTTGCCATCTTTAAGACCTTATACTCTCTTTTACCCAATGCAGTGGAGAGTGTATTTTGAAGAACATAGAGGAGATTTTTAATTTGAAAGGTCAGAGATTGGGTGTACTTCATCTGATAAAAAGTTTTTAGAGCAGGGAATAAATTGTTATCATTTGGCCAGGTTATGGCAAACAAATAATTAATTAGGCATGATCCAATATTCAGCACACAACAGTATATTCTTTTCCAGAGAGTTGTTTTAAATGTTGCAAATTGAGAAAAACATTTAGAATTATGGAATATGTAAAAGCAGTATGGCTTATAGATGAATTTGTTTTTTATATTTTCTATTTAATGACAGTTAAGAAGAACTTTACTCAAGTCAACTGGTGGCAGTGGCTTTGCTTTTCAATCATAGTACCATAGGTTGAAACAAAATTTAACTTCTTTATCAAAAATCTTTTTTCACAAGAGATAATCTTTAATTACACTTTGTTTATATTTGAAGGGAAATTAAGCCTTCATCGAAAATTTTTTATAATTAGCTGCAAAAAGGTCTCATTAATCTTCTGTGACCATTAAAAATTATCTAAAGTAATAATTATGCTCATTTTTTTAATACTTAATATTTAACAACAGACGCCATTACTGCATGCAAAAAAGCATTTTTGACGTCACAGCGCAATTTCTCTTTTTGTAGGGATTGCATAAACTAGAAGATTTTAATTTTGTTGATGAAAGTTCTTGTGTTCTTCATGATAAAAAATATTGTTTAGCTTCAGTATGAGTGTTATTTGTTTTTCTTGAATCATTGCAGCTAAACTTACATTCATAAATATGAATTTTAACCTTATCAAATGTTTACTTTACAAATTACTTTTCAATAGTAGGTCAACCGTATTTACACTGATGTTCGAAAACTTTTTTGTTTACCTGGTTCTCATTCTGTTAAAGATTATGAGACCATCAGTTATTTCTAAAGTTACTACAAAAAGAAACCGTCCCCTATAATTCTATTTTAAGTTATTCATGATCTCTTGTGGAAAACGTGTATAATATCTTTGTTTTCGTAAAGATGCATTTGTAAGTCATCGCTTTTATGCAGCATTCACACTGTTAAATCATCATTGGTCAGATCACACTTAATTTCCCTTTAAACACCACATAAAGGAGCACAATTTGTCCAATACATTTCTCTGCAGATTTCTTGTAAAGCTATTATGACTGCCACTGATTATTGCTCTTCAATATCAAAATACAGTTGATTGACAATAACTCGAACTTTTACAGGACCTTGAAAAAAGTTCGACCCATTGAGAGTTCAAGTTTTCGAAAGGTTACGTAAAACAATAAAAAAATGAAAAATGAATGATGACACATTCGTCCCTTCTCATAAGCTGATCAAAATCACCCCTTGTTATTGGAAAGATCAGATTATTTCTTTGGAAAACTATACAAAATTATGTAATGTGAAATTTTGACTGAAATAGAAGAAACATGTAAGGTAATAATGATCCCAAAGTTTCAGAAGTAAACAGCTTAGTATGTCTGAAATTACTTTTAAAATAGTGGCAAAATTGATCGAAGTCACCCCGTTTTACGTTAATGTTTGACTATAACTCAAGTTATTTTCAAACTAGTAATAAAATTGATCGAAGTCACCCCATGTTACGGTACATCACAAATAAATATTTCTATAAACAGTCATTGTAATAATTTCATGATGAAAAATAAATCAATGTTTATTACATGTCCTTCATCTTTTTTTGGACAAGGTTTACCAGCATCGCATAAAAATATGCAAGGTAATGAAATACCATAAATGAGAGAGGAGAAGAGAAAGATATAAGATCATATATACACTTGGTGCATCCTTAAAAGATCAGTCCCAAACTTCAATTTTGACGTTGGTAACGGTGGTATATATACACACAAGTCAGAGATTTAGGACGAAAAATCAGTTAATTTAACCCATAGAAATATCTGGAAAGGTTGTCTATCTGAAGAAGGGTCAAGACTCTTCAATGTACTTTCCAATCATATCAGAAATAAAGTGACTGTGCCAAACCATCTTCAAAACTAAATTAGACCAATTTTTACAACATATACCGTAAAGCGGGGTGACTTGAAACACCCGGGGTGACTTGAAACAGCGTCAAAAAAACGTTATTTCTCATGAAATAATGAATGAAACTCAGAATTTTTTTCAGATTCCGTTCGGCTAGCACAACATTCGATAGAAAAATTTCATTAATCAAGAAAGTTCTTCGGAAGCTGAAGATGAACAAAGCGCCGAAAATCAGTACCCCTGTAAAATAGCACGTCATGGCGACACAGCATATTGCCAAATGTAATTTTTTTTACATTTGTAAAATAGAAAGGTCAAAGGGAGTAATTCCAGAATGTTATCAAAAAATATTTAAAATTGACAGGCCATTAAAATGTTTCGTTTTTTACCACTCGATACACTTAGTCTCTTCGATTATTGCATAAATAATATTCTTATCAATTATGATGCAATCGAATCATTGATGTGTGATAAAGTTCAGCCGATGGAGTTTCAAAGGTGGTATAAGTCATTTGGTAATTATTATAAGTTCAATTAATAGAAAGGGTCAATAATCTAAGAATTGAACCTCAATAGACTCGTTTTACTAAGTACCATAACTGAATACTAATCAGAATTCTGAACAAATCGGTGCTAGCAATTATATCCTCTGTTCAAGGCTATGGGCACACCATACTTATTGTGAAATTGGCGATAGACGGGCTGCATGTTGTTACTTTTACAATTTCATGACTTAACCTCGTTACCAGGGCTTCTTCTTGCCTTTTTGATATATATATGGACGCCGTTTCATACTCCATATACATATCATATGCAATGGCGCAATAAATTCGCGTAATCCGGATGAAATGATGAAGCGCTTGTGTGAAAAAAACAAAGACGATGGATCAATTTCTAAGTGACATCTCTATCGAAATGGTAAGGAAGTATATCCTAAACTAAGAGAAGCATGAAAAAGAAAGTTGGATACTCTGAAACAGGAATTTTATTATATATATTCAATTTACAAGTTTTAAGTAAGTACAGTCGTGTAAACTAGCTATAAATTCAGGCACTTCCGTGAGAAAAAACTCTCGCGTGCGGTACTTCGCACGCGCAAACTTGATTTTACTGATCTGCGCGTGCGATTTTAATATCCATGAAATAGTATTTTTCTTAACTCTACAGCGCTTAATCAGACGAAGTTCTTGGGGTGCTCAGAGTGAATTATACAGTTGAATTTAGCTTACTCAGCAGATTCAATGAATTTGTTTACTATGAGTGAAGTTGCGGGGATACGATTTAACTAGTGAACCCCAAACACTAGAGACTGATTGCCGTTTATCTTTGCACTTCACAAAATAAATTTAAAGTTAAGTGTCCTGTATAAAATTATGATAACAATGCTTGTGGTGAGATATTAAAGAAAAACGAAAAACGAAAAATTAACGATGTTCAACCGAATATGAAGAAGAAGAACATGACTCTTGTGTGTTCTAGTACTCCACCGTACAGATTATACAGTTGTTATATTTTGTTAATAATAAAGTTCTTTACAAAACCAATGAAAATGTGCCTAAAATAAGTAAGCAACACATTACCCGTTAATCTATTTAAATTCCTTTCAAAAACTTTGACGTCACTGTAATGGCCAGCTGAAATCTCATAATAACAAACGTCTTAGAAGAGTTTCACTGACCAAACATTTTATAAGGCATTTTATTGAAATTACATCACAGAAAGGGTGGCCATTTACTTACTTAAATGCGGTTTTCCACCAGACGAAGAATATCGATGCGGAAAGATTTTCTGCAATTTGATTGGCGCAGCAATATTCTCTCGGTTTGGTGAACCAATGAGATTGCAAAGAAATTTTTCAACGCCTCATTATTCGCCTAGTAGAAAACCACCTTAATGTTACTCGCGTGCGAAGCACGTACTACCTACGTAAGATAAGAAAATTATAAATTAAGATCAGAAAAAGAATTGTTACGTCATAAAAATAAGTTAAAGGACAACCACAAGGAGTAATTTTTTTCAGCACATGAACCCTAACAAATAATAATGAAAAAATGACAAGTGCTGTATCAAGTTTTGCGCGTGCGACATATCACACGCGCAAATTTTTTTACGCGTGTGTGTGCGCGTGCTATCGCACGCGTCTCATGGAAGTGCCTGAAATTCAAATTCATCTTGCCTGCTTTCGATATTGTTTCTGAAACAATTACGTTATCACACGCTTAATGATTTTAATGGCTTCAGATAACTTATTTTTTACAATGTTTTACCATTCTGAAATTTTGAGTTTTCAAAATTTACTAACACTCTCCATCACTTAATAAAAGTTAAACTTGCAATAACAAATTATTTTAATTTATGTTTTATACGCAAGTAATCGTAGATCACACGTTTTCTGTTTTGGCGCTCTATACAACAACATTTTTGTGTAAACAGCACTGTTTCAAGTCACCCCCGCACGATAAATTTCAGTAGGTGTACTTTGTGAAGCAATAACTTGAGATGGCATGCATAGTTTGAACACTTCGTTATCTGAAAGACAAAAGATGAATGGACCTTTTTTCAAAATTTCATAGTAATTACTTTCTTAGATTAAAAGTTATGAGCAAATCTTTTTAAAAAACGGCGAATTTTGTTTCAAGTCACCCCGCCGTTTTACGGTAATCTGATGAACCAGTCTCCAATTTACCTTCCATTTAGGAGAGCGAATTCCAACAGTACTGTAGAAATGGTCAAGCATTGGAGACTATCGTGTTGAATGAGTGATGATTCACAGAAGCCATCTCAAGTAAGTAAGTAAGTA
The DNA here is from genome assembly GCA_027922465.2 of Turritopsis dohrnii. Lineage (NCBI taxonomy): Eukaryota > Metazoa > Cnidaria > Hydrozoa > Anthoathecata > Oceaniidae > Turritopsis > Turritopsis dohrnii. The sequence goes on from BQMF02000002.1 coordinate 2,935,161, forward strand.
TAAAATACATTACCAATTTCAAATCAGTTAAGTTGACTGCAGAAAAAAAGGAACCACTCCCAAGAAGAACCTTTTCATATTAATCTGTTTCAAATAGCCAACCAAATATTACAGGTATAAACTTACATTCGCGACGGGAAAATATTGATTCTATCTTTCCCAGACATAGTTGCATGAAGTGTTTTAAACCTCGGCTGCCTTTTCTCCTAAAGTTTCTTTTCTTCTCTCACACTGTTCATTTAACAATGATGGGCCATCATTCAACGGGCTCCATCAATTGGTATATTTTTCAATTCTTTTCTGACAGTAAACCCTAAAGAGTAAGGCCACAGATAATGTTCAATGTTCTCTCAGTATGTTTGTGCACGTGACATAATGGTAACCCAGTTTGCATCATGTGGAGTTGAAAAGGAGAGAGACCATAGACATAGTAAGTGAGCAACCTCTTTTGATTCATTTTTAATGATTTTTCTATAGCTGAACCTTTGTGAACAAGCTGAAGTTTGAATTTGTGTTCAATCGGGACACACACAATAAATACGCAATCGTCGGTTAGTGATTTTTTCAAAAAGCTATTGTTGTTTTTTTTATCATCCCTCAATCAACCGTCTATCGTCCTAACTTCGGACATCCTTCCAAACTACGGACATAAAAAAAACATATCCGCAAAATACAAACCACATCAGTAAAAGTCCATACTGCACTGTGAATTAAACTATAGTTGAGTTTCTAAGTGACGTGATGTTTATAAACATTATTGTTTTTTGCTCGATAATTGCTTTGAGTTTCAACATAAATGCTTAATAGATCAAGTCAATTTCCTACCAATATGCGCACGCATCTTGGTTGGCAATTAGATGCTCTCTGCACACTGTCGGTTAAACCGGTTCTCAGGAGGCGTTTTTAAGACAAAAAAAAATTATTAAAAATAATACCGAAATTTTTTTTGTGTGAAGTTTATTAAATTTTTAGTTTAAACAGATCTTTAACTGGTAATTAACATCAGAAACTCATCTATAAATTAAAACGTGTCATAACTAAACTTAACAAAAATGAAACACTTAAATTAGTTGACTGTACCCTTGAGACGAACATGATTTATAATTACTGTGCGTTTAAAGGCGAATATCCACTATAGATAATTGTCCACGGACATAAATACGAACATATGCAGGTGCTCATTACGTAGAGAAGAGTATTGTAAAATCATCATACGCAATTGATTAGTATCAAAGAAAAAAGTCGAAAAAAATGTAACCAAAACACTTCGCTAAACGATATTCAATGCTTGGTTCTCTGGTTACCTGGTTCTCATACAGTTACAGATAAAAGATGCAATAGTTATTTCAAAAGTTAATACCAGTAGAAACCGTCTGCTATAATACTATTTTAAGTTGTTCGACAGGATTGCTTTTGCAATCCCTTGAGGATAACCTTTATCGTTATTTTCAAATCACTTATTTTCTACACGCTTATAGCGCTTCACGCTTATTTACACTTCACGCTGACTTTATTGCGTTTCAACACATTATTTTATCAGCTTTATCTTTATTTATTGTGACTTGGTTTGATTGGTTATGTACATTTCATTTATCAGACAGGTCTGTTTATTTAGCATGTCCGAAGTTTGGAAGGATGTCCGAAGTTAGGACGATAGACAGTATTGAAATTTGTGAAACAGTAGCGAAAATCCTCTGATTAAGAGATTTCTCCTAAGAGGATATACAATAAAAAACATTATTGAGGGAAATTGTCTTGGCGGCGGCGCTATCAGTCTTCTCCTTTTCACAGGTGCGATCGCACACGCACGTGCTGTCGCATGCGTCAAAAGTCCTAGGCATACATTTAATTGCACATGTCAATTTGTCATCATCGTGTGAAAAAAATCCTTTGTTCTGTGGGCACAACGTATGATTTTAACGAGTTTAAACATTTTAGTTTTCTTCTAACAAAGATTATTACGCATACTTATTTCATTTTCACAGTTATTAAAAGGGAGTATATTTTCCAATCACGTAAAATATCAGATCACACGCGTAAATTTCAACGTGTGAACGCACTTGTGAGGTACGATTTTAATCATACGCGTGGGAAATTTTAGGAGTGCGTTTTACTGCACACATGTTGTTTTTAAATTGAGAAGACTGCCCTATTGCACTTGCACTTTCTTTACCCCATATATTTTTAACGACTTTAACTTCGAAAAGGATGTGTCAAATTCGTCTTTCCTGTGTGTGAACCCTGTGACGAAAAATTAAACCACAGAATTGTAAGTGGAAAGTGTATCCATGTTGTAGAGCTTGAAAAACTGATCAAAAAAGTTTATGGGATCATTTCGATACGATCAACCGTTGCCGAGACATTTCCGATCAAAGATTTTGATGACGTCCTAGCCGCAGTACCAAATAAAATTTAGGCCCAAATGTGGCTATCAACCGATTGCAGACCCTAAAAAATGTCAGTTATCTTTATTGGTTCCCAAGATATTTTCCCCAAAACGTCGTGTTCGATTGGGAATGCAATGCAATGGTTCCCCGTGATCATAAAAATAACTGACGTCAAATGCCACATGCTTTTTTTATACTGATCATGAAAAAAGTGTCTCTCACCTCTACCTGGTTTTATGCCCTCCTATGAAGAAGTTGACTGTTAAAAAAATACTAAATCTATTACTCTCTAAAATAAAAGTAGGTTACAAAATGTATACAATCGATATCACTGTGTCTAGAAAGTTGTTATATATGACATCAGTGTTCTCATTAACAAGCTTATTTCAATGAATTCCAATGAATGATGATACTGAGATTTTCCTTCTTGTCTTGCCATCTTACCGCCCAATATCTTTGCTCTCTAACATTGAAAAAGTTTTTGAAAAATTAATTCACTCTCGTCTTATTAACTTTCTTGACAAACACAAAGTTATTTACAAACGCCAATAACAGGCCTCGAAATCCGACGCTGGTACTCACGTAATTGTAACTATCGAGAGTACTTTTTTACTCGCGAGTAATATGTAGCAAAGATATTTTTTCAACAGACTACTTTCTCTGGGAAGAAGTGTTATGAATGTAAAACAAATTCAGACGAAAAGTTCTTAGACAAACTCTCCATCTGTGTAGTTTTATATAAATCTTAATGATTAATAGGAGCTCTGTGTTGGGGAGCGAGTTCCACAATAATTGATTACGTTAACAAGAAAAAAAGATTGAACCTCTTCTGCGAATGTATCGTGACAAAATGTGACATAAGATTGCCGCCACTAGACACCTGAAAACGTTAAAATTAATTGTAATTGTAATTCATTGTAATAAATGAATGTTCCATTTTCTTTCCTCTGGGATGTAGTAATTTTCGAAACAGATTCTCTATCAACATGAAAAAGAAAACAATTAATTTTTTACTTCCATTAAAAATATATTTCCGGAGAGGCTATGAGAATAATATTCAAGCAGGCAAGAGAGTAGCGAAGACTTTATATGTATGCGAAGGTGTGCACAACAGAATTGTAAATGAATGAATGTCAAAGTTAAGATATTTCTTTCTTCCTTTTTGTAGTGTTGTAGACATGACGTAATTCTATTGCGTAACACTGAAAAAATGTGCCGCAAAGGAGTGTCTCTCCATCCTAAATATAAAAGAATTGTATATGCTGCAACATTTGTACTTGCGTGAAAGAAGATTACGCGAGTATTTCCCTACACAGTGTACTTGCGATGAATTTACGACGGGAGTACAATTACACTCGCGCAAAATTCAACAGATTTCGAGGCTTGCAATATGGTTTCCAGAAAAATCATCCTACAACTCACGCTTTATTAACTATCATTGAGTGTATTCGCCAGTCTCTTGACTCTAGTCAACTTGCTTGTGGAGTTTTCGTTGATTTACAAAAAGCATTTGACACTATTGATCATAATATACTTTTATCCAAACTTAAACACTATGGAATCAGAGGCATTGCCAACCAATGGTTTCAGTCTTACTTGTCCAGTAGATCTCAATCTGTTACTGTTTCTAACTTTTGCTCTAAATTTGCGCTAATCAAGCATGGTGTTCCTCAAGGATCTGTGCTTGGCCCTTTGCTTTTACTTATATATATATAAATGACCTACATACATACTGTTTCAGGAAGAAATATGTACATGTGCGGCGATTCGCTCATGCCAAGCGGAGGACGCGTGCGATCGTGTGCGATCCAAAAAGTTATTACTGCCTCTGTTTTTTTTTTGCCTTCTCAGAGACAAGATAAAATAAAAAAAAACATTTCTTTAACTAAAAATTTATGAAGAAAACCACCTGCATTGATCTGAATGATACTTAAGAATTTTATAAAAAGAAGATGAAAAAATAAGAAAATGGCCCACCTGACTTATTCGATAGTAGGCGTGTTTGTTTACATTGTTTTACGTCATCATACATAAGGCCATAGTTATTTAATACTTCGTTCAGCGTAACACATTCTCTATTTATTTCTGTTAAATACATCAGGTGTGTTTCTTTTTTTTTCACTTGACGCTATATTAAGATTTTGTCTAGACAGTTAAGTAAAAGAAAGTATCGCATCACGACATGCAGCAACGTTTATGTTCAAGATGATTATAAATCATCACCATTTATGTTGATGATGTATTTATTCGTGTGGAATACCGGATGTATATTTCATTTTAAAGGAGAAAATAGGATTATATATTTGAGCAACGAAGAAGAGCAATGTGGAAATAAGGAGAGGTGTACACTAAAACATAAAAAACATCTTACAAAGCTTCGTTAAAATGAAAATATGCGAAGAAATAACTATTTCGTAAATCTCTCCAACGTTGTTCCGAAGAATTTGACTTGAATTTCTATTTACAATTTCGATGCAACAACGGAGGAAAGATAATTTTTACAATTGGAAGAGAGATACCAATCAAAATAATCAACAGGAATAATCCTAAAATCTGTTCTGCCTGTAAGTGCAATCTATTGCAGACTCGAATCTCAGTGCATTACGCGGCGTACATCTCCATACTTGTATAGTATTGCACGGGTATTTCGCTCTGGGTAAGACCAGTGGACCAACAACGAAGGCAACTGGCAGTGAGGTTCTACTCTAAGTGGTACTTTGCAAGGTCAGGAGTCAATGTATTAGCTATGAGATTCAGGTTGGCTCTGAACAGATATATTATTATTCTTGAAAGAGCAGATGAGAGATAAGACTTCATTTGCTAAAACATTTTCTGAAGAAACTAAGGATCTTAAGCTGTAAGTTGCATGATCTCAATTCTGGGAGAAAAAAGCCAGAAAAAACAACGAGTTAATAATACGACTTTACGTGTGCGATTAATTACACACGTAAACTAACTTGCATGTGTGCCTGCGCGTGCGCGTGCGATCGCACACGTCTCAGAGTACAGCCTGTACATAGGTCACTAATCTTTTCAGAAGCTCATTACTTTGCTGATGAGACAAACCTAATTAACTTTAGTAATTCTTTGAATTCACTCACAAAACAGCTAAACCTAGACCTACGTAAACTCTCATATTGGTTTAATGCCAATAAGATAGTTCTTAACCAAAACAAAACTGAATTCATTCTTTTTAGATCCCCAGGAAAACCTAATCCTACTCTCTTTAGACTAAAACGTCATGGTAGATGGTTGTACCTAAGTCATTCCATCAAATACCTTGGAATATTCCTTGATCATAGTCTATCTTGGAATAAACAAATTTTCGAGTCTCTGCATCAAATCACGCAAAGCCAATGGGGCACTTTGTTAACTTCGTCATTTTGTTTGTCAGTCGGTTTTGAGGTCAATCTATTTTGCAATTTTTGATTCTCACTTGAGATATGGTAGTCAAGTTTGGGGTCTCACCAAATCTTGTAACAATAACAGTTTCATACAAAAGAAGGCTGTTCGTATAATCCGCTTTTCAAATTTTAGAACTCCCTCAATTCCTATTTTTCATGAATTTAATATCCTCCCTATCTTCTCCCTTGTCAAGTTTCTCAACAATAACATATTTGTCTACAATTATTACGGTAGCAGTGAAAGTGAACACCGTATTAAAACACCTGTGGGCTCCTACTGCTACTCCTCCTACTCCGGCCGAAATGGCACTTAGTCCACGATTTAGAGACTCTGCTGATAATGCCACATAAATTTTAGTGAACGAACGCAGCCTTCGAATTTTTTAATGTTATGCATTATCATAAATTTTAAAACATGTTTTCATTAATGTTCTCTAACTCAACTCATGAAAGAATGAATTATAATCAAAACATAAAAATGGGACTTATAGTTACTCATGCTAACTGAAAATACTTTGATACTTGAAATTTGATATAATGTTGTTTTTCTTGTTATCAGTTCAAACCTTCCTATAGGACCTCATTTGTTAGCTAATACACTGTTTTGTGCATTAAGGCTTTCAAAGATCTAGTTCAAGGAAGGCAGTTATTTGTTGGAATTCATTTTTGGTTTCATGAAATTGTAATTAAAAACATATCTTTTTTTTGTCGACGTGCTTTTTTTCTACATAAGTTCTTGTAAAAAAATTATTTATAAAAACAACCTTGCACAGCTCATCTTATTATAATAATCCGCGATTGTGCATCCCACTTTTATTTTAGAGAGTGATATATTTGTTTAATTTTTACGGTCATCGTCCTCTTATGTGCGCGTAAAACCACGTAGAGGCGAGAGACACTTTTTTCACGATCATTCCAAAAGCACGTGGCATCATTTGACGTCAGTTTTTTTATGATCACGGGGGATCATTGCATTGCATCCCCAATCGAACGCGACGTTTTTGGGGAAATATCTCGAGAACCAATAGGGATAACTGACGTTTTTTAGGGTCCGCAATGCGGGTGACGCAACATCTGGGCCCAAATTTTATTTGGTACTGCGGATATGACGTCATCAAAATCTTTGATCAGCGATATCTCTCTAACGGTTGGTCGTAGCGAAACAATCCCATACATTTTTTTGAACAGTTTTTCGAGCTCTACAACATAGGTACACTTTTGAGTTGCGATTCTATGATTTATTTTTTCGTCACGGGGTACGTACACGGGAATAGTGGATTTGACCTAATGTTTTCGAAGTTAAGTTCGGTAAAAAGTTTTTACCCGGGATACTAGTGCATATATAATTCTTTTGTCTTTAATTAATTAACTTCTGGTGTTTAATGGTAAGACCCTTTTTACACTTAAGCCGGTTTTCCAATAGAAAAAATATATACGTGTATCAATTTTTTCTATTGGAAAACTGGCTTTACTAATCATTTTAACATATAACAAGATTCGCAAAAATGCGACTATATATTTCCCCAAAGTTGCGAAACTTAATTATACATCATTATATATTATACATTGTTAAGAAAAATATACATCATTAAATACCATAAGAAAAATATACATCATCAAATAACTACAATGAATGGTATAACTACCATCAATGTCATACTCTCAGATAAAAATGTTGTCCTTACTAAACAGGGTAGAATTGAATTTGATACCACAAAAGAACTTATTTTGAATTTATTAAGAAACGAAGATGTTATTATTATTATTATTATTATTATTATTATTATTATTATTCATTTATTTGGTAAAGAAGGTCATATACAAAAGGCAGTGAAAAATACACTGATGTGGACCTACTAAAAACGTAAAATTAAAAACAATATAAAATCAGTATAAAACAGTATATTTGGTAAAATCGTGCAGACTTCAGATAGAGTGAAATTAAGTAAGTAATTGTGAAAACCAACTGGGAACACAATTTTCCAAGGGCCTAGTAGTATACGAGCACATTGGACTCTGGGACTCAGCAACTTAGAGAATTTGAAAAAGAAATTATTGTATAAAAATTTAAGATATAATTTAATAGTGATATTTACAAAATAATAATTATGCACAGCATAAATAGTAATAAAGTTTATAAAAAGGGACGAAGAAGTTGTGAAAATTAGAACTTAAGAAAATTATTGGTCTACGGATTACCTCATGGTCAAATGAGGTTTCTTTTATAAATTTTAAACAACTAAACATCAACAACCGCACCAATGTGTAAGGCGATTTTAGCATAATAAACATGATATTTATTGTTGCAAAAGCTTGACATCCTTTATACCATAAAATCACAACAAAACAATGTAATGTAACGGAAGACACTTGCACTTGCTTTTTGTAACTCAGATAAAACTGTCTTTCAAAATTATACAATCAAATTTACAAAAGAAGAAAAGAAAATTGTCAAACTTAATTTTAGTACTACAGTAAAAATACTATGAGGCAGATATATAAGCAAAAAGAGAATAACAAGAAGTTTCATTTTGATTTATAATTTAATTCAATATTTCGTCCTACATCCACAGAACATCATCATGCAGGACGAAATTTGAATTAAATTATAAATCAAAATAAACTTCTCGTTATTCTTTTTTTACTAAAGCTTTACGCCCTGAAGAATATCTTCAATATATAAGCAAATAACTATCAAAAAGCAATCAAAAAATTTTGACAGAAGAGTTATTTTCAAAAAAGAGATGGGCTTAAAGTGACAATTTATAAAATTAAATTCAAGTGTTAAGTGTCAAAAAAATATGTGCACACCCATTTTATTATTTGATAAAAATGACCATTGTAAATCCTAAATGAAAAAAAAAACCAGATTTCTGTAGTGAAAATAGACTACATATCCATAACCAAATCACTAAAAAGCTGAAAGTAGACGTTTCGTGTTCTAGTTTGATTTAATTTACAGTATAGGTGATCATGGAATTAATCCATAGTAAATTTATGTTTCTGTTGTCAGATTAAATGAATATCCAGGGAAGCACATTTTCCGAGCAGATATTTGTGTCTCTCAATCTTGTCTGTTATTATACGTAATTGGTTTTCTGACGTTCTTATTGCATATACGACATCACATTTTTACTTGCTGTTTTTGTAATGTACTTTTTGAATTAACACTGGTTGAACTGGTTGTTCTCAAAAAAGATTTCCTTTTATAGCGCTGTACGTGTAAATCATATGTGCTTTCAGTTCACATTATATCAGGACGTAAAATGAAAATAAATCTTCTGCCTGTATTGATAATGAATTTTCGCCTTTGCACTAAAATCACAGCTTCAATGGTTTGTTGTTCCAAGCATTTAATTACCAATCAATCATCATCTCAACAAAAACAAAACAACATTTTTCTGTTTTTACACGTTTCTTCAGAAGTTTTTACGAAACCTTTTAAGACAATACTGAACTAAAATGATTTATTTCCATCATATAAAGTTGAATTCCCTTGAATCATTTTAAAAGCTAGTGGAAAAATCAAAAATCTGCAACAGCCCATCCGCACTGACTGAAAAAACATGGCGTACTACTTGACTGTAGACTAGCCTCTATTCTTATCTACTTTGGCGGCTAGGCGAAAATTGCATTCTGAACCGCGGCTATAAAAGTGAACGGAGAAGATGATGAAGGAGAAGGAAACTGCCGGTTTTAACATATATTTCACCCTATGGGGAAATATATAATTACTAACTTTATCGTTTATGCCTGTTTTCCACCATCAGATATTTAGTAAAAACAAGATTTAAGGAACTCCTTTGTAATTTTTTAGAAGCAGATTTGCTGCTACCATTTTGCACCATCTGGCTCTTGTTTAAATTCAAATCTCCCTGACGAAATTTTTCAAGTTTTTCAATTCTCGCTTGCTTCCACCTCTCATGAACACATGTTTCAGTAGCTTTGAAGGGTTATCAATTTCTAGCATCAAAACAAATACATTTGGCGAAAATCCCTAACATTCCAGGCAATCAAATTTTGGAATCAACTTCATCCTCAGGGTACAAATTAACGATTTGTGATTCGTGAATCACAAGCCATTTTCGTAATTTCACGAAAATATAATAAAATCACGAACCACAATGTCCTGATGTACATTTACATTGACCACTGGAAAGTTAGGTCTCTATATTTTTTGGCTAGTTCTTCCCTAAAAACGATCGTCAAATTAGGAAGTGTCACGCCTTGCTACATAAGCCGACATCAGAATTTTCACTGGTGAAATGTAATGTGTTATGACTCCGCAGTGCTGCAAATAAAGGCCGGTCAGAGGTCAATGACTGGCAATATAAGGCACTTAATCATGTATTTTTTCTAATGGTTCATCAATCTGACCGGTCAGAATTGATTTTATTGAAACAAAAGCACCATCAGGTTTTGTGAAACAATGATTGATTGATAGCGAGGGATAGTGTTCGTTATAATAGCCCAGGTCACACGGGATTAATTAATCAATCTGAATTCATTAATTAATCTGTCCAAATAATTAATCTATAGTATGACTACAGAAATTTTTAAATAATGAATCTTCATCTAATGAATCAATGTAATGAATCCAAAAGATTCATTACATAAAATAATTAATGTGCATTTCTTTTGAAAGCACAGGTGTACATCAAGAAAATGGACTTCAGAAGAAACGAATCTTTTTTGTTCAGTACTCACTGATCCCTTATCAAGCTTTATGGTGACGCTAGAGAGAAAATCTTTGACAAAAGTTTTTGAAACGATTTTAAAAGAAATGTTTATGTTTCAATTAATTGCGTTGTGAAAACTTAATCATCTTATGTGGCGCCGTAGTATAGTGGTTATCTCCCTCGCAATTCATGCGAGAGATCGGAGTTCAACTCCCCTTGGCGGCGATTTATCATGCGCAAGTGAATGCGCTGGGTCAACCCATACCATGTGAGGGAAATTCGCTAGATTATACATCAGGTGTTGCAGGAGGTCATCCAGAAGAGTACAGGCCCTTAATTGAGTTTGTGTCACTCATGAGAGTGTCAAATGCTTCGGAGCCTCCAACCTAAGCTGTGGCCCCTCCTGGAAAACAGATGGCTAGCCACATAAAACAATACCAAATAAATAAAATTATCTTCTTGTTAGTTCATGTTTGCTTGTAAAATATTATCTACATACAAGTGCATCTTTTCTTACAAATATAATTTCCATTAGTTGCAACTAATGATTCTTTCATAAAACTGTAGTCACACAGTTTAATAATTTTTACATTCATTATGAAACAAATAATGAATCTTCCATTGTTACACAAATTCATGACATTTAGATTAATTAATGAATCTGATCAATTAATTAATCTGCTCGTGTGACTTGGGCTAATGCTCCTAGAGTTAGGCAAGACGTGCTTTTAATTGTGCACGTACATACTCTTTAAAAACATGCTCAACTATTTATATGAACTTTAAGGCCACTATTCGCCCTTGTCTTGAGTACTGCTGCCACCTTTGGGCTGGAGCCTCTGCTCATTGTCTTCATCTTCTCGATCGTATTCAGAAGCGCTTAGTTAATTTAGTTGGCCCTGATCTTTGTGCTAATCTTCACCCCCTCTCACATCGGAGAAACGTTGCTTCCCTGTCTCTTTTCTATAAATACTTTCATGGGCATTGTTCGGATGACTTGCATCAACTGACTCCTTCTCCTAAGACTTTCTCTCAGAACACTCGCCTCTCTTCGAATTCTCATCCTTTGACTGTTCAGGTCCCAACTTGCCATAAGAACTTTTATTCATCTAGCTTTTTCCCTCGGACTGCTCGCCTCTGAAATTCTCTCCCTCATAGTTGTTTTCCTGCTGAGTATGATCTGCATTCTTTTAAATCCAAGGTTAACCGCCACCTTGCTCTGTCTTTATAACTCTTCTTCCTTTTCTCATCTTGTAGCTTTCTGCCTAGTAGTGGCTTCGGCCTTGCAGGGAGCAACTCATTTAAAAAAACAAAAAATAAAAAAAAAAGAACATGCTCAACTTACATTATTAGTATTATTAGGATAACCTAGGTTTATTAAGTGATAATTCACCAATTTGTTGTTGCTAGGGATAACGGCCACCATTGTTAAGGTAATTTTGAAATTTCCTTTGTTATATGAATTCATTTGTTCACCCAACGAAAGAATATGAAAACATAAGTGGTACCAGCAGGACTCGTTTTCGTGTTATTCAATGAAATTAAAAAGCATCTTAGTTTCCAGCTCCCTTCACAAGAACAGTGAAATGGAATGTTTACATTTTTCAAGTTTGACTTGACCGGCAAAACTAGACTTCATACAAAGAGTTTTAAGTTGAATTTTAATTTTAATTCACTATAGAAAACGAACGAACAAAGGAAATTACACTGTAAAAACAGTGTTTTTCAATAAATCCAACACCAATATAAATTGGCCGCAAGTGCATTTTCCGCCAATCTAGACACATATTTAAAAAATTTTCCCCTCCGTGGCCACCATGGGGCTGCCTCACGGAGTCACTGCCCTAAGCAAATCACTAAACTATCACGAATCACTTTAGAAGCATTAATTCGAACCCTGATCCTGTAATTCTTCAAAATTCATAAAAACTATCAATTACTCTGTCACTGCAATAGCTCACCTGTTGTTTTGTTTTGTTTTGTTTTATTTCTTTTTTTTTTGTTTTTTTGTTTTGTGTGTGTTTTATAAACTGGTATATAATGTCTCTTTCTCTCTCCTTTTTGTTTTGTTATTGTTTAGTTTCTTTTATAACTGTTGATAAACAAGTTGAGTCCTCTTTATTTTTTTTCTGATGGCCTCCCTCTTGATTAGTCTGACTATTGGTGTGGTCTCATTCCATGCTAATATTTTATATAATCCAATCAAATTGTATATTATTTAACCATGGTAAATAAATAATTACTTACTTACTTACTGTCACCCTCATATCAAAAGCAAGAAAAAGGAGCCTAGGTTTGAGGTTGATGCTGAGGGTGACATTATAATGCGAGTGAGGTTGCAATAAAATGGAAGATTTTGGAATTCTTTCAAAATATGTTTTACTTTACGGGGAGAAAATTTCACAGGGAGAAAGTTTTGCAAGGAAAAAAAATGAGAAATTTTAGGGATTTACTTTTGCGATTGAGTGATTAAACCTATTTCGCGTAAAATCTTTCGCGTTCAACTGGAAAAGTGAATTTTGCGTGGGATAAACTTTTGCAATTTTCAGGTTTTCTTTATATTTTAAAGGGTGTGCACCATAATTAGGATAAAAAACAATTGTTTTTGAAAAACGTATGCACTAAATTAGGGTATATCAAATTTATTTTCATAGTCAGGTGCGCACTATTAGGGACACTTTCATTTAAGGAACCCTCTCATTGAGTACCAACAAATCAACGATAAGCCAAAGTATATTTTCATACGTGAAAAAAACCATGAAATTTTAGTTTTTTTCTACAATTTAACTTTCGCGAATCGGCTTCCTATGCCATTTCTCATGGGATAAACATTCGCGAATCCACATGTCAGCCCTTTTCGCAGGGACTTACTTTCACAAAAATGGCCAAAAAATGCGAAAATGCAAAACTTTCTCCCCGTAAAGTAATGACACAGTGAGAACAATGCTTCAAAACAAGCCTGTATAAGAGAAACTGTAGTGGTGCAAAACATTGAAAACTGTATTTTCAATGAGTACAACTTTTAAATTTAATTAAATTTTCATCCATCTACTACAGACTTCATCAGAAAAAATAACTAACAGTAAAAGCATTTTTAAAGTCTGTAAAATACAGTTATTAAAAAGACTGTAGAAATTAAAACGTTGCTAACCAGTAATTAAATGCTTTTGGGCACGCTTCGTTCTACGTTCTAGTCATATCGCGATTTGGAAAAACACCACTTAAGAAACATTGAACCTGCTCGATTTTCCACATTTCTTAAATAAAGAAAAGCATGTATATAATAATAGGCATCAACATGGCAGAATTCTGAGGTGGAACTGGGACCAAAAGGCCCTCCTTGTTATCCTGATCCACCAAAAACCCACTGCTCTAATTGATTAAAGTAATGATTGATTAAATGATTGACATTGTCAAAATTGTCAAATTTCGTTGAATTTACTGTTACAATTCACTGATTTTTCAAGATTTCATGGAATTAATTTTCACGTTCAATGACTTGTTAATATGAAAAGGGAAACAAGAGGCCCATAGGCCATAAGGTAAGCGGAAATTGAATACTTGAAAAATCACAAGAATATAGCTTGCAGAAAAGAAAACTGGATTTCTATAGTATGATAAGAATCTGAAGCCCATAACGGTTGGTGGACACATGCGAATCGAAAATGCAAATCCATTCGCCTTACAACAAGGGCGTATTAAATCCACTGTGATGAACCCCCATAGTATTTTCACAATGAAAACGTTTCAATTTAAATTGCCCGTGATGATACCATGTCTCACAAGGATTACATCAGCAGTATTGAATAGGTAAGATGTCGAATGAATGATAACCGGAGAAACCTGACCTTTCATTATTTCCTCTGACATTAATAGCCGATCTATATTCCATTGAGATCAAAATCGCAAATTCTTAAGAGCTGAATAACAAATCGACCATAACGTATTACATGCACGTTGTTTTCTGATAGATTCATAAAATGGAAGTCGCCTTAGCCAAAAGTCAAGGACAAATTCATATAAAAACCTAGCAGCTAAGAATAAACGATCGGTAAACGTTTGTATAACGTTTTCTAAAAAAGAATTGCGTTTCCAAGACAAATAAATCCTTCTCCTTATTAGTTGAAAAATTTTCCGGCAGCATAGAAACCATATGGTCATACGTTATGCATTAACAGAAATCATATGGGCAAGAAAACAACTACAGCAACTTTGATACTTTAATCGATTTTATTTCAACTTCAAATTTCAGTTACTTGTTGGACTTTCCAGCTTTACGTGCTTGGTTAATCACGCAGGTGAATTTTTGTTTCTATCAATTCAGTGAAGATCTAATGCCAAGCAGTTGCTGATTACTAAAAATAAAGGTGTAAACAGTTATATAGCTGCACAAATTACCAATAAATTCTATGCCCATTTAACAAAATGCTGACCTTAAAGAAACTTGCATTACAGAATCATAATTTTAACTCGAAATACTCAAAATGCCATTATACTTGAAATGAAAATAAATTGCTGAATTTCTCTATTTAGTGTGGGTCCATAAAATGGTCAGTAAAACCCTAATTTTCAATTTATCATCCCTAATAAGGTAAAATTCAGTTCATGGAAATTCATCAGAAAATTTTTCTTCTTATCTGGTTAAAAAATATCTGAAATAAATATCTGTTCGGACTTATACTTGACATGACTTGGTCTACCAATTAAATTTTGATAGCATTTTGTCTGACAGACAAACAGCAAATTTGCTATAAAAATAGACTAAAGGCAAAGACAGTGTTGTTGGCCTCCCATTCATGCATGCCCCATTGACAAAAAAATTGACTTGGATTGAATAGAATTTTATGTTAAAAATAGGCTCACTAAAATAGCCTATGGCAGGTCAGATTTTGCTTTTTCTTATAAAGAAAAGTGTATAGATAAAGGAAGTAAATTGTAAGTTGTTTTTTTTTGTTCTTATTAATTTTTTTCTGTCCTTTTTCTTATTATATTCTTTGCTTTAAGAACACAGTTTCAGATTTCAGCCTCATTTTGTTCTTATTTATAGAACTTCCAGTAAAACAAGAAATATTTTTAGAAATACAACCTTTATATACTTGTTTCAATCTTGACAATTTGAATTAATTTGTAATGGAACATGGTATATAGTTAAACAAATATAATGCTAGCCATCCGGTACTAACCCAACATGACACGAGCATGCAAGCTTTTAAGCAGGCCAACACCATTAATAATTATATTTCGCACATTATATACATTGTAGGTGAGAAAAGAAACAGTCACAAGTGAAAACAACATACATATACTTCTAAAATATTTTATCGGTAGCTTTAGAGAAAATTGCAAGAAAATTCATGGATTGTTCCTATTTTATAAGAAATTTCAGGCTTGGGCTGGCTTAATTTTTGAAACAATGATCTAAACCTCAGGTTGTTCAGATGTTGTTCTTATTTTTTGGCTAAATCTGATGCTTGTGCTTTTATAAAAAGGTTCTTATAAAAAATAAAGTGTGTATGTAGTAAGACCAACACTTAAAATATCTTAAGTTCACTAGGCAGTTGAAAGCTTTTGGGCACAGACATCCTACAAACAATGCCAGTTTATCACACAAAATTTTTCAAATGTCTTTTCCTATGTGGGACGAAGACACGTTTCTTGGATGGAGAGGGAATTTGTCCCCATAGTGGTATTTTGTTGGCAAACACTCCCTCGATAAGGATCGTTTCCATACTTATAAATGAAAAACATCAATTTTTAAGTACTGGTGGTACTACCACTTCTCAAATCCTTTTACAGGAACTTTTTGGTCTTTAAAATTTCAGTTTACAGTGAAGTGTTTATACAGGGCAAGAATGTAATTAAATAGAAAAATTCAGCAAGTCTTCCATTAAGGTATGGAAGCTAATATCATTGAATAAACATTATATGTATATTGGGGAAAAAAGAAAAAATATAGCTAATTTGCACAACTTACATATATATATATATAATAAATATTCTATGCAACTTGCCTGACTTTTTCTTTCTCCTTGACAGGAGACATGTCAAATACATGGGATACGTGGTTGTAAACGTCTCTTAACTTCGTTATTCTCGCATTCATAACCAAGACAGTGGAAGTTCCAACTTTTTACTACTTTTTCAGTAACAGGCATGTTGTACACACATACGCACTACACAAACTAATAAATCTTTCTTCAAAAAAAATTCTTTCTCGATTTACTCGCTCATATACATGAATAATAGAACACCAGTTGTATTTTTTTCTTCCTCTCAACTGTAAGTAAAACACACACCTCTTGAACAGGTCGGCAAAGCGGACCTAATAAAGCACTGCAGGTTACCATGCCGTGGAATAGGCAAACATAGCTCGGCAAATATGTGCCGATTTTAGTGCGTAATAGATCGGCATTTAGCTGAAATTTGAGGGCTGATCAATTGAACTTTAATCATAGTTTGCATTTTGAAAAATTCAAGTAATTCAAGTAAGTTTCTTTGTCTCTCAACAATCAAATTACATTTGTTATACAGAATTTCATGCTGGTTAATAGCCATTATAATGTCAATAGAAAAGAAAATTCTGAATTAGGGTATAACAAAGTACAACAAGTAATGGTTATTGTATATCCAAAGCAGCTTGGCAATATCTTCGAGGAATTATTGTACAGAAAAGTCTGCCAAAAAATTCCCTTGTTCCTTAAAGATAATGAACTGTTATAAAATAGAGCTGAGGGCTGCATTGTTGATGATGTCAGCAGGGGGAATCTCTCATTAGAACAATAAGAATTGATTCTGATTCTGATATGAACAGCTGGTTAACATCGAAATGATAAACAAACGAAGTAAACAAACGAAGTAAACAAACGAAGTAAACAAACGAAGTAAACAAATGATTGACTCTCTTGGAGATTTTCTGGTAGCAGGATGCTGACTTTCATCTCTCGTGACCTTTTTAATAGTTACATATAAAAAAAGATGTTGGAATAAAAAAAAATTTGGGTGACTTGTTTAGGTGACGAGAACATTACAAAAATATCATCAACATACCGTCTATAGTCTATTGTACTATGAATCTTTTTGTCTTCGTGTTATTCTGTGAGGGCATAACTCCCTAAACTTATTCTAACCATTCTTGATTCTAGTTGTAACACTGTTTTGTATTTTATGTCAAAAGAAAAGATTTTCAATTGTCTTCAAATTAGCCAAACAGTGGACGTCTAGAAAACTCGAGAAAAAGCTTTAGACAAGCAATTGTCTATATATATTGATAGCCGATTCTCTGTTAGTCTGTCTGTCATGCAAAATGGTAGATTTAGTTGTAGAGTGATTATTTTATTTTATTTTGTGCGACGTCAGAGTGAAACCATTGCATTGAGACCCTAATCGAATATGACATTTAGGGAAAATTATTTCCGTAACGAATAGGGATAACTGCTGTTTTTCGAGGTCCGCGATACAGGCAATAGGGTGACGACCGTGAACTCAATGCAGGCTGAACATTGGCGGTGAGCGACGCGTCTAGTATCCATTAAATTCACAACAAAACATATTCAAATTATAAACTGAATTCATGCTTTAGATGTTTTTATCTCTCTCTTTAGTGGCATGAAGATGATCAATAGCTGCATTGAACAGAAAGGACCTTCCTTGAATCCCCCCAGCATTAGATTGTTGAGAGGTAATTTACTATTGTAACACACAACACAGATTTTAATTTCATAGGACAGGAAGCAAAATATTTTATCATTTACAAATTGGATGAAGTAAGAAAGAAAGGGAATTGAAAAGTATTCTTTTTGACATACAACACTCACTCTGAACCTTTTTTTTAAAGAAAATGCGTCCTGAAAGTGTGAAGATTTGTTACGAAGTTGTTACTTCCGAAATATTCACAATGAGTTGACATAAAAGTTCTCACATGTTGTTTATATTTTACAGCATAAGTTAACTAGTTGTAGCTAGTTGTAGCTAATTACATCCCCTTTATGTGATTGCTTATAAAGGTTTCAATGTCACTCTAATGTATGCCAGAATGTTCACACAAGGAGACTGACTGACCCTTCCTTTACTGTTTTGACTGAAACTTTTTTCTGTTATGTTGGGATGAAAGATATATAATAATGTATCTTTCCATTTCTAACTCCTAGGTTGTGAAAAGTTTTATCAGAGCACTAGTTTACGAACTTGCTAGAAATCTTATGAAATCCTGTTAGGATGCTAACTAGGATTGCAGCTAGGAATACAAAACCTTTTGATGTTCAATCATACAAACAGTTTCTTTTTTATGAGAGATGTTTAAAACCAAATAAAGTAGTGATATGATAGAGATCCAGAGAAGCCTTTCTTGATTTGATTATGTGTGACCATGTTGTACAGAAATTGTCTCTCTGTTGGTTGAGTGAGTCAAACTTGAGAAACCCATTGTTATTAGATCAGCAAAGGTTTTAGCAGAATACATATTTTTGATTAACCTTGCAGTTTAATCATTGTAATAAAATTCTGTGTATGCATTAAAGTACACGTTTTTAAAAGTGTGCATGTGGAAACTCCACCCTTTTTCTATATGATCCATGTTTTTTTGCATGTTAAAATTTTGTAAGACATATTTGCAGTCCTAAAGCAGAGCAGTATAGTTTGTGTCAGAATTAAAAACGACATGGTATAGAGAAATAGTAGGATGTCTGAGTATTTACTTTTCTTAGTTTAGAGCATGCTTGGTTGAGATGGAGACTCCAAGTAAGTAAAGAAATACGAGAGTGATAACCACTATACTACAGCGCCATCGTCAAGGATCAATCTTAAATACTTGATGCAAGAAGTAAATTTGAGCTAGTACTTGTCTAAATATAGCTAAAAGTTGATATCTTTCTTAAGAGTTTAAAATAGAATTATTGTTTTCTGTTTTTGTTGCATTAGTACATTTTAAAGGAGAATTAATGTAAAAAAAAAATGCCAATATTTTTTTAAAATTCAATTCTATATTATATAAAAATAAGATGTTGTGAAAATGTTTAGTTTATTTTCATGAATAATGACAGAGTAATAACAGTTTATAGTTTTTTGAATGCGCGATTTTGTGACGTCACAAGGTGACAGCTGTATTTTTATAAACAGTTGTGCATTTCGTGTTTGTTCTGAATAAACTATTAATGTGTACTATACATTATCTTCTTGTTCAAAATTGCTGCGACACCAAGACCAGAAATTTCTACGATACTCCAAAAAAAATCTTTCAATTATTCAATCGTTTCGGACCTAATGAAAAGTGAACTACTTGTGTTCATCTTGATTTTTGTTCTAATTCTAATTTTGTGCACCTAAGTTTGTCCTCAAAATTCTGAAAAAGAAAGAAATAAATTGAGAAAACTCATTTTAAATAACAAATATACAGTTTATAGAAACCATGCATTAGTTTTGATTTTCCACTTTTGAATGATCTTTATTCAGAGGATCATGTAAAAATATTTATAATATCACAAAAAACATCAAGATCTCAAAGTTATTATGAGAATGTTATGCAATTTATAACATTGCAAATTTCAAATGTTCAAATGTTTTGAACTTTCTGTATTACAGGTTCACAAACAGAAAACTGTAGTCACCTTGTGACGACTGTAAAAAAGTCACATGATATTTTAACGATATTAGAAGACCTTTTGGAAAATGCCTTCCTTTTTCTTAATGTGAGTTATTTAAGCGAAAGTTGTTTTTTCGACATTGATTATGGTCAGTGTTAATGTGTTATCTATGTATCTTTTCAAACATTAGTGATTTTCATCATTGAAGGAGATACTTGTACTTGTTAATAAGGTTGTGTTTCGAAAAACTGATCAAAAAAAGTATGGGATTGTTTCCCTACGACCAACAGTTAGAGAGATATTGTCGATCAAAGATTTTGATGGGATCACAGACCCATCCCTAAAAAAATTTAGGCCCAAATTTTTTGTTCCATTGCCTGTATCAGGGACCCCAAAAATTATTTCTATGAAATTCTTCCTAATAAATGCTTATAATGAGGTCAATGTTTGACATTTCTGTCCAATCAAAACAGCTTGTTTATGTCTATGGTGAATTTAGTCTGCTTGTAAGTCAGTCAAGTTTTCTTTAATAGCAGTTTAACAGATAAACAGTTGGTGAAATAGAAAAACAAAATCAGAACACAATCCTTCTGCTTCTCTGTGAAAGTAGTAAGATTAGTAACTGATTCACCAGGCTGCGTCATCCTTCTATTAACTCAAAAGTGTTTAGAAACTAATTTGAAATAAAATCAATATCAATACCATAATAGGAATTTTCTATTGTCACCTCTTAATCTTATTAAGACATTTGAACATTTTGAACAGTTTAAGAGTAGCATGCTTTAATTTGCATTTTGTTTTTTATGAAAGGTAATTACTATCCAACTAAATAACCTTGTTTTTCCCACCATTTTACTGGATGAAGCATACACTTATGAAAGAGAAGTTTATTTATCTGCCCTCTGTTCTTGGACATGTCCATAAATAAATGGATAAACTTTTTCTGGCTTCTCCATATGTTTAAGGGATGATGATTCAACGACACTACACATGATTTTGATTGTAACATTGACACAAACAAGATTAACAGTGTGAAGAAATTCTTGCATAAAAAACAGTGCAAAAATAATGTGCTTTTTGTGGCATGTTTTAACTGTTTGATTAGGACTGGGTATTAGATTTCAAAAGGTGTTGATGATTCGATATACTGATTTTATCCACATTCTCATATAAGCTCGCACACCTTCAGTTCCAATCATAAAGAAATGTTTGTGTCTGTTGACCGTCCACATTTTGTTTATGATAGACATGTCATATAATAACGTAAAACGATACAGTGTAATTTGAATAATGATATTGATAAAAAGGAAGTTACTTTTCATTTGCTTGTTGAAAACCGTATTGCATGTTACTTGAAACACAATCCTTTGGTATATAATTACTGCTTTTTTATTTTAGATCTCAGAGAGCATTTTGTTTGTACAAGATGACGATACATCTTGAATCTGTCAATTTAAATCCTCGATGCTACCTAACACTAGTGTTTTAACCCCTTAAAATGGAGTTTTTTGTTTTACAAAGGTAAGATTAGTTGAACTGTAATATAAGCTCAATGACATCGACAACGTTATTTTTTCAAGATGTTTGTGTTGTTTGTTGTTTCAACATGTGGTGTAGAGTAGGCCCAAATCAAGGTGGATCTTCTTTACATCATATTTAATGTTCAAAGTAGTACTTAAGCGGTATTTTAATTGTTCTTTGCAAACTCTTTCACAATGATTCTCATTTTGACTGTCACAAGCTTTGTTTGTTTTCCAGTGATGAGTTGAAATAGTTGTTAATATTGTCTTGACCTAGTTAGTGCCAATGACTTGGTGAATCTAGCCTTTCTGAGATTACAGATAATTTGTTGACATGGTTTGATATAACAACCAAGAAGAAATGAATTTTGAAAATAAATAAAATGAGCCGTTCTGAGAAATTTCCATTGTGTTTAGTTATTAAAATAATCAAGTTTACATTAAATAATGAATTGTGGAAATATTAGTTGGCTTTATATATTTTTTCTATATTTAATGGTAAATTATTTTTGTTTATTTTTCATTACTTTTCATTACTATTTTCCTAAGCATTCCTAAGCAAAACATTTCGGCTAATGTCGTCTTCAGGATGTTTTACATTTGTTGGCATAACGGATACACGATGTTGATATAATATGATTTACCTGTTTTTAGGAAATTCATTGCAAAACTTCTTTATCCATTTTCCTTTTTGATTTCTACAATCCCCAAGGTGTTGACAACTCCGGTAGATGCTGTGATAAATCATGGCGTATTTGTTATTCATGTGATACTTGGATTAATTTTTGCATCACCAATTTGTCTGCTGATCAAGTCTGTTTGCACCAATTTGACACAAAAGTAATCAAAAAGAATGAATTCAAATTTGATGTTTTTGGAAAGAATATTGGGAAGAACCAAAAGAATCCGATCATAATGATCATTGATGGACCATTTGTGAGAATATGTATTTCCTTTTTGTAAATATAACTGCATAATATTACAAATGTCAAAATTTTTGTTAATTTTTTCTTAAATAAGAATGGGTTTGGGATTAATGCTACTGTTTGGGATAAAGATGACAACAAGAACACGTTGATAGACCGCTACAGGGACAAGAATGTTTTGCAACCTTTCCCTACTCAACAGGATGTCAAGCCCATCACTGACCGAATTTATGGACGATACTCCAACTTAGGTCTAGTTTTGAAGTAAGATGAGTTTGATGTTCTTTCTTAAACAACTGTATTATGAAAACTAACACTCTTACCAGCAATTGCACTTGCAACACTCTTACCATCAATTGCACTTGCAAATATTTAGAGTCTTTTGTCTGGCAAATTGGTATGGTTCTGATTGTAATGTTTATTGTGTTGCTCGTAATGATAATCTTAACGGCCATTATTATTGTGAGAACAAAACTGGGAACAAAGTTTGTATGAAAGGCTGGACTGGAAACAACTGTAATGAAGGTACGTTCATACAGCTACCAAACATTTTATCATATCTCTCTCCCAAGGATTTTTTGCTTTCACTGTGCTTATTGTTATAATACAACGTCTGTTTGTCCCCACAGTAAAATGTGCTTCTTCATGTGACTTAACCCATGCCAACTGCAGTAAGCCGAATGAGTGCAAGTAAGTGGTTTATGTTTTATTTTTATATGACATGTATTTACTTTACTATTTGAACTATCAGTTAACTTGTATTTTCAAAATAAGCAACTACCGTTTTTCTTTCTAGCTGTTTTGATGGTTGGAAAGATGATCCTGCCAATAAAAATACATGCAACACTTGCATTAAGAAAGCTGGTTGTGGTAAACAAAAGATGCTATGATGTTTCAATGATGATTCCAATGCTCACTTTGAACAGTTTTTGACCTTTTTTTGAATTTTCTTTTTTAGCAAATGGGTACTGCCTTTCTGGAAATGACTGTCATTGCAGGCCAAACTGGCTTGGAGAACTTTGTGACCTAAGTATAGTTATTGAACTTTCATTATAATAGATTGTGTGGGATGTTGCTTCACCTAATACTGAAGCTCGCTATTAATGCAGTGATATCTAGATTGCCCAGTTTTTCTTGTTTAATGACATGATCAGTCTCAATAGTTTAGCTTTTTACTTCTTGCTTTGGTCATCTTTGAAAGAGGAAGAGCTGTCTGCTTACATTGTTCTTTCAACTGTCAATCAGTCTGAAATGATCTTGCATTGTTACGAAACATTTCAATTATGGAAATCCGATCTTAGACAACAATACTTGTCGCAGTTCACCCTGCAAGAATGGTGGTACATGTGTAAATAATGGTCCCAACACCTACTTTTGCAAGTGTTTGGGTGGATATAATGGAACCAACTGTGAGTTAGGTAGGAATGATTTTCAATTAAGTTTAGTAACAAAAGTAACAAATTACTAAACCATATGCATAAGTTTTTGTATCTGAAAAATAGTTATGGTCTCAGTATAATGACATACATCTATACTGAATCTTCTTATAATCTTATACATTGTTCGTATCTTATATGCTCGTTTACATGAAGCTTCAATGCTTGCTTAAGTTAACTAATGGAATGTCGCGGAAGGAAGCATTTTTGACAGGCATCATGATATTAAACTAAACTAATATTTTGTTTGTTTGTTTTAGTTTGAAGTTTGTTGTTGATTTAGAAAACGATGCGTGTAGAAATAACTTGTGTCAACATGGTTCAATTTGTTTGAACAAGCGAACAAATTATGTTTGTCTTTGTTTGCCAGGCTACAATGGAACAATTTGCGATAATGGTAAGATGTCTTGTAAGGGTTGATAGTAATATTTCTATATATATTTTTTTGAGTCTGAAAAAATGGTTGAAACAATTGCAAATAACAATTGCAAGGTGACACCTTTGCTTTTGTATCGGCCAGTCTAGCTTCAATTTTGCTCCTTCTTGCATATTAAATTTATATAGAAAGTTGTCTTGGAATACGTCCAACAGTAAATTGCTTTAATTCATCCTTGGACAGCAAATTTATCATAAACATTTTTGTGCTCCAGTGTAAGATAACCAGTTAGACATTTCAATGCATCATTTTTGCCTCCTTTAAAAGCTGGATGTTAAAATTTTATTTACTTTTCCTCTTTCATAACCTAAGAATACATAAACTTGACTTTGAATTTAAAATACGCACAAAAAAAGTGTTTTCATATTCATAGAGAAAGGAAAAGAAGAGAAACCTTTTCCAGATCCAACTGTTTAAATCCTAAAGAAACAAATCCCATCAAATTGAAATTATTTTCTTTGGAAATCACTTGTCATTGGAAATAATAAAACATCTGTTGAGAATTATAAATTTTTAATTTTTTTGTCCACACATCTACACAGTGTTTTAATATGTGCCACACATCTGAAAATTTAGCTTGACATTTCACGTTATTTAATGACCGTTTCTATGAGTCATTTCTTGCCCACTCTTTAAGTGATGGATAAATCAAGCTTGTTGAATGTCAAAAGTCAAGTATTTTTGATTGCACATTTCGTTTAGACATAGACGACTGCCATTCCAATTCCTGTGCAAATGGTGCTACTTGTATTGTAAGTTTCCGTACTCTCATATTGATGATTGGTATTTTTTGGATGGTGTTTGTCTTTACTAATGGGATTCTTGTTCATGAAAGGATGGAGTTGACACTTATCAATGCTTATGCGCTGTTGGATTCACTGGAGCCATGTGTAACAAAAACATTGATGAATGCAAAGTCAATAACTGCAAGAATGGTGCAACATGTATTGATGGCATTGGAAACTATTCATGTTTGTGTAGTCCTGGGTTTGAGGGGCATTTTTGTGAACATAACATCAACGATTGTTCTCCCAATCCTTGCTTAAATGGAGGTTAGTTATATCTTTTTATAGGTAGTGTCTGTTATTAGTTTTTTTTAGAAAAAGTTGGTTTCAACTAGAATAAATAAAATAGGTAGTACAATTCAAGAGATTTCAAAAAAAGGTGGTTTTGTTACAAACTTTGAAATTGGAATTTGTACCCATTGTAAGAAACAATTTGAACTGGTGGATAAGAAATTTGACTGGGGATTTAAACAGAGTGTGAACAGAGACATTTTAACTGGTAATTGGTAAGAGACATTTGATTTTATTACTTTGAAAGTAGCAACTAATACAGTTACAATTGGACAGAAATGGACTTTCACCATTCTCAGAAGAAGCTGATTTTGAGCATTGGATTCATGAGATGGAGATGTGGCAGGTAATGACAGACCTCAATAAGGCTAAACAAGGACCAGGGAACAATTCCGTTAAAGCTAAACTTGTGACAAAAGGATACAAAGAAGACGTCGATTAGAACTGACTCTTCGACAGTCAGCAAACAAAATCTACGATTAATTTCATCAATTGCAACTAACAACAATTGGAAAATCCATACTGTCGACATTAGGCTGCATTTCTTCAAGGTTTTCCAATTGACAGACTGATACACCTGAAACCCCCTCCTGAAACTAACTCAAAGTACCTTTAGAAACTGAAAATTCCTGTATATGGTCTATAATGACGTGCCGAGAGCTTGGTGTTTGAAAGTTGCTGAGGAATAGTAAATTTGACAATGCAATCTGGTAATCCCGCGGTGAACTAAAAGGTGTTCTTTGGTCCCTTGTGCATGGTTTTTTCTCTGCTGGAAACCAACAGTTCCACAGAGAGGTTATGTCGAAGATCAGAAGTAAGTTTCATTTGAGCAAAGAAACCGACAACACCTTAGATTACATTAAATTGATGATGATGCACCAAAATAGCTATATTGAACAGCTACAACCTCTCAATGGTAACCTAGTATCCACACGTGATTTATCTGTTGAAGAGAAAAGGGACTTCAAAGCCTTGACTGGAAAAATTCAGTGGGTTGTGAAGCAAAGAAGACCTGATTTGTCATTTGCTGCCTGTGTTCTAAGTACCAAAACAAAAGTCGCTGCAACATCACATGTCAAGTATCTGAACAAACAGCTACGGAAACTCCAAGAGAATACAGCAGAGAAGCAACTTCTGATCAACAAAATTGGTAATCTTGCTGCGTTGACATTGATTGTTTAACTCCACGTTTGTGGAAACCTAACGAGTTAAAGAGAGTTGTCAAAAGTGCCATGGCTGCAGAAACCATGTCATTGATTGAGGCTGCAGAAATGCTCATGAAAGCACTCATTCTTGGGATCTTCAGACTGGATAATAAAGATGTACCTATCATTTGTTTGTCCGACAACAAGCAGCTCATCGATACAGCATTATTAACAAAGGTCTTAGAAGACAAACGATTGCATATTGATATGTGCTCCCTTCGTGAAATGCATCATATAGGTTTCACCCAGTGTTCACTTACCGACTGTCTTACGAAGGCAACTGGTTCAACTGACAAGTAATGGCTCGGACGATGCCATGCCCTGCATTCCTGTAAGATGAAACTAATTCATCTAAAAGAGACTCTTCTGTTGATATCACATTTAAATTGACTTTCATATCACACTGATGTCACAATTCAATGTGAAGCACATGTCAACATCATCATTCTGGAGCCATTAATTGGTTTTTGTATAAATAGACATTTCCTGTTCTATAAGTTATAACTTGCCATAATTCATGAGTAAATGAAAAGACGAACTTTTTTAAAAATTGTATTTATTAAAAAAATGTATTTATAAATACAATTTTTAAAAAAGTTTGTCTTTTCATTTACTAAATTTCCTGTTCTGTTCATTAAAATGTACATAGACTCCATGTTTTTCATATTCATAAAGCATGTTCTTTACTTATTGCAGAATTCCTCTGCTATCGTTTGTAATTTTCACATTATAAACTGTGGTTATGTTATCACTTGATTCATTGGTCAACAACATGGACAACATCACCAGCAGCACAAAAGAGATTATGCTGGAGATTGTTATTTGTTTTGTTTAGGAACAGTTGGTTTCAACTAGAATAAATAAAATAATTAAAACTAACAAAATTTCAGTATCCACAAAAAAATTCAAGAATTGAAAGTCCTTGCAATTGATATCGAAAATAGTAATTCTATTATTCTATAACAGGTTATATTCTAAGCTTTCGTAAAACAAAAACTTCATAATGCCGACATCTGTTATTGGATAAATTATAAATTATAGAAATTTGTAATTAGTGAAGATATATTTTTTAAAAATCAAATTTTTATTTAACCAATATATTTTTTGGATTCGTTTGTTTATTGTTTTTCAGGGAGATGTACAGACATGATCAACAATTTCAAATGCAAGTGCCTAAACCACTTTTCTGGTCGTTTGTGTACCAATAGTACTGATAGATGCTCTCCTAATCCTTGCCAGAATGGAGCTTGCAAAAATATAAATAATAGCTACATGGTTTGTACTTATTTCCATTGAATGTAGTGCACGTAAACATCTTGTAGTTCAATAAGAACATTCTTGATTTTGTACAGTGTTTCTGCTCACCGGGGTATTCTGGTCAATATTGTGAAATCAATATTAATGAATGTCTTGTAAAGCCATGTAACAATGGCACATGTGTGGATAAAATCAATGGCTATCAATGCATCTGTAAGCCTGGTTTTAATGGATCCAATTGTGACTTCAACATTGAGGAGTGTTTATCTTCACCTTGTCAAAATGGCGGAACCTGTATTGATGATATAGATGACTACAAATGTGTTTGTAGTAAGGGTCTCAGTGGAAAAAACTGTCAGATCAACAATGATGATTGCATTGTTCCATGTTATACTGGTGCCAACTGTCAAGCAAAAATGAAGTGTAAAAATGGTGCAACATGTTTAGATGGCTTCAATAATTTCACTTGCATATGCCCTTCAGGATTCACTGGTAAACTTTTTATACCTCTGTCATACTCACTATAAAGCTAGGTTCCCACTTATGAAAATACATCTGTCACTTATTTTTGGAATCTATGAAGTGTAAACATGATAGATTTGTCTCTCAAAAGCTCATTGCTTATTTTTGAAGGCAATGAATTTTTAAGATCAAAAAGTTTTGAATGAATTAATTGAAAATATCCACCAACTAATTAATTAATTGCTTATTTCTCTGAGCTCTTGATTGTTTTTTTAAGATCAAAGAGGGTGCATGTGTATTTTCTACGTAGTTTTGATTTTGGTGGTAAAATTAGAAAGCTTTCGATTGATTGAAAAAGAAGCAACATGCAGAGAACAGAAAATAGGAAAACTGGTCCAACTAAATTGTTAATTATTGTATTATTATTGTATTGTAAAGGCTCCTTCAAGCTCTTTTTCTTTAAAAATTCCTTTCACTTAAACCTTGCACCTCGATATTTAATCGTCCTTTCACTTAAGGATAAGATAAAGTAAAGGAAACAGTTTTTTTTTCTTGCAGCATTACTTAATAATTTCACAGTAAAAAGATAAACATAATGCGAACACAAAAGCAACAAACTATAAAAAAAATAGGATAAAGTGGCAAAGTAAAGCATTGAACAGAGTGGGTCTTAATAAAACAGTGACTTAAATTAAATGAAATAGTAGGTATAGTTTCTCAAGGTCAAATCACATAAATCTTCTATTACATATGTGGTTGTTTCAGTGTAAGTACTGTTTGTTACAACAGATGAACCAGTAACAATGTGATGCACAGTCTGTAGATGTTATCAAGGTTACCTTGGTGATGCTATTGGAGCTAGGAGTGGTACAGAAAATGGCATTACAGCTACGATTAAAATTGGTCGGAATAAGTTTGCCCAGGCTTGTTTATGTAATTCACAATTTATGATTTTTCAAGTTAATATAATTTAGAGGGTCAGCCTCGGAGTGATATAATAAGAAAAAAAGAAAGTCAGTAAGGAAATAGCTGTGGAGGAGGTGGCATGGAGGGCATTTATCAGAATTCATTTTTGGGAAATGGACATTAAACAGAATTATGATTGTGACGAATTGATTTGACAACAACAATTCGTATAAGTCATTTATAATGATATTGATTTTATCAAACTGTTTTGAAACCATAAAGTTCATAATTTTTGTCCTTTTTATCTTGTGACATTGTCATGCATATTGACTCAACACTATCTTTTTAGTTATTCCATTTAATTTTTTGTCCAACAATTGACTTATATACTTTTGAATTTTCTTTTTAAGGAATGAAAAATGACATAATAATTAATAAAAAGGTTAAGTTGAGCTTTATCTGTGCTTTGTCTGAATAGACGTTTGCAGCACAACTGAAAAAGATTCTGGCTTCTATTTCCACTTAATCCATTACCTTTGCGATGATTACGTTTTAATTTTAAGAAATGGACTTGAAATTATTGTTTGTTTACATCACCTTCACCACTACCAAACCATGTTTTTAAACTGTTGCCATCAATAATTTCCTTACAAACAGCAAGCATTGTATTTCCTTCATTGAAACATCGTTTCCTTGGATTACCAAAAAAAAGCATTTTATGTGATGTTGGTGAATTTCAGTAAACTTTTCAACTTTTTTGGTTTTTGGCTCTTGCAAAAATTTTGTATGTTAAATAACACTCATTAAAACCAGTAAAGGAAAGCCTTTTTTGTTTGCGATATAAAGCTACCTACGCCCTTCAAAGCCAAACCTTATCTAATTCCTGAATTTATTTAAAAGAGTTCAGAATCCAGGGTGACACGAGAAAAAAGCTTTCAATTTCTATCTTTTTTTTCTGGATTAATTTCTACAAGACGTTGCTTCTTTGTGTGTAGTTAATAGTCTCTGAATGTCGTGACCACATCCTGGCGTCTTTGAAACGTCATACACCGATAGTTCACTTCATATGGAAATAATTTGATTAATGCTCTTGTGTTCTCTTTCCTTGATTTGATTTTGTTTTTCTTCATAGGGTTATACTGTGAAGAAATGGAGAATTTCTGTTATAATGATACTTGTCAAAACTCTGGCACATGCATCAATACACGCAATGGTCCGGTTTGTGTCTGCTCTCCTGGATACACCGGTACAAACTGCTCAGAAAACATAGATGATTGTTTATGCAATGTCACCGGCCTCTCATATTGTGAGGATGGTATCGGATCTTTCAAATGTCACTGCAAGCCAGGATATACTGGTACTCTCTGTGCTACAAGTATGTCATCTCATGTTCTAAAAGAACCACTTGTCTTTCTTACCATTGACATGCACTTAATTTGGTTTTAGTCATTGACAACTGTCATCCTCTCAACAGTGGTAATATACCTGAGCACAAATATTTAACAACAGGAGGTGTATGTGGCAAGTATGGCAGATGTATTAATGGAATCGCATCTTTTACATGCAGTTGCATAGATGGTTATACTGGGAAATACTGTCTTACAGGTTATTCTAATCATTTTACTATTATTATTCATGAAAGCATTCAAGAGATGAAGAGGAAATAGTGAACTCATGGTGTTGACAGTTTGCCTTGCCTTCCTACCAAATAGTGTTCTTTTAACATAATAAGTAATAACGCAATAATTTCGCAATAATATATTTGCTTTTCCAGATATCAATGAATGTGAATCTTCACCATGTGTCAATGGTTCGTGCATTGAGTTCAACAACAAACCTGGTTATTCTTGTGAGTGTAAACCAGGCTTTACTGGAAACAATTGTGAGATTAGTACGTGATTTTCTTTTCTTGTCGCTTTCCTGTCCTGCTTTTCTGTCCTGCTTTCCTGTCCTGCTTTCTTGTAGACTTTTAGCAACGCAATTGCTACTGTAAGTAAGTGTTCAACTAACTAGTGCAGAAATGTCATGCAAAATGGGTTATGGAGTGTTAATCCATTCCATTTGTATAAATATTTCATTGCTATCTATAGTTTATAAGACAAGCCGAAAATATTAGCAATGTTTTCAATGGTTTAGACATAGATGAATGCCAAACCAAGCAAGTAGACTGTTGTAATGGCAGTTTGTGTATTGATGGTATAGATGGTTATACATGTCGATGTCAGAATGGAAAGAAAGGCTTCGATTGCTGTTCAGGTGAGGACACAGGCTATTTTTTTTGTTGAGCATTGTAGCGATGCGCAGATTGAAGGCCATCCTGTCACAAATTTGGATCTACTATAAAACTAAAAAACGAAAATTGAAAAACAATCCAGTTGAAATTACAACGAAAGTCTTACTTATGTTTACAATTATTTAGCTGTTTATAATATTGCAATAAATTGGTTCGGACCAACTTTCAACTGTTTTCAATCTTTTTTTTTTTTCAATCTTTGTTTTCATTCACAAAATCAGAATTTAGCTGTCGTTGGAGTTTAATTGTTACTTTTTGGACGATTGTTAAGTATATCGTAGTGTAGTTGTAAAGGAAGAAGACATATTGCTTAAGGAGAGTGTGTGATTATCAGAACTTGTTTCAAACAGGTAGCTTATAAGTATTTAGTATGAATACGTATAAAAATGTTATATCATGTTATATGCAATTTTTGTCGTGGTGGGAGACAAATTTTGCTATGTGCATAAAGGTGACTTTACACTTCTGGAAAATTTTACGCGGGCAGAAACGGAACGCACGAATGCCAGAGAAAGATGGTGATTAGTTCTTTCGAACACATGAATGCCAGAGAAAGATGGTGATTGGTTCTTTCGAACACATGAATGCCAGAGAAAGATGGTGATTGGTTCTTTCTCTATTACTTTTGTTCATTTCCGTTCCTGTCCGCGGAACGGTCAGAAAAAATTGAAACGAGTTCAACTTTTTCTGTTTGTTTCGAATAGAAAAGAAGGAAAAGAAAATAAACCAATCAGATTTTTAGTTCTTTTCTGTTCTGTCCGTGGAAAATGTTCTATAAGTGGAAAGTCACCTTAAAAGACTGTATCATTCTGATCAATTCAGCATGAAGTAATGATGATGTAATAATGATATAATGATGACGATGTAATGAACTAGCTGGATAGAGGTTTAATCGAGTGTGAAGAACGTTTGGTCGCTCAGACAGAACGGAAACACGAAATTGAAAAAATGGAGTTTTTTCTACGAATATTTAGATACTTCTTGGTGTGAAAATCCAAATACCTGTTATAATAATGGAAACTGCAAAGATGTTGGTGACGCTTACAAATGCGATTGTCCAACAGGTTTCACTGGAAGCAGATGCGAAACAGGTATGTTTTGTAACCTTTTTCATGTTCTTGTGTTACAGCTCCATTATTACCAACGGAGCAAAAAAGTCAATATTTTGTAGTAGTTTGTGAAAAATGATCAGTTCATAACGTTCCTGGCTTTTCGTTTTTCTTTCGTACATCATCATGCGCTTCCAATTAAGATTCGAATGCATTCACCATTTCGTTGTTTATTATTTCTTCCGTCTTCTTCTCAGATATTGATGAATGCAAAGAACATCCATGCGGAAAACATGTCGACTGTGTCAACGTTATGGGAGGTTACCGATGCATTTGTCCGTTCGGGAAAACTGGATTGCAATGTCAATATGGTGAGTTAGCTTGGTTTTACATCGATTAGCCAAGAGACTAATAACATTTGCATTTTCCAACCACAAAACGATTATTTTGGTAGACGAGAATGTTCTCGTTAATCCAGATGATCTGGTATGTTAGCCAGCTGTTGAAACGGTTCATAAGTTTTTTCATAAGTATTTCCTGACTTGTTTTTAGATATAAATGATTGTATCAATGTAACTTGGTGAGTCTTCTATATCGAACTGTTGTCTTATCCACTGTTCGTTTCTAGCGTTTGTTAAATGATCGAAACATCCATACCGTAAAAGCGTTAGCTGATTCCAAAAAATACACGTGCGTTTCTCCTGTAGCTTTTTGATACTTCCTCACTGCACTTAATCTTCCATTTCTGCAGCTTGCACAACTTCACATGTGTTGATCATACAGGCTTCTTTCAATGCAACTGTTCATCTGATCGATTTATGCAGCCATATTGTCAAGGTAGAATATTAACAACATCTTTGTCCAACCAGGAATCGTTAAGTTGCTCGTTGTTGTGGAGGTCTGTTTACTAGATGTGGTCAACTGATGATTGTGGGTAGAGGCTAGATGAAACAGCGAATTGAGGCTAGGGGGTTTTATTTGATCAGAGTTCAACTAGTAGATGTTCGTCTAATCTTGACAAACACTATTTTCCAGACATAGATGAATGTGATGTAGCTGCCACCTGTCCTGCCGACCGAGTTTGCGTCAATTCCATTGGTGGTTATAAATGTGAATGTTTGGATGGTTGGCATGGCGACGATTGTGAGCAGAGTAAGTTTTAAGTTGTTTAGAACACTTTTCTGATGGATGACAAAACTTTAAAACAGTTGTCGAAACTATGTTTGTTTCCGAAAATATGTTACGTATTTTGGAGATTAAACAGCGAAAACGTTTTCGAAAAGTGCCGAAGAATCGAGTATCAAATTAGGAAGGATTTTATCAATAGTGAAAGTTTTTTGTGTTACTAGCTCAAGCCCAAATCGAGAAAAACAAATTTCGTGATCACTGTTACACCGTTACCGAATTTCTGTTTGGACACTACGAGAAAGATGTATTTTCTCAACAGCTGTACTCTTTTCTCGAATTTCAGTTTCGATAACAATATGGTCTCATTCCTTGCCTCGTTTTCATACTTTGTTACGTTATGTTTTTGTTTGTTTGTTTTGCTTAACTGCGGATCGGGTTAATTCCGAACGAGGCGGATGGGATAGTTGGGTTAAATATCGATATTTGAAAAAGTCCGAAAATGTTTATTATAGAAGAAACTTTAAACAACGAAAAATATTCTCCGTCGCAATATCCTAGCAAAAAAGCAGACAGTCTGGATACACCATGCGCTGCCAAAATTTCTTCCCTTGAAGAAAATACTTTACTAAATGAAAAGTCATTGGTTGCACTAACCTAAAATGATTTTGAATTGACTTGTTACCTCGACTACCTTGGGAACAGACGCTTTGATGAATGAAATCAAATCAAAGTTTCTTTGGAGTTCGCATATGAATAGTTGTCGATCATACTATAGAAATATGTCAATTATTTAAGAGGCAATCTCCGCTCTTTTATCTGAACTGTAAACAAATTTTGATCAATATTTGCGGAATGTCTGACATTGATTATATGTTACGTCTAGGCGTGGATGACTGTGTCCAGAATGATTGTGTTGCCGCCCATACTAACGCCTGTATCGATCAGCATAACAGCTACCACTGTGATTGTTTCGGTCAATGGTCTGGCCAATATTGCGAAATAAGTAACGACATGCTTTGTGTTTGGAGAGATAAGTAGCGACATGCTTTGTGCTTGGAGAGATCATTGTGTTAGCTTGACATCTCTTTATCACCAGCCTTGTCACCAGCCTTCTCGTATTTTTTCGTAGGGAACAACACTCAACCGGATCCTTGTGGTTGTGGGAACGGAGTTTGCGTTCTCTCCTCACACAGGATCCCAACATGCACTTGTGACACGAATTATCGAGGTTGGTCATTTTCATGTTATTTTACATGAACCGTATTTCCTGTTCTTTTTTATTGACAGTCCATTGTCCGATAAGCATCACTGACAGACCACAGTCTGAAGAAGAATATGTTTACGCAATCGAGACAATACTTGTTGTTAATCGATAGTTGTTATTTAATAAACAAAACTCCTGTTGTATGATTTTTCAGGTTCCAAATGCAGCCAAATGAAATCGCAAGGTAAGGTTAAAGTAAACAAAAGATTAAGTTCATACTAGGAGGATGAAGAGAGGTAGACGCAAGTATTTTCACATGTCTGTTAATATACTTTGGATTGATTTTTTTAAAGCGCAAGAAACGCCAACGGTGGTCGGCGTCGCTACGGCAGCCGTCTTCCTTGTCGGTCTTCTCATCACAATTGTCGTATTTCTCAAGTATCGGAAAAAACATGTGGAGGAGAGTGGATACGATTATAAACAACAATCAGACGCAATCAGCAACTCTGGTGGTGCAGGTAATTATATCTCGTAGCACCTGTGAAGGAGAACTTTGTGGGGGAGTTTACGATTGACCACTTCTGTTGCTTTCAACTTCTTGGCTCCGGAACGTTTCGTCTTCGTTCTTGCTACGAGCACCGGTACTTTACTTTTCAAAAGAATCTGCTATTTACGTCATAACTCAAGGAGCTGTTAATGCTATGAGTTTAATAAGCTTAAATGTTTTTAAAGAAGCTGGTAAAGAAGTTGGTGTCAAACATTTAACATGAAATGTCACAGTGCAGATGCCATGCAGCCATAATGTTGACACGACCTTCAATGTGATGGAGTTCTATACATCTACCTTTTTTCTCAATGTTTGAAACGAAAGTTTTAACATATATAGTCTGTTGTTTTGTTTTTATTTAGTTGCTTATCAAAAGCGTTGCCAGGATGTCAATTTTAATCCCGGTAAATTTATGTACGAAAATCCAGCCTACGACAGCCATCGAATCATGACGGATCTGTGACGTTGTTATGTCGGAAGTCTTAGTCGTTCTTGTCGTTTCTTTTGTGGATAATCTTTCAATTGTATATGTTTGTTTTATCTTTAAAATCTTGTAACGAACATTAGTGTCATTTCTTCCACATGGGACACACATGATGTGGGACAGATCTTTTTGTTAAGAGGCTTATTACATTAGACAAAGCGAGTTTTCAACAAAGTGAAAGGCTGGCTTGTTTATCGTGTAATCGCAAATCCAAATTTGTAATAGTTTTTCTTTATGAGAGATCTGACTAAAGGATGAATTTTCTCGAGTGATCACTTCCTAAAGTAATGTCGTTTCCTTCAAAAACACGCTGAAGATGAAGATTAAAGTTATCAGTAACTTTTGAAATCACGTCATAGTTAACACAAATTCACACCAGGTTTTTTGTACAAACGAAATTTTGGAGGTTTTGGGAGCTTTCCCCGAAATACTCCGCGAAATGCAAAAATTCTGTCATTGACGAAATTTAATTCCGCAAAGTTGTCATCCTAGCCGACCGCGAAATTTGATGATGTTTTTCTTTCTGTTTTCACCATTTTATCATTCATTGCACAGAAAGGAAAATTTATGACTGGAAGTTGAATATTTTCAACCAAGTTTAAGGCATGGGCGAAATTTAGCTCCCCTGGAAATAAAATGTATCGAAGTATCCGCGAAATTTATTTCCTTTAAAGTAATGATTTTAGACATGTTATGATTAACATGATAAATATCTTTCCCACAACTTGCCTCTTCGAATTGAAAGAAAAGAGTGTCCTTTAATTTATCCAGGTAGCTTGTACTCATATATTAAGTCCCCTGTTTAATGATGATGTCGCTTGTAGAAGGTATAGATACGCCCCTGTTTAATGAAGATGTCGCTTGTAGAAGGTATAGATACGCCATCTGAGAAAGATACTATGATGAGCTGTCGCACTTAGTAATAGTTCTTGCAGTTAGAATGATCAGATATTTTGACGAGAAATCTTCTGTGGCTTTTAGATAATGTAAGAACTGTACCAAACCTTAGAAAAGACTGGATCCAACCCAGTGTGACGTCAGTGTTTTTACACAGTCAAGACTATTGTTGCATTGTAATACAAAACCTTAACAGGATCTTTTTGCCTGTGCAAAGTGACGTGTCATCATTTTCCCTATCGTTCTAAAAAAATTGAACGACTATGCGGAAAATATTTCGGTTGGTTTTATTTCAAGAGTTCTTGGTATTTTGTGTCTTGTTTACATAGCTGACAGAATTCGTTCTCAGCAGTGTACACATCTTCGTCAAGCTTTCCCCATTGCACGGTCGTCAAGTTTGTTTTGAAAATAAACACTTCAGTACTCAATTTGTTAACTTTCTTACAATTCAGAGTAATACATTGTTTACAGGAGTAGTGATCATTTATGATCATTTTTAACGACGAGATGAAGTTTTATTTCTTCTTAGCGACTTTTCAGGTATGTATCTTTGTTTTATCGAAAATATAGTGGTTTTGGAAATATGGTGGTTTTCTAGTTGATGCTATTCATATCTTGAAGGGAGATTTTGATATGTCAGAGTATTTTGGTTCAAAGTATGGTGTCTTGAAATAAAAATCTAAAAAGAATTTCATCACGAAAACCTAAATAATGCTAACATAGGATTTTATGATCACGACACGTTTTTGAGTCAAAGTCTTCTATATAAAACAACGAGGGAACACACAACAATGTGCTCGCTAACCCAAACTGAAATAACAAGGCTTGGACTGTGAACTCTCGGCGATAGTGTGTCAACCAACTACACGTTTTTCTTTATAAGCAACACAAGTAACTTTTTGCTCAAACACTTAAGCAACAGTACTACCAGAATCTTAGCAACATGCAAATGAAATGATGAAACACTAGCATAGCCACAGCATATTTCTTAAAGTTGTTACACTATGTTGTTACACAAGGTTGTCGGACTAGGTTTTACGCTCTATGTAATGATTTGACTGTCCTAGACTTTATACTTGGTACTTTAATTAAACAACTAAAACGTACAAAAAGGTTTTCAAGATGGGACATATATGTATTATCGAGTAATGCTTAGCAACAAATTAAGCAGTACTACTACTAATGTCTGACCTTGGTTGCTTATATAAAAAAACGTGTTTTCACCCCTATGAAAGAACAACTGACGAAGAGGAACACACGCATACCGAAAGTAGTAAAGAAAAAATTCTAAATGAAATCCGATACAGAGTGAATACAAAACCGTTTTTGCTGTCAAGCAAATGTTATTAGTTGATGAATGAGTTTCTTTGTCACGTGATTAGTAGCTTCTTACTAATTTGGACTAAAAGTTTCTTTCTTGAATAGATTGGATATGAATGAGGATATTCGATTGTTTATTAACAAACAAACGCTATTTATGTTTGTTGATTGTCTGAACAGTTGGAATGCAAACAGTCAAAAAGTTTTGAATGAAATAAAACTTCATCTGAATGTGAATAGTTAAGTCAATGACGCGCCTTTTCTGTCAACACTATCGGAGCATTTTTGAAATTCTACGTTTATACACAAGATATAAATTGAGTCGAAAATCTCCGATAATTTGATTTAACTTTCGATTCAATTGTCGACATCTATAGATAAACACTTTTATCCTCCCTGTATAGGAGGTGGTCATCATTAGATGGAAATATGTGTACTGTTTTTCAGTTTAACAAAATCTACCATCCTAACGTTCACCATCACACTTCTAAACGTAATGGCTTGTATAGTTTGACAAAAGATCAATGGTTAATGGAGGTCAAACCTTTTTTTTTGCATAAATCTATGCTAAGATACATAAGAAGTCATGAAATAACATTAAAACTTCCCCAAAATGTATGAAAAATGCGTCAAAAGGACAAATTTCTCCCTTAACAAATTGAAACAGTCACTGCCATTTCCATTAGTGTTTATGACGTCACATGAATTTATTTAAAAAGGTTTTGTTCAAAATAGAGTTGTAAATAATTACCATTCGTGAATCAGTTACAATTTAGTTTTCCAATAAAAGTGTTCTCTTTCATTGTAAAGACGGCCTCCCAACTAAGCCATCTAGCTAGCTGCACGTTTTTTTTCTTCTTCGTTAATTGTGTTAATTTTTTACTTTCCCCGTTTCCACGCAATGCAATGCAAGTCGACATTTATTTCTTTGTATGATGGAGGATATCACAACACTTTCTTTGTATGATGGAGGATATCACAACACTTTCAACAGAAAAACACTGTCAGAAGGTAAGGAAAGAGGTTTCAAAAAACATCGCCTACCTAAGTTTTTTGAATGACCAAAAAACTAACAAATATCGATGAAAACGGATGATGGAAGTTGTCTCTAGTGTAGATATAAAGTATGGCTGCTAAATGCCTGCGCTAATGACTATACATGTGACGTCACGAAAACTGATAATCATACGGCAACGACAGAAAAATTATGACCGTGAGTAAAATAAAATTATTTTGATGAAAAAAAAATTAAACAATGATTTTGTGATAATTTAAGGCAATAATTTCTGAAAAAAAACCCAACTTTTTTACCTCCGTTAAGCTTTTATCGGAACCAATAAAAAAGCCCCACTCTCTGAAAACTGACTTTTTTCATGTTTCGCTCAAATACTAAAGTTATTCGGGATTTCAACTGTCTTGAACTGCAATGTTTGTTGCATCTTTAAATTAATGAGTGCTGCATCATGGTCTGCACCAATATTGAGCATTATTTTCGTATTGTTCTTTATTTCAGGCTGTCACTACACTCACCAGGGTCGGTGTTTCCTTGAAATATTTTAATAATCCTGGAAACAAAAAAGCCAATGGCGGATATTGCGATTTTTTACCGATAAATAATTGCGAAGTTTGGTTCAAATTTTGTTTTACCGAATTCCCATACAGTGAATTTTCGGACAGATGTAATACCAAATTAACTACATTTATCTTGTGCACAAATAGACTATGCCATTTTGAATCAACGACAAAACTTTCAGTGGCTAATGATAAAAACGTTATCGAATTTAAGCACGATGGTCACGTAAGTTGCGTATGCCAGTCTTTTTTGTTTGGTTTGCGTTAGTTCTATAGCAAAGCAAGGAAAGTACATTGTTCGTTTAGGGCTTTGGTTTGATTGTGGATGTATACGACGAGGATGATGGTGGTGGCGTAGGAGATACGCCCAATCTCAGAAAAAGTGAAAAAATTGATACCTTCAAAAGAAACTTCACATACAAACCAGGTCCTTCAAAGATCAGAACACTTGATCTACATGGGAGCGACCATCGAAGCATATTGACCCTGATAGCTAAGTATCTGCCTGTTGTCGATCTAGTATTAAGAACAGTATTGTCTGTTCCGGCATAGATAAACGGATATCGGGTTTTTATCAGCATGCCCCTGATAAATGTTTTCTGTTATTTAGCATTTCCTGTGTACAAAACTATTACGGGGAGTATTGCGAGCAGTACTGTAAACCCAATGACGACATTCATGGCCACTGGACTTGTGACAAGTCGCTTTCTCAAGTAAAAAAATGTTTACCAGGCTGGAAAGGAGAGAACTGTAGTACACGTAAGTAAGCATGATCTTCTCCACTTGTGCTGGATAAGCATATGTTCTCCTCCTTGTACATTCGCTGGTTAAAATATGTTATGAATGTGTTTGTGATGAAGGGAGATTCTCTCATCACATCCCTTATACGTGACAATATTAGGAGGAATGATCATAAATATTTTATACGATTAGAATCCAATCAGAGAGTTATAGAAAACCTCTTTGAGGCAATGGTGGCCGTGCAAATTTTTGTTTGAAGTCAACAACCGCTACATATTTTCAACATACTTTAAACACGAAAACTTTCGGCAAGAAAAATTTTCGTACAAATGTTTGTCCGAAGTTATGACTATCCGAAAGTTTCGTAAAATTATGTTTTTGGTTGATTTAGGGCCTGATAAGTGGCATGCTTTTAATAGCTCTACAAAGGACTCGGTCAAAATCGTTCCAGAGGAAGTGTCTAGCATTATTATCAAAGATACGAAACAAGTTAGGTTCTCAAAGCATTATGATGTGAGTCGGTCGAGGTTTTCTGTTAAAAAGTTGTTTTGTGTTTTAATGGAAAGTGAAAAAAGCTTGGCGTTTGAAGCTTATGAAAAGCCGAATAACGTCGAACGACGTGCAGTGAATCCTTTATTTTTTTGATTGACATATGATTTTCAGAGTTTTCAATTCCAATAAGGGCGTTTCAATATTATTTGTGGAAGATTGTAGGAATTTTAGGGCAAAGTACCAAAATAACATGATCTTATTCCTACATTGAAAGCCGTAAGCAATAGTTTCTATTTTGTTTGGTATCATAAAACTGACTTTTTAAGTCCCCATAACACGCAAAAAAAACCCCAAATAATATCATTACTTTTCACAGACTAGTTTGCACACCTTTTTTTAGTAAACTCAGCCTATGTTGTTTCTATGTCCAGGGCATTCGGGAAAGGCGTTCTTCTTGCATACACGTTTATCTTAAGAAGCCACACGTTTATAAGCAACACTAGTGAATTTTGTCTTCGAGAAATTAACAACATTAAATTTGGAAATGATGCAACAGTATAGCAGCACATTTCTTAAAATGGTTACATTAGGTTGCAGTAGTAGGTTGTACGCTCTATGTAATGATTTGAATGTCCTAGACTTTACACTAAGATACTGTGTAAAGCTTGGTTTTCATTAGGAGCTAAATCGCGTTAATTTTTCGGGTTAATTTTTGTCTGTGGAGTTAATCATAATATATCGAGTATTAAAACGCGAAGACATTTCCTCTTAAGTTTATGAGTTTACCCTACATCATTCTTGTAAACCTTTTACTTGCTATTTTCAATAAAATCTAATTTTTCCAAGCATTTCCATTTACATCACGTTCTTTGAAGGTTTTGTCTTTTCTTGTCATTCAAACATGGCTATAACCCGACTTTTTCCACGAGTAATTCTTTTTTTTGAAGGGATAAACATTTTTGTCCACCACTTCCTTGTAATAATGAGTAAATAGATCAGATTTTGATTTTGAACATAGTACTATATAATACCAATGTCGGTTATTCTTTGATAAAACAGGTGGGAACGCGCTAATTCGGGTTAAAATATCAATTGAGGGTTCCATTTGTCGCACGCAGGGCCGACAAAACCGGGGGGGCCGGGGGGGCCATGCCCCCCCCCCCCCCCCCCCCACTTTTTTTCAGAGCAAAGAATAAAAAAACCCCAAAGAATAGAAAATATCAAAAAAGAGACAGGAAGATGAAACACCGGGTTTTGAAAAAAGTAATGTTCTTCATGCAACAATCGAATCAAAACTTGTGTGTTTTAGAGATATTTTCAAGGAGATTAAGAATTTTTCTAAGACTGATCTTGACCTAATCCCAAATTTGATGCATGTTATCAAACTCCT
Source organism: Turritopsis dohrnii (assembly GCA_027922465.2). Lineage (NCBI taxonomy): Eukaryota > Metazoa > Cnidaria > Hydrozoa > Anthoathecata > Oceaniidae > Turritopsis > Turritopsis dohrnii. The sequence goes on from BQMF02000002.1 coordinate 2,977,550, forward strand.
CTTGGTAAATCCATCAACGTCATGCACACCAGAACGATCATTTCCCACCGCAAGGCGGCTCAAAACATGGCTACGGTCTACAATGAAAAGTCAACGATTCAACGCTTTGGCTATCTTGACTATTCACAAAGAATTGACTGACCAAATCAATGTTATTGAAGTTTGCAAAGAATTTGTGATGGCTTGGGAAGACTCAGTTACTTTGGAAAATTTTAACTTGTTTTGTTGTTGTTTTTTGTTAAGTTTAAGTTTCCTACATTGTATTTATCTTAACGTTATGGTTTTAGAAGAAGTTTCTTATAATAATATAAACACGCATATAACTTTTTATCGTCTTTAATACTATAAATTTCAGATATTTGGATAGCGTTTTAGCCAATCTGAAGGTCCTAAATTCCCCCCCCCCCCCCCCCCCCCCCCACTTCAAAAGTTAATTTGTCGGCCCTGGCACGCGCAGAGACTACTCTACTCGGTTTTGGCATAGTCTGTGTTTAAAATTCAGATGACGGATATAGGCTAGATAAAAGATGGATACTGCTCACATGGTCATTTTTCTCCTGCAGTTGATCATGCATTAAAAGGTTCCTTCAGCGGCGGATCTAGAGGTATGTCGAAATTTGTGTAGGAGTGCATTAACACAATTTGTGAATTCAATTAATATTACCAATGGGATTATTTGAACGCTTTTCTTTTATGGTTAGATGGTTAACACTCTCCTACACAAATTTCGACATACCTCTAGCTAGATCCGCCACTGTCCTTCTTTTATATATCTTGCTTTGTGTTGTTCAAAGATCTCACTTTGGCGACTCTTTCTCCTCATGTAGTGCATCGACTTGTATTAACCTAATATTATTGATGATTCTGTTCTGTTTTGCAGAATTTCATCGTGCTGATGGCTAATCACATGATAACTTGGGTTTCATAGTCAATAGGGTAGGGTTAGATAAGCAGCATGTAATTCTGCATCAGAATCATCAATCAATAGCGGGACGAGTGGAATAGTGGCCACAATTTTTCTTTAAAAGTTTAGAGGAGGACAGTGTGCGACTTGCTACTTTTCTACTTGCACCACACATCACTGTTTACTTTCCTGCATGTTCATAGAATCCATGTTGGTTTTTTTCACATACCATCTACACCTTCTTTACTATTGCTAAAATCACTGCTAAAATCACTGGAAAGCCAAAGTATATCTCAAATACATATGTGACGATTTAAGGGAAAAGGATAACAATCGCTTTTGCGATTATAATCTCAAAATCGATTTTGAGATTTTTAAATCTCAAAATCGATTTCAATAAATCGATTTTTTACAATTCATAATCCCAAAATCGATTCTTGTGAATCCCAAAATCGATTCTTGTGAATCTCAAAATCGATTTTTGTGAATGTCAAAATCGATTCTTTTGAATCTCAAAATCGATTTTTTTTGAATTATGAAGGGAGGCATAGATAGTCGTTAATAGGTTTCGTTAAAGTCGTTTGTTTATATATTTCGGATACATAATACGCCGTGATTTGAAGTTCGAAAATAATCGGTGATAAGTTTGTCGGGGAAAAGTGACGAAAAGTTTTCCTCGATGAAACTTTCCCCCGACTGGGGTACATTTATTTAATTGTTAGCCAAATGGAAATAAAAAATTGTTATTTCAAACATTGCCCGTCGATAGCAGCTGTAGTCATCGAAACCTAGTCATAATAAACTCGCTTGTTCATGACATGATTAGCACTAATTTATATTCAAATATATAGTGACTTTTATTTATTATACGGAAATATTTTTCTAGCAATAAAAGGTTTCCCAAAAGCATTTATTTCATTGATAATAATCATCTACGTCTACACTTTCATTGCGGCTCTTGAAGAGGCGGTTGTTGTTGCACCTCCATCAAATCTGAAAAGTGAAAAGTTAAATGTACATGTACAGGCAGCACCCGTTCGTGTATTGAATTGCACTTGATGAGCTTGTTCTCATATTCAGTTGGAGATTAAAGATACAGTAGTTCGTTTGAAAGCGATCACAAGTAGAAACCGTCTACTATAATTCTTTTTTTAAGATGTTCGACAAGATTGCTATTCTTTGAATCTCTTGGGGGAAAAGGTTTATAACAGACAAAAGACTTTTCGAAATTGATCATATCGTCACGATTTTAGTGATCGTTATTGTAACTTCATTACGATAATGTTTTTAGGTTCAACATTTGGATGAAGGATGAATGCAGGAGGAGACAAATGAAAACATTTTAACGTCGGCTTGACGAGTTGCAAGAGTTCTCTTTTGAAATACTCACCTTCGTTTAAATAAAATAAAATAATACCATCAATTCCATCATAGGTTTACGTAGATGATTGTCTGAAAGCTGTGTTCACGCAGGGCTGCAAAACTCTCCCATGTCCTGGCTGTACAATTCTCGCAATCAATAGACAGTTGGAAAAGCTACGCAAGTTTCTTTTATGGAATTCCCGGTTAAGCTTCCATTTAACAGTGATATTGTAAAGGGAGCTGGAAACTAAAATGCTTTTTAATTTCACTGAAATAAAACGAAAACGAGTCTTACTGGTACCACTAATGTTTTCATATTCTTTCGGTAGGTGAAGAAATGAATTCGTATAACGAAGGGTGTTTCAAAATTACCTTAGCACGGTGGTCGTTCTCCCTAGTAACAACAACTTGGTGAATGGTCACTTAATATACCTAAGTTATCTTTCGTTATCAATTGAGCACGAAAACTAATATAATAGGTTGAGCATGCTTTTAATTGGATTGAAATCTTCCATCGGAAATTGCATTGAAAAGCACCATGGGTTCTCCATCGTTGATGCTCAAGCAGTTCATTCATTTACACAACATGATTATGCAATACCAGCTGCATGTTTCAAACTGGAAACATGTAGTTCATTATTATTTTTATTACACATTATTAGTAGACGTTGACGAAAGGAACAAAAAAATATTCAGCGGTAAAGGCTTTTTAAGAAAGTTTAAAAAGTTCTAACTATGACTATGTACGTGCGCGATTAAAAGTGCATCTAACTAACTCTAGGAGCGCATTGGAAGACTTAACCTCTTACGTGTAATATACTCTTACGTCAGGTTTTCTTAAGCAAAATGTCTCACGAGGAAAATGTTTTGCTAGTGAGAAACACGGCGTAAGGGTTCATTGCGTTAAAATTTTACATAAGTCGCTATGTTAAAAAGTGTCTACACGTGAATATAGCCTAAAATACTAGAATTTCTAACGCCGTTATCAAACTTTAAAAAAATAATATTACGCAAAATGGTTTCCTTGTCACAAGTAAAAGATCAATTGTCTTTTTTCATTATTTAACTTGAATGTTTTCAGAACAATTTCAAGTTAATACCGTTCTGTATCAAAATTCCCTCGAACGTCACAAATCGATTTTGAGATTCAAGAAAATCGATTTTCAGATTCAAAAAAATCGATTTTGAGATTCTAGAATCGATTTTGAGATTCCAAAGAATCGATTTTGAGATTCTTTGAAATCTTAAACATTCGATTGGAAATCCCATAATCGATTTCCTAGAATCGATTATTTAATCTCAAAATCGATTTTTGAAGAATCTCAAAAGCGATTGTTATCCTTTTCCCTTAAATCGTCACATATTCTCTGATGCTTTTGTTACGAGCTAAACAAACTGTGAGAAATAAAGGAAATTATGGTGGAAGAATAAGAAAGTAGTATCAGGGTATTCCATGAGTAAAACAACAAATGCTGTATTATGTTCAAACATCAATACTTCAATGAAATATTTGAAATTGAAATCTTGGAACTTTTTACAAGGTTGGCTATAATTTCCCAAACTGTTATTGGTTATTATATACTTGATATGGTTAAGTCATGACCCATATAAATAGCTGTGGTTTTGGTATCTCATGAATAACGTGTTTTTGAATAAAAAATAAGATGCTGATAAAAACTAATTTCATGGGGCGTTATTGCTAATATCTAAATGCCACCACACAGGCTTATAAGTGGAGCAAGCACTTCGAGTCACAAAGAGGAAAAAGTGCTCTTTGATTTGTCTCCGTTTTTCATTGTTATGAAGTTCAAACATTTATTAATAAATGATAGCATCCTTTTTTGTTTTTAAATTGTATATATAGTTGGATGGAGAAAAATGGAAAACCAATTTTTAGGTTAATTTGATAATGTATTTTTGTTTTAGCAATTTGTAAAGAAGGGTGTGATAGCAGTAATGGTAACTGCTCCAAACCTTTCCAATGCAAGTAAGTTTAGATTGTTAGCATCTTCGAAACAATATACTTGGTATGTCTCTATCTATATATTAATAGCCGATTCTCTGTTTGTTTGTTTGTTTGTTTGTAAGTCACGCAAAATGGTAGATGTGAACTGCGAAAGATAGTCAGTAATGTAAGATCACACATAAATTATTTCTCTTCTTGTGCGCGACGTCAGTGTGAAACCATTGCATTGAGACCCTAATCGAATGCGACGTTTAGGGAAAATTATCTCGATAACCAATAGGGATAACTGACGTTTTTTGGGGTCCGCGATACAGGCGATGGGGTGACGAAAAATTTGGGTCTAATTTTTTTGGGGGACGGGTCTGTGACGTCATCGAAATCTTTGAACGATGATATCTCTGTAACGGTTGATCGTAGCGGAACGATCCCATACATTTTTTTGATCAGTTTTTCGAGCTCTACAACATGGGGACACTTTCGGTTGCCAATTCCTTAATTTTATTTTTCGTGAAGTCCACGCAGGCTGAACATGGGCGGCGAGCGACGCCGCCTTGGCGGCTAGTCTATATAATTAATACTCGATTCTCTTTCTGTTTGTCACGCAAAATGGTAGATGTGAGCTGTCAGAGAAATTATATCTTTTCTTGTGCGAGACGTCAGTGGGAAACCAATGTATTGCATCCCAAATTGAACACAACTTTTTTGGCTGGGGAACAAATAGGGATAATGTTTTTTTAATTATTATTTTTGATTGATTGATATATTTTTAGTTAAGAAACATTACAAGTCCGTAACTGTTAAAAAATTTTCAATTAAAAGTCTTTATCATATATATAGTAGATATAAGAATGTTTACATAAACTATCTGAAATAATAGATCGTCCTTGTACATATTCTTTCAAGTAACACGGGAAACTCGTAGAAGAATCGAGTGATTACACAGCGTAAATTCAAATTTGATTGTTTTTAATAATTTCTTAAATTGAGGAACATATTCAATATCTGAAAGAATATTCAATGATGAAACGAGAGCATTCCACAAGTGTGGTCCACGATATGAAATATTAAATTGACTGAGCTTATTTTTGAACATCGGCTTAAGCAAAATTCTTGAATTTCGAGTTGTATATTTGTTTTGGGGTTTGAGCGTGTAAATTAGAGTTTGGAAGATGTTAAGTTCGTATAGTGTTGGTATGAAGGATTCTGCAAAGAGAGGCTTTGTATGAGTAAAACGATCTTTATTGTGTATAACTCTGATGGCATGCTTCTGACGTTGGAAAAGAGATGTTAGTTTACTTTTTTGTGTGCTAGCCCATATGACATTTGCATAGCTTAAGTGACTATGTACAAAAGAATAATAAAGTTGCTTTAATAGATGTTTGTTCAAAATGGTTTTAGCTTTATATAATGCGCCAATTCCTTTGGATACTTTTGAGTGCACGTACTCAATTTGATTCGTCCATGTCAGATTTTCATCTACGTAAATTCCAAGGAACTTTGTGACTGTTTGTCTGGTTATTTTTGTGTTATTTATTTCTAATAGTGGAAGATTTAGTTCTATTGTATTTTTTTTCTTGGAAGTATGGAAAAGTGTAAAGTTTGTTTTCTTAGCATTTAAAGATAATTTATTTACCTGAAACCACAACGCTACATTTTTTAATTCTTTGTTCATGTTATTAAAAAGTTTAGGAATATCATTGTCTGAAAGGAACAGATTTGTATCGTCAGCAAACATAACTGGTTTCAGTATTGACGAACAGTTTACAAAATCGTTTACATATATCAAAAATAGTAAAGGACCTAATATTGAACCCTGGGGTACTCCGCATATCATATTTAATGCTTTAGTGATGTTATTGCTGCCATAAGTCACATGTTGTCTTCGATTTGTAAGGTAATTTTTCAAAATATTGTATGAATTTCCTCTGATGCCATAGTATTTAAGTTTTTTAAGCAAAAGTTTATAATCAACTGTGTCAAATGCTTTTGACAAATCAATGAATATTCCAAGTGTATATTTTCCATTGTTAAAAGATTCAGTGATGTCATTAACCAGTTGAAGTATTGCATGCTCTGTAGATACATTTTTCTGAAATCCAAATTGTTTATGGAAGAGTAAATCTTTTGAGGTTAGATGATCGTAAATTCTATTATATAGGATTCTTTCTAGAATCTTTGAAAAAGCTGGCAGTACAGATATAGGTCTATAGTTGTTTATAGTTGTTTTGTCACCTGTTTTGAAGCTAGGTATAATTTTTGCTATCTTTAAGGGCTCGGGAAAAACTCCTTCGTTGAAGCAATTTTTGAAAATATTATAAATGGCTTCCTTATCTGTTCATACACGTCTAAAATTATATCACCACTTATGCCATCGATCCCAGTTGCCTTGTTTCTACTTAAGCTCTTATAGGCAAGTTCAAATTCTTGAAGAGTAATTTCTTTATTTTCTAATCTTGAATCACTTTCTTTCAGATAGTCTTCAAATGTTTCATTTGTTATTGGAATCTTTTCTGCTAATTTTGGGCCTATATTTGCAAAAAAGGAATTGAATTTTTCTGCGATTTCTTTTTTATCATAAAAGGTTTCGTCATCCGTTTCAATCATGTTTGGTGAAGAATTTGAGTTTGTCTGACATTTTCCAGTAATTTCTTTCATTAATTCCCAAGTTTTCTTGCTGTTATATTTATACTTGTCAATTTTATTTTTATAGTAGTTTGTTTTGGCTTTTCGTTTCAGTTTTTCAAATAGGTTTTTGTAGGCTTTGTATTCATTTCCTGTGTGTTCTGTTTTGGTTTTAAGATATTTAACGTAAAGTTTTTGCTTTGTTTTGGAGGATTTTTTGAGGCCTCTTGAGATCCATGGTGACTTAAGATCTTTTGGCTTATATGAAAATTCTATAATTGGAAAGTTTTTGTTATAGAGTTCAGTAAAAACTTCAATAAAACCTTCATATTGAGCATTAGCATTTAAAAGATTATCGAGAAAGTCCCAGTTTGTACGTTCTAAATCTTTTTTAAAATTAATTCTAGAGGATTTCTTATAGAGACGTTTTTTTATTTGTACAGAGTCTTTATTTTGAATGGAATAGTTGAACGAGACGAATATGGGAAAGTGATCTGATATATCTGATTTTATTATGCCTTTAGTTAAAGATTTGTCATAGAGACGGTTTGTGAAGATATTATCGATAAGTGTGGCTGATTCTTTCGTAACTCTCGTAGGTTTATTTATCAATGGTATTATGCTGTGAGAAAAAGCATTATTACAAAAATCAGTGACTGTTTTGTCTTTCTGATAGTTTAAACAGTTTAAGTTAAAATCACCAATAACAAATAGCATTTTATTTTCTTTACTTGATGCATTATAGATTTTTTCAATGTATTCACTGAAGAACTTTGAATTTCCATTTGGAAGTCTGTAACAGGAAGTAACTAAGGTGTTTTTACAATTTTTGCTAATAATTTCGATAGTTAAGATTTCTTTGTCGGCATCAGAAGCCGAAAGCTCGTTGCGCATTCGGTAATTCAAATGATTTTTGATGTAAATTAAAACACCGCCACCCTTTTTATTTGTTACGGTAGCAGCGAAAGCGAATACCGTATTAAAACACCCTTGGACTCCTACTACTACTTCTACTACTACTCATGCTCATGCATGTATAATTCTTTTGTCTTCTAATAAATTAAATTGCTGGTGTGTTGCGATTAGACCCTATTTACACGAGTTAGTAATTTTAAACATTATAATATCCTTTATGCCTGTTTTCCACCAGTAAGATATCTCAAGAAATAACATTTACAGAACGTTTAAGAACTTTAAGTAAAATTTCAAATTTAAAAGTATTCTTGTGGCAAGTACTTTTGCTGCTACCGTTTTGTGCCATCTGGCTCTTGTTTTTCTTTCAAAAGGAATAGAATTATAATGCTTCAAATGATAATGAAATATTTCGCAATTCGAGATCATTACACCAGGTTTCAGTTAAACAAATGATATTAAAACAGGAATTTGATTCTTCTAAAAGCTCTCGAAAATTATCAAAATTTTTCTTTATGCTTCTAATATTCATATGAAACATAGTTAGACTATCTTTTTGAATAACTTTCTCCAACATATTTTTGACCTGATTCTGTAAAATGTAGGGTGTTTCCAAATTAAGTTCATCAAAGAAGTTAAGGTCTGGATCATGAATATCTTTGAAAATTGAGCCTTTTTGTAGAAAAGGATTTAAAAACCCTTTTTCAAATTCTTCTCTTTGTTCCATTTTAGTTGAGTTAATTTGTGTATTTAGAAATATATTTAATATCTATGTTGTTCAAAAGATATTTATACTCATACAGATCCTCCCTGCGCAGCATTTCCTTTTCTATCACTTACAAAAAGTGTCTTATAAACGACTTTTGTATACTTACCTTGCTTTCGTAATTCTTTTGCTTTCGAGAATAACTCCTTCTGCTTTTCAATTGTTCTCTCAGAATAATCTTCATTTATATAAGGTTTATTTTTCCACAATTTTTTCTCTATATATACTTTTCCAATACCTTTGCCTTTTCTTTATAGTTAAGAAATTTAACTATTATCGTTCTGCTTTTCTTTTCTCCATCTTCATCTTTTACAGTCTTCCCGACACGATGTGCTCTTTCAATTACAATTTCTTCTGTCATTCCTATTTCATTCAAAATCACCTCCTTCACAGCTTTTTCAGTTTCCTCCCATGTCTCGTTTTCTTTTTCCTTCATTCCTTCAATTCTGAGATTGTTTCGTCCACTTCTGTCTTCTAAATCGGACAATTTTTCCTTTATCGTTTCGTTTTCTTTTTTTCTCTCCTCAGTAATTCCTTTCTTAATTTGACAATCCACTTCTTCCAATTTGCTTTCCACCATTTGACTGTGGAATTGCATCGAGCTTTTTAATTCTTCTATTTCTTTTTTCTGCAGCGCGTTTTCGATTTTCATTTCTTCCATTCTCTTTTCCATCCTTCCGTTAAATACGTTTAAAATAGTTTGTTCATGGATTTTTATAATCTCTGGCACTTGTGCAAAGGTGAAAACTTCTGCTTTTGGAGGCATAGTAAAAAAATAAAAAATAAAAAATAAAAAATTTAATGAAAAAATAGAAATCAAAAACTCTCGAAAGAAAAACACGTCTGTCTTGTGCAGCAAAATTCCATTATTATAATTTTGTTATATGATTTTGTTTTCCCAGGACCACCATTGACTAGGCTTTGAAAACAATACATTGACTAGATATAAAAAACGAAATGATAAAACATTTAAGACAATCAGCAGCAGTGGCATAGCAATACTGAGTTTGGCTGGCACACCAGAGGTTTTGAGTCAACCTCTGGCATAACACAAATTCTACCAGTCGTTAATAGGGAAAACTGATGTTTATTTGGGTCTGCAATACAGGCAATGAGGCGACCAAAAATTTGGTCTTCATTTTTTTGGGGAAGGAGTCTGTCACATCATCAAAATATTTTATCAACTATATCTCTGTAACAGTTTGTTGTTATATTTTTATCAGTTTTTAGAGCTCTACAACACTTTCGGTTGCCAATTCCTTAATATAATTTTTGTGAACTCTGGAATTCTTTTTGGGACTGAACATGGGCAGCAAGTGATGCCGCCTTGGCATCTATCATTTCTGATTAGCAAGAATGTTTTAGGCACCAATAAGCCAGAAAGTTTAGGAACATGACTTTTTTTACTGTATTGGGAAGTTGGTGAATGAGTCACCTTTCCGTTTGGGTTCTTAGGGTATGTTGTGTAAGACCTAGTATGGGGTTAAAGGGGGCAAAGTCAAAAATCTAGATGTATTTGGTAAATTGAATGTTATTAGAAAATGACATTATTATGTTACCTGTGAGACCTAGTTAAAGCCTGGACTACTTAAGTTTATATTGGCAATAATGCAGTCGTTAATTTAAAGTTACTGAAGTGTTATAAATAGAACTGAGGGTTGCAGTGTGTTGATGTCAGCTGTCATTAAAACAATAAGAAATAGACCTGCAATTAGCAGCTGACTAATATCAAAATGGTGAGCAAGCCAGATAAACAAATTGGTTCTCGTGCAGATTCTCAAATGAAAATTTCCAAAAAACTGATGACTTGGTTTTCTCCTTATCTTTAAGAATTCAAAACATGACCTTTGATGAAAATTTGCGGGTGTAAAAATTCACTTGCAGGCACTAACAAGAGAAACTACTTTTGCCTTTTATGTTTAGGTATTCATCAGGCAAATAATGTTAAAATCTATGAAAATTGCATTAACAATCAAAAATTTTATAAAAACGAACTAATATGTAGCTAATATCTAATTATCATTTTTATGGCTTTAAGTAGTAAATACTCCTGTTTTTTTGGGAATTGAAATTTATTTGTATGAAACCTGTTTATCTATTATGAGAGATTTGATGGGCAAATGATATATAGTTAAAATAATGTTATACTGTAAACCATCTACTGGTTGCTAGTTAGTAATGGAAGAGCCAAATAATACAGAAGGAAGCCTAGGGAAATAAAATTCCCAGATACTTACTTACGAAGCAGTTTCAGTTTGGTTGAGAATTTAATGATAAACTGAGGTGTATAAAAATATAAATTTCAACAATTATACTGCAAGTTTTGAAAATAATGCAATGCAACGCAATCTATGTAAATGCAATGTAAACAATAAAGAAAGACAAAGTATTTGTTAGAACTCTGAGTTTCTTTGTAAAGATTCATTCATTCACTCACTCATTCATTCATTCATTATTGTTTATAATATGCTATGCTTCGTTGAGCCCTTTTACGAAGGAAGATAACTCAGACAACATTTATAAATGCAATGTATATAAACAGTTTTGTTGCAATGTACAAAAGAAGAGAGAAACATTTTCCTTAGCTTCATAAGTACTTGAATTTCTATCTGATGCCATCATTTTGTCAGACTGAGAATGGATCATTAAAGTTGAAAAATGTATGACATGATGTCCTAGTTTAAGTAGCTAATGCTTCCAGACGATGCTTTCAAGGTTTGTATGTTTTTATAAGGATATAATGAATGTTTTCATAGTTGTTATCCTGGCTGGAAAGGTGACAAATGTGATGAATGTATCCAAAAACCAGGTTGTGGTGAGTATTTTCAGTAAAGTTTTTGATGAGTATACTCCCAACAGAGTCATTGTTATTTTCGTAAATTATTTGTTTAGTTAACGGTTTTTGTAAAAAGCCTAATGAATGTCGTTGTAAACAGAACTATAATGGCACTCTGTGCCAAGATGGTAAGTGATACTCTTAAAGATTTTATTTCTGACAGAAGAACATCAAAGTGACTTCTCTCATTTTTTTCTCCGTCTCTTCAGACATGAATCTCTGTAGATTCGCTCCCTGTCGGAATAGAGGTAGCTGCATGAACAATGGTCCAAATTCATATGTGTGCATCTGTACCGCAGGCTACACTGGTTTAAATTGTAGTGATGGTAACATTTCAAACCTTTTGTTTACGTTTTTGTTCCCTGATAATGGATGCCCATTATGATTTATATAATTTTATATAATTTTTCTAAGAAATTAATTATTGTGACTCAACACCTTGCAAGAACAATGGCTCCTGCACTACAAGACCAACATCATATTCTTGTAACTGTACTCTCACAGACTTTACTGGACCCAACTGTGAAAGAAGTAAGATATTTCATAACTACTGTTACTTGTAATCACACCACTTGAGGTGTGATTGAGGTTTTAAAACGTCTTGACAATACCACAGGAAGAATACCTTAATAAAGACAACTATTAGCCTTTTCCCTGACTTCAAAACCAGTTAAGGCAGTTAAGGACAACTTTGATTCCTGGCTCCATCATGACCCTTGCTCTCACTTTTCAATAAGTGCATTTTCAAGCTTTTGTGGTTTCTGATGGATTTTTATTTTAATTCATTAGTTTTTTGAAGATGTTTCTTTTTTTCTTTTGACTCAAAAAAACCCCCAAATTTTGAAATAAAGTACATATTCATGGTAGCAACTTCACATTTTGGATTCTAAGTTTCTGGGTGTTTCATATCTGTTATTTTGTATTGTTGTTCTTCAATAAAACTGATGTCATTTAGTGAGCCTGTCTCTATTTTCTTTTGACACTAAAACTCTAAAAGTTTTTCATCTAGTAAAAGTTGTAAAAACTGTCTGTCAACTTGCAAGTCTGCTTCCACTTCAACAGACCTGACTACTGCCTTGAAAGTGAAAAAACAAACTTGGATTAATAACTATTCCCTATGCAATATATATACAGAATATGGAATAAAATTATTAACCGAAGTTGCTGATACCTATGAACACTCTCCTTTCTTCAAATTAACCTCAATCCAGTTGCTTTTAAATCTCTGAATGTTTAGCTTTCCTTCACTGTTTTTTCTTCTAATCTATTCTGCTTCATACTGCCTATGTTTAGTTTCTGCTAATAAGATGATTGCCTCCCTTGTATTTATATTATGTGAATTTGTAATCTTTCAGGTAAATAAAGTTACTAATCATTACGACCTAAGAATGGGCTTTGGCACAACATGATCTGTCAAACTATTCAAGCATGTTGAAGATGTTTGGTTATTTTTAGAAATTGATGATTGCGAATCAAATCCTTGTGTAAATGGTACATGTCAGGTACATCAAAGTTATTTTGTGCTGCCATTTTTGAGTTTTTAACACGGAGTGATAGTGAAGCTATTGTAATAACATAATGGTAAAATTAATTTTATAAACATATCCAGACAGCCACTTTCTACAGACTTCTTTGTATTCCTGTTCAATGTGTGTTATTCCCTGGCAAAGTGAATCAATAAAGCTTTGATGATGAAATAGGGTGATGCTACGAATCTTATATAAATGTCATTCAATAGGTTTTCAGCAGTAACAAAAAACTTGCTTTGTTTATTATCTCTGTTGTTTCCCTTTAGCAAAAACTAGATTATATTTCAGATTTTTCTATAATTATACAGGATACTCTATTATGCTATTTCTAGCCATCAGCATCTGGAAATTTGATATTAACCTCTGTAGAAACTGTGTGTCATCACTCTGAACAAATGGTTTTCTTTGAAAAATAGAACAAAATTATACTTCTTCACTGAGAAAATTATTTTCCTAAACCCTACTCTGTGTCTTAAAAAATCGTTTTCGTATTAAGTTAGTACTCAGTATAATACTTTTGTTTTTGTTTTAGGATGGCTTAAAAAGTTTTTCCTGCAACTGCTTTGATGGCTTCAATGGAAGGCATTGTGATAACAACATAGATGACTGTAAAAATCATACATGCTTAAATAATGCAAAGTGCATTGATGGAATAGCTGGTTACACTTGTGAATGTGCACTGGGTTTTAATGGCACTTGCTGTGAACAGAACATAGACGAGTGTGCCTCGAATCCATGTGAAAATAATGGTATGGTTTATCTCTGAAAATCTCAAAGCTCTTCCATAATGGAAAATGCAGTTCAAGTATCTTAAGTTACGAAACTACTTTAATTCATTAACTACTAAACGTTCAGACAAAAATATGTTGGTTGAAGTTGATTTTTTTTTCAGTTTAGTCATGACAAGTGTGGGAGTCCAATTTGTTCTCTTATTTTTTGCTTTTTCACTGCTTGAAATCTAGAAGGAAAATCTACAAAAAAACCCATTTCATTCATAAAATGTTTTTACGAGGGTTTACCAACACAAAGTCTCACAAGACAGAAAAGTCATGAATATTTCCACTTAATCATCCATAAGAGTTTCAAACTTGTCTGCTCCCAAAATTGAATCCATAACAGTTGTTTCCGGATAAGTTAATTTAGATCATTTTTGTAAGCAAGCGAGGACACATAGTAGTTACATGGGATAGCTGAAAGTCAAATTTTTGTTCAGCATCAATATCATCTTCCAAATTTTCATGTTTCTGTTACACACTAGTATTCACTTTTTTATGGATGTGAGAATACAAAGCCCATGTGCAAGGTATTCTTTTCTTTTTTTAAATAAAACTCATTTCAGAAATGAATTGTGATTTAATCTACAAACACGCTTTGGCTATTTTCATTGCACTGCTTCACGGCATTTTTTTTTTCCAAAATTCTTTTATAATACCAGGCCTTGTCATAACAGGCGCGCGATCGCTCTCGCGCACGCAAACACGCGCCCAAGTTCAATATTTCTTCCATCACCCGAGCGATGATTCACTCGCGCAGATTTGATAAACAATGTTTTTCTGAGTGATTTATAGTTAATATCTATCAAAAGGAATGATTATATATTTTAGAGTGGCTTTCTCTTACAAGTCTTGTTTCTCAGAAAACATGCATAAAAAAAACGTCATGAATAGCTTTGTTAATTTCATAACGCCCTTGAAACGAAAACGTAAAAGCAACTTTATTACCAGATCTTTTGATGATCAAGTTCGAAAAGATATTGCGCAAGATTTTACGTTATTGAAATTATAACAATTGGATTATAGAAAAACATATATAGAAAAAAAATATTCTTACTTCATTTGAATAAATAGGAAATATGTTCAAAAATCATAATAGCTAACTTTCAAAAGGCTTTCAAAACAAAGGGTTTTGTTGATACAAAATATTTTTGCAAACAACACCTGTACACAGATCAATTCAGCAAATTTTGTTAATTCATTCTAAATATAGTTTTTAATTATATTAATATCAATTCCCAAATGAAAAAAGTCATATATAGTTATGTATTTTCGTTAGCTATAACTACGTATTTTGTTAAATGAATTTTCACGTGTTATATCGAGGAAGCACGAAGAACTCGTACTTAAAAAAGAAAGTATAATAACATATAAAGTATAAACGCACTGAAGTCGAAGATAAGGGCTGCAATGCCTCCAGTGTTTGGGGTTCACTGGTTAAATCGTCCCCCGGCTTCTTAATAACTAAAATTCAATCACTTGTAACGAAATTTAGAATCGCGCAGGCCAATTAATTGTTGTCAATTTAGGCGCGCGATTAGTCGCGCGGGAGAGATTTCTTTATGACAAGGCCTGTAATACATATATATATATATTCGTTCGGTGCTCCCGACGAGCTATTTTCATTTGATTTTTGTTTGAAAAAGTTTGTTTTTTCTTTTGGCTCTTACAACTCACACATTGTGAATATTTCTTTTATTTGTATCAAATATTTCAGTGAAGTTAAGTTCAGATGTTTAAGTTTAGATCAATTTGGTTTTTATTGCAAGTTAGATTTTAAATAAAGCCACTGCTTTGTGGCACATGGTCACACTACTCATTAAACTATTCCTTGTTTTGTAAAATTTGTCCAACCTGGCGTCTGCTTATTCTCAGTCTATTGTGGGGGCATTCATAATAACGAGAACTACTTGCTAGTATAATTTATAGGCCGGCATCTTGTTATGTCTGCTGTACAAATCCCAGACCACAGTTTCTATGCAGAAATCCTGGAGTTAAATATTATTGATAACAGAATGAAAAAGTTCCCACTCTCATATGAGAGCGATTCTAAGTGTTATGTTCTAGTGCATATTTTACAGACTTATCTTTTCGTGGCGCTTACAATTAAAATGTGCTTATTATTTCAGGCCTGTAAAATAATATGGGTAAAAAAACTACAGATGCTGACTTTAGTCATGATAAATAATTGTTCACCACATTGTTAGGATAGCTTTAAGATGGAATGCTTTTCTTTCCTGGGAACAATAATGAAGAAACAGTTAACAAAATATTGCAGAAGACCTTTGATACTTTTTGAAATGCACATGAACAGTGGTTAGGTTCACCAGAGGAACTGGTTCAGCGTGTCGTCGTCAGGTTTGTTGTTTATCCATTCTCTCCTCTCTCGCTCTGGAGAATGGCAGCTGTTTGAATATTGTCAAAATAAAACTATCGAAAAATAAACAGCCTAAATAGTAGCACTGCTTAACGAGGGTTTGGGCACACAAAAATCATTGTAATTGAAACAAACCAAAGAAAGGCAAAGCAATATCCTCAGAGAAACTAATATACTAATATAACTGTCATAATACAATATTAAAAATTGATATTAGTATTGAAAGAACTGTATGATGAGTTTGTCAGAATGTTTAAAGAAAATAAAGGTTTCAATGGCGGGGCTTATAGTAGATGGAGAGTCAAGCTGAAGAAAAAGTCAAAGTTTAAAGAGAAACTATTTTTTTATGATCCACCTGAAAAAAAGCAAAAGTCATTTTTTTTTTAATTAATCGCTCAATACAAGGTTTAAAACCACTAATGTGTATTGAGGTACAAGGAAGAAAGGTGACGATGAACATTGCATTAAAAGTGTTGAAGATTATAATGAGAACAGACTGTGGTGTTCAGAAATGCTAGAATGAAAAGTGACACAGAAAGTGACAAGAAGAATATTTCAACAAGAAGAATATTTCAACAAGTCTGTCAACCAGCTTAAAATTCATGCAGTGTAGCTTTAGAAATCAAAAAGAAGGTAAAGTAAATTACAGAAATGAGTTGTTTGTGGCTACCCAAATCATCATAGCTGACATTAAAGGATTGTTTGAATCCTCCTAACCTTTTTGTCTTGATGTCTTGATCTTTCTGATGACCCTACATTAGATAATATGTGGACATTAAGGACAGGGTGGCCACAGGTCCTGGAATTCCTTGAATTCCTGGAAAAGTCATGCGTTTTTTTGTCCTGGAAAAGTTCAGGCTCAACAGGCTCAAATTTCCCATTTTTCCTCGAAATTTTCTGGAATTCCTGGAAATTTTAAACTTTTCCTATGAAAATTACCTACATTTTTTCTTTACTTTATTTAGTTCATATTGGTTTTTAAAATTTGTTTTTTTGTTACTATGGACACTGCCAATTAAACTTTATTTAAAAATTTAGCTGTATGAACATTCTGTTTACTTTCATTTATATATTGTAGATCTTCTATATATCATTTATGGTGCATTTTGTTTTTGTGTTCAAAAGTTAATTTTTGCTGTTTTTTTTATTTTCTATCATGTGAAGTTATCCTTATAGTTGGTGATTTTCATGGAAATGTCCTGGAAAAAAACCTGGAAATTTTTTTTTAAAAAATGTGGCCACCCTGAAGGAGGAGTTTACACCAATGTTTTGATTGTCACCCAAGATATGACATTTACATCATCAAAGGGGAAAAAAGCACTTATCTTTAAGCATGGCAAAAAGTTAATTCAAATGTTGAATGGTTTTGGGCATGGGGTGTCCCATTCTGTTGTTAGATCCCATGAAACAGCACTTGCTTAAATGAATACTTTAATCGGAGAAACTTTCGCGGGAGAAACTTTCGCGAGGTCAAAAATTCGCGAAATGTTTTGGATAAACTTTCGCGAATTGGAAAAGTCGCAAAATTTTGCGAGATAAACTTTCGCGAATGAAGGAATTTTTTGAAATAATTTAGGACAGTTTTTAGAAAACAAAGGAATTTTACATGCAGAAAATTACCAAAATGCATGCATTCGAATCTGTATTTTTCGTTTACTACAAATAAAATGAAGATAAAATTAGTTAAAAAACTACAAAGATTGTTCGTCGTCAAGTTCGTTGAAAAGGTCATCAAAAACATTTCTACCACCTTCTGGTTTCCACTCCTCATCGTCGCCGCCATTGTCATACCCATACTAAAGAAACCGCGAATCGGAGATAATATACTACAGGGAAAGGAATCAACTGATATTGTCATTATCGACGACTGAAAAACATTTTTTACATAAATAATATTTGACAGTCTGTGTTTCAAAATATGACTGATTTGTTACAAGAAAAAAATGTTTTCAAGAAGATCAAATTGGCAAATTTTTCCCTCCCTTATATACAGAGGTTTTGAAAAAGATCTCCGACATTTTGGTAGCTAAAAAATTTTAAAAATTGCAAAAAAAATCGAAATTTTAACAGATCAACTTTCGCGAATTGGAAATGAGAGCAAAATTTCGCGAGATAAACTTTCGCGAATGAGCGATTTCAAATTTTTCGCGGGATAAACTTTCGCGAAAAAGGATCAAATTCGCGAAAGTTTCTCTCGCGAAAGTTTCTCCGATTAAAGTATGATCTCTGAAATAGCTCCACCATCATCATTTCACAGTAGTGTGTTCACAACTTTTGTGCAATTGACTTATGAGAAGAAACAGGACCAGGTTAAGGTTCAACACATATGGTCAATGGTATAATTATTCAAGTAGTGAAGAATCTGCATCAAATGAAGGATTCCAACTAGTAAAGAAAAGTGAGCGATCTTTGAAAGAACCCATCAATAACATTTCACACTTTGTATTGGGGAGAAGGAATATGTGCAACTTAATGCACAGTAAAGATTAAGCCTTTTTTGTCTGAATGAACAGGAATTTATCCTGGAACAACTTATTCTGAGATCAAAAGATTTTGTAAAGTACATCTTACATTTTACAAAATACTCATGTTACGGATGATGTTACGGATGATATAAGAAATGAAGAAATAGGCATTGAGGATTACTATGATGATTATGACGGAGAAGACATGATACATGCTTATTTGTCAACTATTCATCTCTTACTTTCTGCGTTTTGCCTCATAGTTAAATTTAAATTTACTTAGTAGTTTACAGTGATTGAAAAGGTTATGTCTTAAATGTTTCATGTGTTTGCAAGAACCTGTTCCTGTTCACTTTGATTTTAATAGTTTCTGGTTCATTTGAAAGCAAATAACGAAGAACCACACACCAAACACTTTTGTTCCATAAATAGTCTACAATACATTTTCAGATATATGAATTTTTTCTTCTTATTATGACGTCACAAAGTGACTTTTTGGGTTATTACGTCATAACGGACCAGCGAATTTGTGGGAACGTCTTTGTTTCAGAACCACTATACACCCCTTAACATTATTCCAGCATAAAAGTGTGGTCTCTAAGTTGTACAGCGGAATATATTTTCGGAGAATCTTTTTGTTACACAGACGCTGGCCTATTAGTGAAAATTCCTTTATATTCAAAAACATTGTTTTTGTTTTCATTTTATTATCAATGTTTTGTGGCTACTTTTGAAATTCTACTCAGTTTATTTGGTTCTAAAAATTCAATCTTTATGAAATGCATATTTGCAAAATGGAATGCTTTTACAGGTTTGCTAATAAAAGTTTGATCTTTGTAGGAACGTGTACTGATCTTGTATATGGTTTCAATTGTTCCTGTGTTGATGGATTTGAAGGTCGAACATGCAGTAACAACTCAGATGACTGTTTTGAAGGAGCATGTACAAATGGAAATTGCACTGATCTCATCAATGATTATAAAGTATGTTTTTGATAAATGTTATCAGAAATGTCTTTTTTGTTTTGCTATTTCCTCTAGACTTTCTCCTTCACATCTTTTAGTGTATTTGCCAATCAGGTTACACTGGCAAACATTGTGAGAAAAATATTGATGATTGTCTTCCTAAAGGAAAATGTAATAATGGCACCTGTTATGATGACATCGATTCCTATAATTGTGTCTGTAATGCTGGATACACTGGCTGGAACTGTAGCGAAGATATAGATGAATGTAAAAGTTGTCCATGCTTCAATAACGCAACATGTCAGAACTTGGTTAACAATTTCCGGTGTGTCTGTCCAACTGGTTGGACTGGAAAGGATTGCTCTATAAATTACGACGATTGCTTATCCATGCCCTGTTCAAGAGGCAACTGTACAGATCTACTAAATGATTTTCACTGCAGCTGCTTTTTAGGATTCCAAGGTATTTTGTAAAGGCACAATGTTGTTGAAGGGACTTTAAAATTGTTTTAGGCAAAGGCAGTATTTTTGCTGTTGTACAATATCCTTGCGCTGATTTAGAAATTCATGGTTGTTGTATGTTGCTCAGTTTCTCTTTGTGCTGGAATTTGGATTTCTGTTTCAGGACAACATTGTGATGAACCTATTGATTATTGTGCGTCGAATCGATGTAATCATTCCACCAAATGCATCAATCAGGAAGATGGCTACACTTGTGTGTGTGAAAATGGTTACCAAGGGAAATATTGTGACGAGGATGTAAATGAGTGTGACCAAAATCCTTGCTCACATAACGGTACAAAGACTTGCATTAACAAAGTGAATGATTTCCATTGCAGTTGTAAGCATGGCTATACTGGCAACTTCTGTGAAGACTGTAAGAAAAATTTGCTTTCTTTCTGTTTTTTTTTCTTTTTCTTTTTTTTTACCTTACAAACTATGAAAAAGCATGAAAATTAATCCACATAAAATTAAATTGTTTTCTTATGTGTTAGAGGGAATGAGATTGTCTACCCTGAAAATTCTGAATGGCCCATAATATTTAATGACCAATGAAAAACTTGACTAGTAACATAGCAGCTTAGTAATACACAGTTGTCTTTACGTAGTTTCATTATGATGGATTGGTAGGAGTTTCAGGAAATTTTTCTGTTCCGCTCTGAAGCAGAATGCATCTTGCAAGCCATTAAAAGCTGCTAGGTTAAAGTTATTAAGATATCTTAATATCGAAGTTGAAATGTCCTTATACTAGCTACTCAAAAAGATTGAAACTTCGAGTACATTTGAGTTATAACTTTTCCTTATACTAGCTACTCAAAAAGATTGAAACTTCGAGTACATTTGAGTTATTACTTTTTTTTAGTAATTGACTACTGTGAATTGAGGTATATTGGTAACCTACCTGAAGTAAAACATGATGTATTTAAGTATGGCTTGTGTGGCCAGAATGGAAATTGTAAAGTAGCAAATGGTAGTGCTGTTTGCGATTGTCATGATGGTTACACACACACATATTGCGATAAAAGTAAATACTTTTCTTTATGTTTTCTGTTGACCATGATCTCCAAACTTCTGAGCGACCCTCCAACATGTTAGCAATCAACATCCTCGAATGATTCTGAGATTGGGGAACAACTTCTTATTTGCTTGCTTGAAATTTTGCTTGTAGAAATTGACCAGTGCCTGTCCAAGCCTTGTCTGAATAATGGCGAGTGTTATCAACATCCAACATCTATTCGTTACAGATGCTTCTGCAAACCGGGTTTTATTGGCGACAATTGTGAAACAAGTTTGGTGTTATCGTTATCCCTGTTCTAATATTTTTTAGGCTGAAGGTTATGGATCCAATGCTTTTTCTTATAGATAAAAAAGAATGCGAAATTGGTAATGACTGCTGTTCTGTTTGTGTTGATGAAATAAATGGTTATCGTTGCCAGTGTGCGAATGGACAGAAAGGAATAAATTGCTGTTCAAGTATCAAAAGATTTCTGTTTCACAAAATTTAACCGTTAAAGATGTATTTTCGTTGTTGTGATTGTTTTTCATTTTCATAACTTCAGACAGTTCGTATTGTGATTACCCGGACACGTGTTTTAACGGAGGAGAGTGTATAGACTTGAATACGACATACCATTGCAATTGTACATCGCAATACAAAGGACGTCGTTGTGAACTAGGTAATTTTATTCAAGGTTTTGAAAAAGCCGAAATTGTATTTCAGTTTCAACATCAGGTTTAGTGACAATGTTATTACCATAGGTATCTGGGTATTATGAAACTAACCATACTAAAAGAGGTTGCATTGGTATTAAAAACATACTCATATCGAGTCCAAATCAATTCCCATATTCTGTTCTGATTAAGAGTTTGATAACATTTTTACAGATATCAACGAATGCATTGAGAATAATCCGTGTCACAGAGGTGTTTGTATCAACACCAAAGGAAACTATGCATGTGAGTGTGAACCTGGATGGACTGGCAAAAACTGTGATGTTGGTAAGAGTGGTCACACCTTCACTATTTGAGCTTTCTTGAAATACTTCACGCAAAAGAATTCTTCTTTTTTTAGATATTGATTATTGCGAAAATGTCACATGGTAATACTAAAGTTCTGTTTAATTCGTGCAACTCTTACTAGAGACCACTATATAT
The DNA here is from genome assembly GCA_027922465.2 of Turritopsis dohrnii. Taxonomy (NCBI): domain Eukaryota; kingdom Metazoa; phylum Cnidaria; class Hydrozoa; order Anthoathecata; family Oceaniidae; genus Turritopsis; species Turritopsis dohrnii. Next base: position 2,999,681 of record BQMF02000002.1, read on the forward strand.
CGCTTTTGTACACTCCACACGACTTTCTCTACACTTAAAGAATATGGTTTTTTGACTTATGTTTAGCCTCAATGATTTCAGTTGCATGGAATTGGATAATGATTTTACATGTAACTGCTCAGAAACATTTTTCAAACGACCATACTGTCATGGTAAAAACATTTTTATCAAGTCGTCTGCTACTAAGCATTGTTTAATTCGTATTCCAGCACCTTTTTTACCACAGTCTCTTGTTCTTTACAGATATCGACGAATGTTCGCTCACAAAAACAAAGTGTGGACAAAACTTTGTTTGTAAAAACACTGTGGGTGGTTATGAG